>OX382304.1:600000-1055764 GCA_947507805.1 Aporophyla nigra
TGGATCGCTGTGTAAACCTCACTTTTACTATAATTCATAACTTGGTTCCTGGATAGACAAATTTCGCCAAATTTTCAGTGAGGCCTTCTTATTATATCGTCTTACAAATAAGGCCAGTTTGATACAGTTAACACCTGGGCCCAGGAGTCTATGGAGTCGTTCCCTTCTCCTTTTGATACAGCTTTACAAAAACGAGCTGTTTGAGCAATTGACCAGCTTCCCTGAGGGGCTTTTTAAAATATATTGGTATTTTCACGGTGGCATCATAATTCATCTTGGCCAACATCTCATCATCATCATCATTTCAGCCGAAAGACGTCCACTGCTGGACAAAGGTCTTCTCCAAGCACCGCCACTTCGACATTTTAGTGCTTGTAATTTTTTGGGGGGGGGTTCGCCGTAATCGCTACGCTTGGCAGGCTGGTTAACAATCGCAGTATGGTAGGAAAAATGTATAGCGAACGCTACTACCCATTCTTTAGTAATAAAACCATGGGAAGAAATGGAATGGTGCTATTATTTACGTTCGGCAAATTTGTATTGTCGTATCCCTAACTTAATATATGTTAGGTTTGACATTCAAACTCTCTTCCCCTACATCTTTTTCTCTTATCCATTTTAGAAATTCATCCCCTAAGGGTTAAAGTGACGGTTGAAAGATTGTATGAAACGTCAAACTGTGCTCATGATTTAACACAAAAGTTTTCTGTAGTAGTTCCTCACTACACGTGACAGAAACCCTTTAAATAGAATGGTAAATCATTGATATATACCAAAAATAAGAATGGACCCAGTATTGAGCGTTGAAGTACACCTAACTGAACTGGTAGCCCGGAATATTTCGCAGCATTAAGATCTACACATTAAAAGCAATTATGTAAATAGGGATTTATTACGTTGAGAGCTTCATTTTGGACAACGTAGTTTACGCAAAAGCATGTCATGGTCGTCGGCCATAACACGCTTATGAGAATTAAAAAAAAAATCAAAGCTTTGGAGTGATCACAGAAAACTATAATAGCATTTACAGAGTTTTCCAATGCGTTAAATATCTGTTTTAGCAGAGCAACACTCACATCTGAAGTAGAAACACGTTTTGTAAAATGACTTGTTCATCGCGAAGGAAGCTATTTAAATTAAAAGGTCTGACTTTTCCTGACCTCATGAAGAGCAATAAATACATATTTACTGCCCTTTATGAGGTAAGGAAAAGTTCCTAAATCAAATATATATTAAAAACTAACCACTAGATAAGGGGCCACGATATCTCTTATATTACTTAGAAGCTTAATGGAGGTGCCCCAGTTTTCACAAGCGTTTTAAGATTTAAGTGTGTTAAAAAACATTAAGTACCTATATTACGAGGTGGTCACAAGTGCTAAGGTAAATATCTGACAGCGTCGATTTTGAGTAAACTACTAGGTAAAAGGTTTCAGTTTCAAGCCATCATCTTATGTAGTTTTTCTTGTTAAAGCGACTTCTTTGTGTTTGTTCAGATTAAGCATAGGGAGAAAACTGCGCTTACTCACCACATACACTTCCTGTCGTAGGAGGCGACGAGCAGGTTGTCTCCGGCGGGGTGCACGGCCATGTGGCTGATCCACTGCGCGCCCGTCAGCAGCTTGCGCACCAGCTCCTGCTTCACCAGGTCGTACACCCGCACCACGCGCTGCGTCTGCGGGCAGACAGGGGCGTGGGTGGCGCTCGTGCACGGCCGAGACCTCGCCAGCGAGACTTGTATGTTCGGTATTCCATAGATAGTCATATTGGGTATAGAATCTAGGTACAGCTCGCTAGGTCGACCCTCGTGCACGACGATACTCGCATCGGTGTAAAGTAGCACTCACGGCGACGAAGATGAGCGGCCTGGTGGGGTGGAAGAGCGCGCACTGCACGAGCCCCTTGCTGCGCGCGAAGGGCAGCTGCGAGCGGCGCCGCGACAGCTGGTGCACCAGCACGGCGCGCGCCGCCGCGTCGCGCAGCGTCACGCACACGTAGTCGCCGCGCGCGTGCCACGCCGCCTGCGCCACGCCGCGGAAGTGGCGCACGCACAGCCGCACGCCGCGCGCCCACTGCGCAGGCGCCACGCGCTGCCACGACGCGCACGCCGCCGTGCGCGGCTCCACTG
Source organism: Aporophyla nigra (assembly GCA_947507805.1). Taxonomy (NCBI): domain Eukaryota; kingdom Metazoa; phylum Arthropoda; class Insecta; order Lepidoptera; family Noctuidae; genus Aporophyla; species Aporophyla nigra. The sequence continues at coordinate 602,129 of OX382304.1, forward strand.
CGCGACACACAACCAATTTTATAATCATATTTCGCGTTTTTTATCGAGGATTCACTCTAACTTCGGTCATTCAAGAAACATTAGTCAATTAATCTATACTAATATTATAAAGCTGAAGAGTTTGTTTCTTTGGTTGAACGCGCTACTCTCAGGAACTAATTGTCCGAATTGAAAAATTATTTTTGGGTTGGGTAGCCTATTTATTGAGAAAGGCTATATAACATCACGCTACGATCAAAAGGAGCGGGGCAGCAACGAAAAATGGACGAAAACTGGCGAGCAGTTCGATGCGACGGGAAGGGTCAGGGGAGCAAAAATTTACCGCGGAAGAACTCGTGGGCAGAAGCTAGTAAGTTTAGTAACCAAGATTACGAAGTGGTAAAGTTAGTCATTAATAATCTCTGGGTCTATCAGTTGAATTTGAAAAAATCTTTTGCATTTGATAGCCCGATTCTCGCTAAAGATTGGCTATTTAACACAAAAATTAATAAAAGCCACAAACACACTAAGTGTAAATAAACGAAGTAATATTGTGAGCGGGCGATGGGATGCGAGGCTCCAAAGCGATTTCATGTGAAAAATGTGTTCATGGCAATTGCAGTAAAATAAAAATGTTTAAATGGTTTGGATTTTCAGATGATAAATGAAAGGTAGCTAGCTATCATAAGTTCGAAAAATATTTGACCTAATTTCATTTCACTTAAACTGTTCAACTATTATCGTTTAGTTCTTTTTAACTATTAAATAATTACTTTTATTTTACTAACTATTTAATTTCCACCCTCAATCAAGCAATTAAAAATAATACTTCTGTGATAAAGACCTCTAATAGGAAAATTATAAAAAAACCCTGGATTACCAAAGGCTTGTTGAAATGTATGAAGAATCGCGACAACATACATCAAAAACTTAAAGAACTTAAAAAAAGACCAGCATAACGAAACGATGGAAATAACGTACAAAAGATATCGGAATTTCTGCAATGATCTTTTAAACAAAATAAGAGTGGATTATGAGAGATCAGAGATCAACAAAGCGGCCGCTATTAGCAACAAAAAGCTCTGGGAAGCCATTAAGACTGTGACAAATACAAAAAAATGCAATGACGTCCCTACTGAACTACTATGTAAAAGCAATCCGCTTGACGACTTGAACACTATCAATTCATTTTTTGCAAACATGGGTAAAAACCTTGCTGAGAAAATACCACCTAGCAATAATCGATTCCCTGCAGTACATACCAAAACCTCATTTACACAATCATTTGCTTTGCTTCCCACAGATACAACCGAGGTTGATCAAATAATCCAAGGTCTTAAAAACGACTGTGCGGTTGGTCGCGACAACATCCCTGCTGTTTTTGTAAAGCGTTATAGAGATGTTATACTTCCACCTATGACTTATATCTGTAATCTGGCGTTCTCCACTGGCACTTTCCCAAACTCTCTTAAACTTGCTGAAATTCACCTAATACATAAAGGGGGGGGGGGGGCAGGGGCTGTGTCGATAACTTTAGACCTATTTCTATTTTACCAACGTTATCTAAGATTCTAGAAAGGTTAATAAACAAACGATTGACTAAATACCTCGAGTCCAATAAACTGTTATCACCCTTTCAGTTTGGTTTTCGATCTGGAAAGTCAACTAATGAGGCCGTCCAAGAACTAGTGAACTTTGTTTCAACTAATCTCGATGGTAAATAGAAGGTACTGGCAATTTTTCTCGACTTAGCAAAACCTTTCGACACAGTCTCTGCGCCGCTCCTTCTCGAGAAGCTAGAGAAGTTTGGAGTCAGAGGCACGCAACTTAAATTGTTTTCTGACTATCTTAAAAACCGCAAGCAGAGAGTTAAGATTGATGATATGTGCAGTGATGATCTTGACATCACGTACGGGGTACCACAGGGTAGTATCATTGGCCCCACATTATTTTTGACGTACATCAATGCCCTTTGTGACCTCAAATTGCGTGGTGGCAGGATCGTTACCGTTGCAGACGACACTGCTCTGCTTTTTTACGAGACTCGTGGGAAGAGGTCTATTGAAACGCTCAGCTTGGTTTTGATATGGTCACAGAGTGGTTAAAAGAAAACAAACTCACCCTTCATGTGTCCAAAACAATGTATATTCCCTTTTCCATAAAAAATCGCGCTGCCCCTTCTGATAAAGATCTTTCACTAAAATCACACACATGCTCTGTGCAAGGCAATCCTTGTTCATATCCTACGCTTAAAAAAAACAGCTGTTATTAAGTATTTGGGTGTTCCGATTGATAGTAGTCTTAGTTTTCAGCCGCACGTAGACGAACTTACAGCGAGAACACGAAAATTGATATTTATTTTCAAAAATTTACGACATGTGGCAGAAACTAAGACTATTGACACCGTATACTTTGCACTAGTTCAGTCAATCTTGTCATATTGCATAACGGCATGTGGTGTAGCCCCAAAGACATCTTTCCTGAAGTTGGAGAGAGCTCAGAGAGCTGTACTTAAAGTAAGTCGCAAGCTCCCCTTTCTCTTTCCAACGAAGGAACTTTACCAGAGGTGCAACGTCCTGACAGTTCGCCAACTATTCATCTTGAACAATATCATTCGCCGGCACTCTCAACTTCCATACAATCCTAGCGAAGTGCTTAACAAGAGACGCAACCACACAGTCTGTAAATCAAAGTCTTTCAAAACCAGATTCAGCCGTAGATTCTTTTGCTTCCTGGGAGATCACCTGTACAACAAAATAAATAAAGCTATTTCCATCTACTCGCTTCCTAATTTCAATTGTAAGTCTAAATGAAAAATTGGCTTCAATCTCTCGATTATGAAGCCACTGAGAGACTACTAGAAAAAATTTCATAAAAATGCAGATCGATATGTCCTACATAGAATCGTAATATAGGACACTTTTGATTATCACACACTCCCTACACACCCACAAACACACACCTACATCCACACACCCACACAACTACACCCGCACACCCTGCTTTGCCGTCTAATTTATTATTTGTTTTAATTTTTAATCTCTTAGTTTTTAATTATTATTTGTTTTCTTCGTTATATAGAGTAATTTTTGTTTTTCACTTCAACATCTATTAGTAGTTTTTTGTATAACTGTAGCTTGTCCGGTTAGTTTGGGGGGCCTGGAGACCTGTAACACATTCCTAGTACAGGCTCCAGTCTCACAACATCAATGTATTTTTGTTACCACTATTATAATTATATTGTGCTCAATTATCATTATGTAGTGGAGAAAATAAACGTTTTTATTATTTTTATTATTAACTTCTTCGAAGTCGTGTCTGCCACTGTATCAGTCGACCTATTTATCAATTCGACTTTTTTCGTTACTCCGACGTTTCATTTGGTCGAAAAAATTTGGCATTATAGATTAAGGCAACAGGAACTAATTTTAGACTAGTTTAACCTACTATTCGGTTTAATTAATTATTTAAATGTAATGGCACTTAATAAAACAGTTGATTATGAACAAATATGGTTTTAAGTGGTCCCAGGAAGACATGCAAACAAGGAAGCTTGCTTCAAGTATGCAGCATGCAAGCGTGCAAGCAAGCATTCAGCATGCAAGCAGGTATGCAGCATGCAAGCAAGCCGCGTGCAAACAAGCATGAAACAACGTTTTAACGCTCATCACCTGCTCCTCAGGTAGCGGGCCACCCCACTCCTCCGCGCCTGCGCGGGCTTAAATTACACTCTAGGGGTAGGGCAGACAAAATTGCGTGCAGTCATACCCTGCACGTCGTGCTGCGGCGGCGGCTCGTCCAGCAGCTCGTCGGTGCGGCGCGCCACGCTGTGCGAGCCCACGTGGGCGCCGGGTTCAGTAGTACATACCCTGCACGTCGTGCTGCGGCGGCGGCTCGTCCAGCAGCTCGTCGGTGCGGCGCGCCACGCTGTGCGAGCCCACGTGGGCGCCGGGTTCAGTAGTACATACCCTGCACGTCGTGCTGCGGCGGCGGCTCGTCCAGCAGCTCGTCGGTGCGGCGCGCCACGCTGTGCGAGCCCACGTGGGCGCCGGGTTCAGTAGTACATACCCTGCACGTCGTGCTGCGGCGGCGGCTCGTCCAGCAGCTCGTCGGTGCGGCGCGCCACGCTGTGCGAGCCCACGTGGGCGCCGGGTTCAGTAGTACATACCCTGCACGTCGTGCTGCGGCGGCGGCTCGTCCAGCAGCTCGTCGGTGCGGCGCGCCACGCTGTGCGAGCCCACGTGGGCGCCGGGTTCAGTAGTACATACCCTGCACGTCGTGCTGCGGCGGCGGCTCGTCCAGCAGCTCGTCGGTGCGGCGCGCCACGCTGTGCGAGCCCACGTGGGCGCCGGGTTCAGTAGTACATACCCTGCACGTCGTGCTGCGGCGGCGGCTCGTCCAGCAGCTCGTCGGTGCGGCGCGCCACGCTGTGCGAGCCCACGTGGGCGCCGGGTTCAGTAGTACATACCCTGCACGTCGTGCTGCGGCGGCGGCTCGTCCAGCAGCTCGTCGGTGCGGCGCGCCACGCTGTGCGAGCCCACGTGGGCGCCGGGTTCAGTAGTACATACCCTGCACGTCGTGCTGCGGCGGCGGCTCGTCCAGCAGCTCGTCGGTGCGGCGCGCCACGCTGTGCGAGCCCACGTCGGCGCCGGGTTCAGTAGTACATACCCTGCACGTCGTGCTGCGGCGGCGGCTCGTCCAGCAGCTCGTCGGTGCGGCGCGCCACGCTGTGCGAGCCCACGTGGGCGCCGGGTTCAGTAGTACATACCCTGCACGTCGTGCTGCGGCGGCGGCTCGTCCAGCAGCTCGTCGGTGCGGCGCGCCACGCTGTGCGAGCCCACGTCGGCGCCAGGGTTGAGCAGCAGCAGGTCGTGCCCCACGGCGGCGGCCACGAGGCTGAGGCCGGGCGTGGGGCTCCAGGCCACGCGCGACACCGGCCCGCCCAGCGCCAGCGTGCGCAGGCAGCGCCCCGTCGCCGTCTCCCACACTGCCCACAGTCACAACGTCATGTACACACAGCGCTGGTACGACTATCATCATCATATCCGACGAAACTCAGCTCGACATAGACCACCACCGGTTACAGCCACTTCGACCCGTTCTCTGCTTCTCGCATCCAGCGGATTTAAGTCACCGGTCCACCTTGTGAAAGGCCTTGTAACACTACTTCTTCCGGTACACGGTAGCCACGATAACCATGAACCAGATATTCAGTCCCATCAGTCATGTGTTCTGCGAGCATTGCGGCGTGCCTACCGCCACTTATTTGGCAATTCTTTGGGCTATGTCGGTTACCCTCAAACGAGTTCTTTATTGCTGAATGGATCACGTAGGTATAGCAAGCATAGACCTGTCCATAGCCCTTTGGATGAGTTTAGAAGCAACAACGCGTCAGTGGCATAGATACATAAATGACAAAAGACTCGAAACAAGAAGATATGACGTAGCTTCCCGAACTCTGTTCAACCAAATCGGATTAACTCCTTTATCGAAGTTGAACCTACGTTAGATAGGTAGGACAGTTTGTCGTAGGTAAACAAAGTCATTAGATTCGCCCTGCAGACGTTGACTCACCCCTGACGGTGGCGTCGTCTCCGCCGGACACGATGTACTGGCCCGACGGGTCGAAGTCGGCCGAACGCACGAGGCCGGCGTGGCCGCGCAGCTGTAGCGCCTCGCCCGTGGGGAAGGGCTGCAGGTCGCGCGGCGCCGGCAGCTTGGGCACCAGGTCCGAGGGCCCGATCGTCAGCTGCGGGGCCAACCATATACAGGGCAATTTTTAAACAAGTGCGAAATTATTTTTTTTTTTGTTGGTTCAGTATCAGTAATAGAACACATTTCAATAATTTTTTCAATACTTTTTTTTTACTTTTATTCGACCTTAAATCAGTCAAATGTGTTGACCCTACATATTTCGTAATATGATATCGATAATAGCGCGTGGCACAACGTGACTCACGCGGCGGTGTTGCAGCGACAGTCTGCGCACGCATGCGCTGTCGAGACGTCGTGTCTAACGTTTTCACGCGCAGCGCCGCGCCAAAGGTGTCGTAACTCGTAGGTCGCGATGTCAAACTACCCCGACCGTGAGTTTTATGAGATGGTGCGAGAGTGCAGACTGCTGAGCAAAGGCCTCCCCCAAATCCCTCCAAGTATCTTATTCGCGGGCCACCTCGATCCAACCCTTGGAGCTTATTAAGTGGTGAAAATGTACGAACAGTGCGCATGATGTATGCGAGGGAGAGTAGATCTCGTACGCGAGCTAATGGGATCCGTAACCCCGCCGTCCCTAATGGAAGGACCATTTTAGCAGCCACTTAAAGGCTGTTGATCATGGACCATTCAGGACGCTGAATCATGTACAAGGATCTGGCAGATCTCAACTGACGGTCGAAGTCGAAGAAACCATTTTTGATTTCTTTGAGCGACATTTAATTTCCACGAAACGGCACGTCGCTTCGGTGTGAGCCAGCACGCAATAAGATCAACATCAACAGTTAAAATACAGTGATTCGTGACGTGTAGGGGTAAGCAATTCGTTTTAATGAAATTTTTTTAACGAATAGGTTATTTTTGATTAAACATTACTGTAATCTTAATTTAATTGATCAACATGATTTATTTTCTGTATTTAATGGTTCTAAGCCCATGAAAGTATGAAGAAAAAATTGGATTACTCTTCAAATAACTTCAGGTCACGGCCTTAACATAACAAAGCCTAGTTCGAACCTGATAGAACTAGCGGTCACTTTTTTATTTATTTATTTATTTAAGAAAGCGTACATACTAAGAATAGTGGTATTAAAACTAAATGGCTTATGCTATGCGCAATACATTAAATCCCTGATCTCCAAACTAGGGGGGTCCCTGTATCTTAGAGATCAGTATCCTCCGCTATCCAGTACCCCTCCGCAGTAATGTCACAAGCCAAAATTAGTGACATACTAAATATTACAAAATTGTTGTTTTTATTTTTAATCGTAACCTTAAAGCTAAGGAAATAACATAAAACACTAAATTAAAATAACATTCTGATATACAGTTTTGTGTGAGTGTGTGTGTGTGTGTGTATGAGTGTGTGTGTATGAGTAGGGTGTGTGTCTGTGTAAGTGAGAGGGGTTGGGGCGGGGTGATTTATATTTAAGTGCAAGTTAAATTAATTTTAATTCAGTTTAAGGGTAAGTGGCCTAAAAGGAGATCCTCAGTATTATTATGACTTAATTTCGCCAAGTATTTGTTTAATGCACATTTGCATTCATATTTAGTTTTAGAAAATAGTTTCAGCTCCTTGTTTAAATTATTATACACAGTTATTCTGTTGATATAATACTGGCGCCTGGCAAAGTATGTTCTGTGGGGTTCTTGTGGAAAAACTTTATGTCTATGTATCGACCTACCAGCTGGTTCCGCTAAGGGACGGGAAGAATGTTTACGAATTATCATTTGTTGCACGTAAAGTTGTCTGACAGTCAACAGATCACATTCGGCATAAAGCTGTAATGTGGGATACCTACGTGGACGAGACAGCATGACCTTAATGACAGCCCGTTGTGCACGCTCAAGCCTAATAAAAAAATTTACAGTAGACCCTCCCCAAACTGGAATACAATAACATAAAACCGACTGGCACAGTGCAAAATAGACTAGTTTCAAGGTCTTACTATCGGCAGATCTACGAAGTTTTTTGAATACATAGATTAGTTTACGGATTCTTCCTGAAAGTATCTCTATATGCTTGTGCCAGTTCAGGTTTTGATCTATATGAATGCCGAGATATTTTACACCACTAGACCTGGATATGTTGAGACAGTCACATTCGGGAGAGGACACATTGGTACAGGTGTGGGCTTTGACTGCAAATGATAGCGATGGGGAAAGATTTGACCTAATGGTGAAGGGAACATATACCGTTTTTTGCACGTTTAGGGTGAGCATGTTATTTGTTAGCCAATTCATAATTTGTTTAAGTGCGTTATCAGCATTGGAATAACATTGGCTCCAATCTGCTCCATCTATTACTAAGGCTGTGTCATCAGCGTACGTATATATTTTGCAATGTTGAATATTCATCTTACACAGCTCATTTATATAGATGAGAAATAAGGTGGGCCCTAATACGCTCCCTTGGGGGACACCGTATGTAATAGGTAAAACCTCACTCTCATGCTGACCCACTCTAACATATTGTGTTCGTCCCCTTAGGTAATCCGAGAAAATATCCAAAACAGGACCGCGAATTCCAATCTTCTCCATCTTCACCAACAAGGCGGGCGCAGAGACGGTATCGAAGGCCTTCGATAGATCAAGAAAAATACCCAGACATTTTAATCTCTTATCAAGACTCCTAGCAACATGCTCAGATAGGCCCATAACCGCATCTTCAGTGCTCATCTTTGTTCTAAAGCCGAACTGGTGATGGGCTAGAATATTGTTTGCGTCCAGAAAGCTGATGAGGCTATTATTCAGGATACGTTCCAAGATCTTCGATAAGGTAGTAAGTACGGAGATTGGCCGGTAATTATTAACATCGTCTCTGCTCCCAGACTTGTGAACCGGATGCACAACAGCTCTTTTAAAGGCTTTAGGGAAAATTCCAGATGTTATTGAGATATTACAAATATGTGTAATTACTGGAACCAGAACATGTCTCGTGCGTTTAATTATTATAGCCGGGATCCCGTCCCAACCAGTAGCACATTCGGATCTAAGGCTCAGGATTATGTCTTCAACATCATTCTCATTCACCTCAAGGAGAACCATTGATCCACTAGGGTTCAATATTGGCACGTTAGGACGAGTGGGTGTCGGGGTTAATTTGGATGCCAGATTACTGCCAATATTGGTAAAAAAGTTATTGACAATGCTTAACGAGGATTTAGGCGATTCAGAAAGATTTAGAAGCTCCGTGGGAGAAGCACGGCTTGATTGAATATCAGATACTTTCTTAATTACATTCCAAGTTGCTTTGATATCATTTTTTGCCTTAGAAAATTCTTGCTGTTCATATTCATTTTTAAGCTTGCTTAGCAATGAATTACAGTGATTTCGGTAACGGCAGTAGGTGATTTTAAGTATTTCATTATCCTTATCTGTTTTGAGTTTAGAATTCATGCAATCACGATGGCGAATGCAGCGCAACAATCCAGGAGTAATCCAAGGTTTAAGGATTCGTTGTCTTCTGGGTACAGTATGTTCCCATGAATGCTTTTTAATAATAGAAGACAGGTCTCGTATCAAAGTATCCGCCGCCTCATTAGGATCCAGAATTTCTAAAATAGGTGACCAATCATTGTTACGAATATCATCAAAAACTAAGTTGTAGTCTATTTTGTGGGTAGTGTGTGCTGTTTTATTATACTTGACTGTATTTTGCAAAAATAGGACTACTGGGTTGTGGTCTGTTATGGATGACTCAATGACGACGGGAAGAAATGGCATAGTGCTATTGTAAACGTCCGGCACAAAACGAAGCGTTACGCTTGCAACGAAAGCTTATTTATCAAATTATGATAAGTAGTTTCGTAGTTATAAGGGAACAAATGAATAAACATACCCACATACGCACATAGAAACCGGTAAAAATCATAACCTTATTTTTGCTTCACCTTAGTCGGGTAAAAAACAACCGACAGCTTTCGGCCACCACGCGAGCTTCCTCTATCAAATGAAAAATAGTCACGTTCCAGTAATACTCGGCCCAGTCACCATGGAGACATCAGTGGACATACATGAATAAAAACAGATATTAGCCGAATACCTTTTTAAGGATTCCGTTGCCAAATGGCACACAAATGGTTCCCTCACTGACCGGCGCGCGGCGTGAACAGCTGTATTTAGGTACTTACGCGCGTTCGTTCGTCGCGCCCGACCTACCATAACACCAGTTTTCAGGTAAACGTCTTTCGTTAACGATAAGTATTTTTTTTTTGTACTTACATAATATATCAAAATAAAAATTGCATGGTTATTATATAAATCGTTTAAGTTTCATTTGTTAAAATTTGCGCACTGGTTAAAAACGTATCCTGTATTGATATATTATAATTTTTATTAAGAGGGAACCACTAGATAGTGTCAAGTTATGACCAGCGACCGTTATAAGTATGTATTTACAGAATTATAATAATTAAATTCATCAAATAACCCAATGTCAATAAAATAGAATTGGGTTGACGAACTTGTGAAAAAAAATTTGATCATAATAACGGGTATTCAACCGTTTTGGGGGCTACCCTGGCGCTACTGAAGGGTCGAGAACAAGTAAGGAGTTACAGGGTGTCCGTGGCACGTACCCGCATCTTGATGGCGCGCGGCGCCAGGTACAGGTCGAGGCAGCGCAGGAAGCGCTCGCGCGTGAAGCGCTCGTAGGCCGGCACCGAGCGCAGGCTGGCGTGGCGCGTCGGTAGGAACGTGTACTTGCGCTTCCACGGCGTCTCGCTCAGCTTGTTCCACTCTTTGAGCTGAAACGATATCGTTCATCAGTAGCGGTCGTAGTGTGACGGCAGCTCGTGTATGTAATGTGAACCGTACCTCCTTAGCGTCGAGCAGGTACTCGGGCGGCGGGTTGTAGCTCTCGGCGTGCGAGGGCAGCGCGCGACGCGGTGCGGGGATGTGCTTGTGTATGCCTCGTTGTCGTGCCTCTTCCTCGCTAGTGGCCGAGCCCCACAGGTTGTAGAAGTTCTTCTCCTGGAATTGTCTGGCTTAGAATCACAGTTCCGCAGATTCGATGACAAACGAGCAGTGGCTAGTCCGCCGCACTCACCCGCTTCTTCCGGCGCTCGTCGGCGAGCTGCTTGCGGGTCTTGGTCCAGCCCATCTTGAGCGCGTGCACGATGCGCGCCACCTGCGCCTGCTCACTGCGCGACGGCACGAACGAGCGCTTGTGCTCGGGGAAGGCGCGCAGCGGCGTGGCCAGCACCTCGCGCGAGAACCACTCCACCCACGGCTGCGACACACACACGCTTAGCTATGTAGCTATGCGCACACACATAGCATCTCTTGACCATGGCCAGAATGTGGACATGTACCAAGTGATGAACATAGTTTTGCGTCGGGGTTAAAAATTAAAAATTCTCTTGTCAATGACATCACCATATTTGTTTCGTCATTTTTATATAAAAATATGTACGCATGGCGACAAATCAAGCTATACATAACCAGTATAAGCTGACTTCTTATTGTACGGCCTATACAATGCAAGGTCTGTTAATAAAAACTGGAAATGTCTAGCTTGATATGTAGGCGTGTCTACTTAATATTTTATTGCTGGGACATAAGCCCAGCCATTGCCCCATGTTTGGTTAGGTACCTGATAGTCATCGTGCGCGGCGTCGGGCACGTGTCCCTCGCGCAGCCTGTGGATGAGCTCCAGGTCCTGCTTGCTCAGCACCACGTCCTGCCCCGTGCTGGGGTCGCGCACTGTGCGCCAGAAGTCGGGGTCTTCACATTTCCTACAAGCACAGCGGACGGTTAGGAGGGAGTCGCGCGCGGCGGGCGGGCGGGCGGGGGGGGGCGGCGCGCTCACTTGAGGAAGTCGTCGATGTGGTCGCGCTGCGGCGGGCGCACGAGGCGGCGCGCGTCCGTGTCGTAGCCCACGTGCGGGTACTCGTTGTACCACCACATGGGCACGTCGCCCACCGTGTTGCGCCGGTCCTCCTCGTCCGAAGTGTCGCCCGACTCGTACTCGTCTGTACGCAACAAACACACATTGATTCAATGAGATTTGTTGCTGTTTGTTTGTGGGTTCGCCAAAAAACTGCTAATTGAAAGGAACAGTAACACATAAATGAAGTAATAATAAAATTCCGACTTACCTTTTTTTCCTACAGGCTGTATATTTACACTCGCTTTCTTAATAGTATCTGCTAGGCGATCAATACTGGCATCAGTTTTGGTTTTTCTTTTGTCTTGCTTTGGTTCTTTTGTTTTCTGTTTCATTTCCTTAACAGGTTTCTGTTTTGTGTCCTTGGAACCTTTATGTTTCATCTCCTTGGCAGGTTTCTCTGTTTCTGAGTCACTGGCACCAGAGTAAGTGTGAGTGACTCCTGACTCTGCCCCACTGTCCACACTGTCCTCATCATCATCACTGCCCTCCTGTTTGTCGCTGTCATCATCATCCTCCTCCGACTCATCATCAGCCTCTGAATCTGTGAGATCCTGAAGCCAAGTAATTTATAAGTAAATCAACAGAAAACAATTAAGAACGTGGCGCCCTAAACTCGCAAACCACGAGCCGACGCAAGGGCAAAATTCGGTCGGAATATTGCTATCTCTGTTTGACAATAGAAGGCCAACGGTGACGCGGTGCGCAGCCGTGTGTGAGTGAGTAGTAGTATTCATAACGACTCGAAGACATTTTTATTTACTTGTAATTAGGTATGTTCGTTATTTGCTTCATTTTTGTTGACTACTTTGGGGAATCGTTAGTAAATGTATAGACTAGTAATGCGTTTTGTGGAAATTTCTTTACAATGTCCGTATCTCAAATTATTACAATTTATCTCGAGATCTAGGCCTTTTGTAGAGAGTCTTACATACCTTTCCTAACTTGGTACTTGTAGTCTTTTTAAGCCTATTTATGTTTGTTCATTCCCTTTGGAGTGGTCTCAACTTCAAAAAACTGGCCAAGTGCGAGTCGGACTCGCGCACCGAGGGTTCCGTACAAACCTGCCAGGTATTCACGGTTTATGCATAAGGTTTATGTTTATGAAATGATTATTTTTAACCGACTTCAAAAAGGAGGAGGTTATCAATTCGGATGTTTATATGTTTTTTTTTTTTTTTTTTTTTATGTATGTTCGGCCATAACTCCGTCATATATAAACGGATTTGCAAAATTCTTTTTTTGTTCGAAAGGGGTTTATTCCGAAATGGTCCCATATAATTTTCATATAGATCTGATGATGAGTACGGGAGACAGACACCGGAACTCTTTAAAAAATGACAGGAAATCAACCGCGATTTCTGCTATCGCATAAATATGCATTGTTTGTTTGGAATTAGTGCAGGGTGAATACCACAACTAAAAATTTAAAAATAAAAACTTTTTTGCAAAAAAAAAACAACCGACTTCCTTAAAAACACTACAAAGTGAAAAATAACTTTAATTTCGGAAGTCGGTGGCAAAAAAACCATAAATACAGATCCTAAGACACCGACTACCGAAATTAAAGTTATTTTTCACTTTGTAGTGTTTTTAAGGAAGTCGGTTGTTTTTTTTTTGCAAAAAAGTTTTTTTATTTTTATATTTGAGTTGACTGAATGAAAGGTAAATTGTGGTTTACGATTTATGACGTATTAAAAAAAAACTACTTACTAGATCTCGTTCAAACCAATTTTCGGTGGAAGTTTACATGGTAATGTACATCATATATTTTTTTTTAGTTTTATCATTCCCTTATTTTAGAAGTTACGGGAGGGGGACACACTTTTTACCACTTTGGAAGTGTCTCTCGTGTAAACTATTCAGTTTAGAAAAAATGATATTAGAAACCTCAATATCATTTTTGAAGACCTATCCATAGATACCCCACACGTATGAGTTTGATGATTATTTTTTTTGAGTTTCAGTTCTATGTATGGGGAACCCCAAATATTATTGTTTTTTTCTATTTTTGTGTAAAAATCTTAATGCGGTTCACAGAATACATCTACTTACCAAGTTTCAACAGCATAGCTCTTATAGTTTCGGAATAAAGTGGCTGTGACATACTCGGACAGACAGACAGACAGACATGACGAATCTATAAGGGTTCCGTTTTTTGCCATTTGGCAACGGAACCCTGAAAACGAAGGCTTTTTCTGTCATATTTATGTATAAGTATTCTTTTTACTAATTTTAAAAATTGTTATCACTACATATTATAAAACAAAGTCCCCCGCTGCGTCTGTCTGTCTACTTGCGAAGAACTCAAAAATTGTTGAACGGCTTTTCATGCGGTTATCACCAATAGATAGAGTGATTTATGAAGGTTTAGATGCATTGTCCAACCTTCACGCGGGCGAAGCCGCCGGCAAAAGCTACCTACTTATAAATAATGAATAAATGTTACTAAAAGTGTTACGCAAAATATTAGTAACAGACAAATATTCCAATAATTTATACATATTTACGCGATAAAAGAGGATTAATAAAAACAAGGTTTTTTTTACACGCTTTATATTAGCTTCACTTGTATGTTTGTTTGTAACCGACTCCTTATAGCGCGATTTTGACCCACTTCAAACGACCAGGGTGCTTACTCTCGAATATAATTCAAATAGATCGACATTAGTCAAACGTCAGTTCGTTGAGTTAAACGTCAGGGATTGGCTAGACTCGGTGAGTCCAGCCAATCACTGCCGTTTGACTGACAATTCCAATGTCGATCTATTGGAATTATATTCGAGAGTAAGCACCCTGATTTCATTCAAACTTTGCACACCTGTCAAGGACCGATGACAATGCAATAATTTCATAAATTTGTGCCATTATCCTTGCCAGGACAGCAAAACAACTGTCTTCGAAAACTACGCTGACATACGTCACAAACTACGCTGACATACGACATAAACTACGCTGACATACGTCACAAACTACGCTGATATACGTCACAAACTACGCTGACATACGTCTCAAAATTCGAAACACCCTAAAAAATAGAAAATAAATAATAAAAAAAGCGTGGGGTGCTTTTTAAGGTATTTTTTATTGATATCAGGCACCCCACGCTTTTTTCCATTATTTTGTACTTTTTAGTTTGGTTTTCAATGGAAGCGTGTTTTTAGTTTTTTTTTAAACTATTATTTTTTAATTAAAATTTATTTGTAATGTTCTTACACGTTACTCTCCTGAGGAAAAAACCTTATAAAATAAAAATCAAAAGTAATTTATTCAAGCTAGGTTTAGAATCAGCACTTTTCGAACGTCAAAATTACATAAAACAGTCCCACAAACCGCCCGCCCGACACCAACTCCCCAGCGGCACTGTTTAGTTACATAAACTTGATTCTATACAATAGTAGGTAGGCAAAGTAATTACGAGACACAGATACACTATTGACCATACATTATTGACCATTATCTGCGAGAGCAGTGGTCTGGTAACCCAGTGGTAATGGCCCCGAGTTACGAGTTATAGGTAGCGGGTCCGAACCCAGGCAAGCGCTTTACTATGTATAAATAATGTCATCACCATTGCTCTCACACCGGTAAAGAAAAACATCGTGAGGAAACCGGCATGTCCTAGAATTAAAAAATCGAAGACATCAGACATCTACCAATCCGCACTGGGCCCGTGTGGTAGATTACGGCCCATTCCCGCTCAGAAAGGAGGCTTGTATCCCAGCAGTGGGAACGTTATAGACTGATTATGTATTTGCCATATGTCAGCTAACTATGCCAATATACCAACAAATAAATAAAAACTGGTGAAGTAAAAAATTTACATAGTAGTAGGTTTAAATAGTGTATGTGTGTGTGTAACACAATAAATGAACATTATGATAATAAATTGTTCAGAATCGTTTACAGAATCAATTTCTGTTATTTTCTATACTGGCAATTGTTTATCCCAGAAATAATTAAAACTACGTTAATTATGGTCAAACTCACGTTCCCACGGACGTAATAAGATCGCGGCTGGCTATTTTCGCGCACTGTATTTTAAACTGTCGGTGTTGAACCGAGCATTGAGAATACAACAGAGTGCAGCGCGGGTCAGTCTCAGCGCGTCGAAGCACAGTTGAATTTTCACCTCTTGGCGCTGAGTAGTACCTTGAAAATCCAGTGCACGAAAATAAATAAATACCAACTTATACAAAATATACTTAGGTACTTACTACTATTAAACTCGGACCACGAAAAAAAAATCTTTATTTTATTGGGCTGAGTTTAAAAATATGTAAGTAAACAATTAGTAGTCAAGCAATATTAGGCAGGTAACTTATAATATATCATTGGGTAATAGAATAGGTTCTCACTTACTGTGAGACACATCCCAACGTTCGGAGTCCATGTTGGCAACCAAACCGAATCGTAAACAAAAACAAAGTTCCTGCCAGGGTCGCGAGATTCGTTCGAAAGAGTTACCATGGCCCCATATGGGCACCTGATGGAACTAACTAACGGGTGGGTTTCAGTCAGTAAAAGTCTGACACGCCCTCCTGCTCCGCCCAGAGCGGGAGAAGTCATTTGATGATTTCCCATCCAAAAAAAAAAGCAAAGTTCATCATCATTGCATTCTCATCAGTCATTCAGTCTCTGTACTCGATACCAGATCAGAAGAAAAATCAAAAACCAAGTTCAATAATAGCATAGGTCAATAATAGTGTCAGAAATATCACAATACAATTGAATAAACAAATAAAAGTACGCCCAAAATGCATGTTACGCTAGTGTGAATCACACTGGTGTGAATGCATGTCCGAGCGGTACACAACACACCTACCGCGAGTCGTACGACCGTGCACACATTGACATTTTTGTGAGACGCGATAGCACTACCAGCTATTGAAAATTATGATAAATTTGGATGTGTTCCGTAATACCAAAAATGATGAATGAAAACTTAATGATTTTTCAATTGTTTTTTGTTATTTAGTATCTTGATAATATAATCTGTGTTATGGATAAAACATTATTACAGATTTTGTTGTTTTTAATGCAGAAAAAACAAAAAGAAAACATGTCATTTATGTTGTAAAAATGTGCGAAATGCAATTCGCTCAAACTTTGTTTTGGCTTAGTTTTTTTTTTAAAACCGGCCAAGTGCGAGTCAGACTCGCGCACCGAGGGTTCCGTACAAACCTGTAGGTATATAAGTGAAAGTTCACCTATCACGATAATCGAGTCGTAGTACTGTTGTTTCTTGGCTTGGTTTTATTTCTGTCTGTGTTTTGTTCTGTTTATTATATGATGTAACCAAAAGGTTACGGTTTTTGCAATTTTTCCTTTATCTGTGATTTAAGACGTTGCTTCGTACCAAATTTCAAAATTCTAGATCGACTGGAAGTACCCTTTAGGTTTTGATTCCCTTGCGAGTTTCAAAAA
The DNA here is from genome assembly GCA_947507805.1 of Aporophyla nigra. Lineage (NCBI taxonomy): Eukaryota > Metazoa > Arthropoda > Insecta > Lepidoptera > Noctuidae > Aporophyla > Aporophyla nigra. The sequence goes on from OX382304.1 coordinate 619,137, forward strand.
TTTGCGGCATAAACGGCTATATCTTTTGATTGCATTAGTTTAGAAGTTTTATTTTTTCACAGCTCCAAGGGACAGTAGACCTGAGTATTTGATATAAATTTCAGCTAGATACGTCCACGCGTTCCTGAGAAAAAGGGTCTTGACAGACGGACGGACGGACGGACGGACGGACGGAAGGACGGACAACAAAGTGATCCTATAAGGGTTCCGCTTTTTCCTTTTGAGGTGCGGAACCCTAAAAAACGTCACCATAACCTAGATAAATACTGTCTAAAGGCGAATATCATCTTAAAATGGTGGAAATATGCTCAAATTGCAAATGATTTTGGTATTACGTTTGTATGGACAGACTGTCCGTCGCCGAGCCCTTAAGTCATCTAGTTTCGAATCCCGATCAAAAACGCTTTTATTTCAAATTTTAGCCTATCATGACATCTGAAAGTACTCTTGGAGTAGTAAAAATTCAGTCCTACTCCAAGAGTAGAGTTTCCCGGTAAAGTTCGCAAGATTTTAGCCAATATATCAAAGTGGAAACGTGTGCTATTGTGTGAAAAAAAATTAATTTCTTTCGTCTACTAAACAGTTCGTAAACTACCATTTCAAAAATTGTTAATCAAAACAGGACCAGAAAGTGGTTCAACATGCGACCTTAACATAAAAATATCCAGCCCGCTGGGAATGCTCAACACTGTCTACCAGGCGGAATGCGTGGGCATTATACAGGCGGCGTATGCCATAGAAGCCAGAAGAGTTACGGACACCCATATACGAATACTCTCCGACAGAGCGTCAGTCCTCCAATCCCTAGCCACACGGTATATAACCTCGAGCATTACACTAGAATGTCACAACGCATTAGAACGGGTAACAGTTTCTAATCGCAACAAAGTGACACTACAATGGATAAAAGGATACAGTGCATCACTAGGCAACGAAGCTGCTGAAGAACTGGCCAAAAAGGCATCCAGCGCCTCAGTCTGCGGCCCCAAGCCCATCCCCTTCAACCAGCTACACAGGTGGCTGTAGGTATTTACCCACACACAAGCGGAGAGCTGGTGGACCTCGGCACCAGGCTGCAAGCAGTCCAGGGAAGGTATGCCATCCCTGGATAGCAGGCTAACCAGATGTCTGCTACGCCTGGACAGGGATGGTCTACTTCTCCTACGCCGGGACAGGGATGGTCTGCGTCTGATGACGGGCACCATCACAGGACACTGCCCGCTAAACAAACACTTTTACACAATAGGCATAACAGACAACCCCCTGTGCAGGGCCTGCATGAAGGCTGAGGAAACCGTTGCGCATTTACTCTTCGAATATACAGGCATCACCCAGATTAGGACAGATACCCTCGGGACACCCAAATCTTACATGGATGTTCTCAACAGACCAGGAGACATAACCAACTTCTGGAGGGAGGTGGGCTGGTTGGAATAAACACCGACGGCCGCCATGGCCAACGCACAATGGTCCACTCAAAGGACTTAGTGTGGAAACCAAACCCATAGAACATATTGGTTCAACATGCTTTGGCGCATCAAATTTAAATTTTTTTCTTGCTAATCTGAGTATATACATATAATAATAATATAATATTAATATTATACAAAAATATTTTTTTTAAAAAAACATTATGGTGAGCAATGGATACATTTAAACTTGAGCGTTTCATAAAACAGTGGAAGATAGAAGGTCTTATGATCAAAGCTAATAGTATGATTTAACTTTTTGTGCTTACCTGATTTCTAATGTATTTTATTTTTAAATCATATTATGAATTAAAATTGCTATTATACATTTTTATTTACTTCCTGTTCAGGTGTTGTTGCGTAACATTGACTATCACCACAGAATGCCATAAGTTTCAAATCCCGCTATTTCACAAAGTTCAGTAGCAAATATCTCCGAAACACTTAGTAAGTTTCAAAATCTGCCATATTTAAAATGAAAACTGGTTTTTATGTAGCTGTGGTACTATTTCTCATTTTGTTTTAAAGGTATCTTTAGTTGCCATAGAAGTAAATGAAAATCGTCTAATAAAGTTGTTTCTGTTTTGGACATTTTTTTTTACATTTCTGTAAATTATTATTGCATCGTTTTAGCATGATTTGCAACCAGATGACTCAATTATTGACATTACTAACGATAGATCACATTATAAATAAAGGAGCCTACATTAAATGTTAACATGAATACAAGAAATGTATGCAGAGTACATGACAAAAAAAGCACTTACTGATGATCCTTCTGAAGCAATGTCTGCCTGGTCATCATCTCCAAAGGTGGAGTCACCACTGTCACCAAACAGAACTTCCTGTGGAATTAACAACCCCTTTCTAATGCCAATATTGTAAATTATTAATTAATGTAGTTTCTGATGGGGAGGCCATTGCTGTAAGCAGTTATTGTCTATCTATGTATTGTTTGTGGCATTTCAAAAAGAAAACTAAATAAACTTTAAGGAAATTCAATACCAAATTTAAAAAGAATAGATTATAGTAAATTGGTGCCAGTTATGCATCCAGTTACACTGGAAGCCGACCCCAGCATTCTTGGGAAAGGCTAAGCAGATGATGATAGTGCCAATTATTGTCAACAAATAAAATTATAGAATAGAAAGTTAAAAACAATCATTATTGCAATACATCTTGTTCATGATCAGAAGCGGCTCCATCCACATCTTCATGCTCGGAGTCAGTTGCGTCATCGGCAGCATCCAGCTCTCCAATCAATAACTCTTCATCTTCTGTTCCCTCCTGTGACTGAAAAAATAACAATACCATATGTGCCATGATCTTTTGACAACTACAGAAGAATCTCACTAATCGGCACTATTCAAAACCAGATGGTGCCGGATTATTGTAATCTTCATATGATTGGATTATATAGAAAAAATCATTATTTGTATTAATGTTCTTAACGTCTTTTTTATAACTGTAAATATCTCAGAACTAAATAATTACAGTTTTAAAATAATCTTGCTTAAAATCTGTTTAGTTCTAGTCCTGGAGGCAAGGGTGGCGTGGGCGGAGGGTGAGGGAGTATCGGTATATTGAAGTGCCAGATTAGTAAGATTCTACTGTATTTATTACAAATTTACACATGAGATACAAGTTATCGCGCTTGACACATGAAACCTCCGAACAATTTGTTCCTGTTTTACTCCAAAACTATCTTGAAAACAAGAAAGAGGTCTAAACCACCGTGGTGGTGCTGGTAATGAATCACAAGAGATCATTAATAAACGTGCCGGTGCAAAAAAACGTGGTGCAACAATGCGACAGCTTAAAAATCATAAACCTACCTCGTCAGAAGCTTTTACAGACACATTTTCTTTGGAATCTTCAGAGCCAGCTTTCCTTTTAAGCAGTCCATTTCTGAATGGCGGCATTTTAAATTATTATATTCATTTATTAAAATTATTCACACGTGTTTTTAACTTTGGTAAACCAACAAACACAGAGCAGACTGTCAGTCAGTGACACTGACAGTCACGTGACATTAGTCAATAGTGGTGACATTTGCTGTAATCCGACGCCGCGTTCCGTATTAAGCTCACATCGATTTGAGCGCGCTAACGCCCGTACCGAATTGGCGTGAGCGCGATAACGCTGTCCCGTGAATCGTCATAGATGACGTCATGACAGGCACCATCTTGCGATAACGCCGACCATGCCCTAAGCTGATATAACCGTGAGCGCTGTCAAAAATGATAGTTGTGCTGTTTGGTTTTAGGTCGCATCATATGTTAAACTAACTTGGATTAATTAGAAATTGTGCTTCTGGCTACAGTCACCATTAAACTAAATAAGAAGAAGAAATGTGTGATGTAAACAAGTTTTATATGGCGTATATAATATGAGTTTTGACGTTGAGTGAGCACCGTTAGCACGTTCACGAGCGTTCCGTATTGTGACGGTTCTCAACTGTCATAATCGTGTTAACCAAATCGAAACGTCAATTTATTGCTGTGAACGCCGTGAGCGATATTTGCTTATTCGGAAGGCACCCCGAGTTACGCTGTAATCGATTTAGGGTGGATGCTCCAAACCAGCCCGCGAAATTCAAAATTTCTTACGTTTTTTGCAATTTGCAGGGCAGTGCTAGGTTGTCTATTGATTAAAATATTATTCGTACATCAAAATCACCAATACAACCCTCCAAGTTCATGAACTTAGAGGGTTGTATTGGCGATTTTGATGATTATAATTCTGTAACGACATACGTCTTACAGGCGCGAATAATATTTCTATAACAGACCTAAATTTAAAGAATAAAGAAGAAATTACATACCTGTCAAAAGAACGTACGGTACATTTCGGAGTACCACAGGGTAGTGTACTAGGTCCATTGCTGTTCTTAATATATATCAATGACCTGCCCAAAGTCATAGACTTCCCTATAACTCTCTTTGCTGACGACAGTACGGTAATAATACCTTGTAATAAACCAGAATGTTATGAATCTGATGTTAATAACGCGCTTAATTCATTAATCTCCTGGCTAAATAATAATAATTTAAAAATTAATCTTAGCAAAACCCAAATAATGCACTTTGGCCGTAAAAAACCGAGTTCAAAAATGAAAGTTCAATACGAAAATAACAAAATTCATGACGTAGATAGTGCTAAATTTCTAGGTTTAATTATTGACAGGCAACTCAATTGGAAGGATCATATCGAAGCGCTATGTTCAAAGGTTAGTAGTTCATCCTATGCCCTGTATAAACTTGCTCCTACTGTTAACACAGATGCTCTTCTCACAGCGTATCATGGTCTTGTAGCATCTGTATTAAGATACGGTTTAATATTTTGGGGTAACTCAACAAACAAAGAAGCCGCTTTTAAAGCTCAAAAGCGATCAATCAGAGCCATGTTTGGACTGCAAGTAACGGACAGTTGTAAACCATATTTCAAAAAACACAGAATTCCGACACTACCGGCTTTGTATATAATTATATGAAACTGCCTTATTTGTAAAACTAAACTCACATTATTTTATTTCCCCACTTATCCGATACTGTTAAACGTAAAAGACGTAATGATATGTTACGCGGAAGGAGAGCCAAAACAGCTCTAATGTGGAAAAGCATATTCTGCATAGCCCCGCAAGTCTATAACAAACTTTCGAAATCACTCAAAGAGTTAAATTTAAATGGATTCAAAAAGGGACTCAAGGATTTTCTTTGTAATAAATGTTACTATAATTTAAATGAGTTTTTGAATGACACTCTGACTTCCTAACTGTAATCTCTGTTCCTTGACATCTTTGACTTTTTGATCTAATCTGACATTTTAATTATACTTTGACATCCTAAATAAATTGTGTGTTTACTATATTATTATCACCTGACATACCTGAAACTGTAATTTTAATCCATAATTATGCAATCAATAATTGTTAATTAACTATTAACCCAATAACATTTTATGTGCAATGAACCAATGATGTATGTAATTAATATTTGCACGCCACACTTGGCAGAATGTGAAGATGCCTTCTACTAATCCGAAGACCTTATAATGTACCATATTCTGACAAATAAATGATTATGATTATGAATCAACATACAACCTAGCACTGGCCTGCAAATTGCAAAAAATGTAAGAAATTTTGAATTTCGCAGGCTGGTCGGAGCATCCCCCTTAAGGTTGCTAACACCTGTTCCGAATTAGCGTCAGCGCGACTTCGATGGGACAACATCTTGCGACAACGCCGACCATTTCTTATTAATATCACCGCAAGCACTGCCAAAAACATAACGTATAGCTCGGCAAAAAAGAGTCTGTCGTGGTGACAATCATCATCATCATCATCAGCCTATAGCAGTCCACTGCTGGACATAGGCTGCTCCAATTGCACGCCATTCAGCTCGATTCTCGGCAACTCTCATCCAGCTGCTACCAGCCACCCTGCGAAGATCGTCGCTCCACCTAGCCTGAGGGTGTCCTACCTTACGTTTGCCGATTCGCGGTCTCCACTCCAGAACACGTCTACCCCAACGGTCATCGGTTCTACGGCTAATGTGGCCGGCCCATTGCTACTTCAGCTTGCTAATTCTTTGAGCTATGTCGATAACTTTAGTTCTCTGCCGGATCACCTCATTCCGGATTCTGTCCCTCAGAGATACTCCAAGCATAGCTCGTTCCATAGCTCGCTGAGCAACTTTGAATTGATGGACCACCGTACCGTGAGTTTCCACTAGATCATAACAGGCAGGACGCACTGATTGAAGACTTTCGTCTTTAGACTCTGCGGAATACGCGACGAGAAGACTCGACGAAGTTTCCCAAACGCTGCCCAACCCAGCTGAATTTTTCTGTTAGCCTCCTTCTCAAGGTTGTTCTTACCAAACTGCAGAGTTTGCCCGAGGTAAACGTATTCTCGAACAACCTTGAGGGTACCGCCATTAACAGCAATCGGTCCCGGAGTTACGTGTTCGTTGAACATAACTTGGGTTTTGTCCAAGTTCATCCGGAGACCAATGCTTTTAGAAGAATCAACTAGGTCGTCCAGCATCTGCTGCAAGTGCTGCAGCGATTCAGCCAATATGACGATGTCGTCTGCAAATCTCAAGTGTGAGATGTACTCGCCGTTGACGTTAATACCGCGTCCACTCCAGTTCAGTGTCTTGAACACATCCTCCAATGCGTTAGAGAACAATTTTGGGGAAATTACGTCCCCTTGTCTCACTCCTCGACGCAGGGGGATGTGTTCAGTTCGCTGGTCCTGAGTTTGGACGGTCATTGTCGCGTTTTCGTAAAGACATCTCAGCACTTGGATGTATCGCCAGTCGACTTGGCATCGCTGCAAAGACTCCAAAACAGACCAGGTCTCGATAGAGTCAAAAGCCTTCTCATAGTCCACAAGCGCAAGACACAGCGGCCGATTATACTCCTCGGACCTCTGTATAATCTGCCGCACTGTGTGGATGTGGTCTATGGTGCTGTATCCTCCTCGAAACCCGGCCTGCTCCGGTGGCTGAAACTCGTCGAGTCTCCGCGCTAGGCGATTCGTGACGACTCTTGAAAACAGCTTATATACGTGGCTTAGGAGCGAAATGGGTCTATAATTCTTTAAAAGGGTTTTATCCCCCTTTATAAAGAAAAGTACGACCACGCTCCTTCGCCACGCTTCTGGAGTTCTCCCAGAGAACAGGACCGAATTGAAGAGCTCTCGAAGCTCTTTCAGGACTGGACCTCCTCCTGCTTTCAGGAGCTCGGTCGTAATCCCATCCTCACCAGGGGCTTTTCCATTTTTAAGCTGTTTTAGAGCCGCCTCGATTTCGTTTTGGCTGATTTCAGGCAGGTCTTCTGTGTAGTGGCGGGTTAAGGTGGCTCTGGAATCCTCATTTTCGGGATCATGTCGAGATGCATGCGATGCGTACAATTGGCCATAGAAGTTTTCGACTTCCGAAAGGATCTCCGGCTTCGAAACGACGATAGATATCCCCACTAGATTTAGTCAATTTCGTCAGGTGGCTCCTCCCAAGTGATTGGACGAACACTTTCGACCCCAGATTCTGCTCGATCGCTTCCTCTATGGAGCGTCGGAGGTCGCGTCGTACCAATGTTCTAATATTATTGTTGAGCGCCCGTTGTTCTGAGGAAGTGACGGGTGGGTTTTCACGTCGTTCCGTCATTAGCTCCAGAGTTTCTTCCGAAAGTTTGGACTTCCTGCCCGTACGCCGCATTTTGCAAAATCTCGAGCCTTCTTCCCTGAGGATTCCCACCATTTGGTCGAGGGCCTGGTCGACGTCATTTGTGGTTTCCACGGCAGCGAATCGGTTCTCCAGGTCTCACTGGAACGCTTCAGATCCTAACATAGTTTGGAGCATACTTGCACGGAGCCTAGACTTCATCAAACGAATTCGCTCCAGCTTGAAATTGATATTCAGAGAGCCTCGGACAAGTCTATGATCACTACCGGTATTGAACCTGTTGATCACCGAGACATCTCTGAATATATGCTTTCTATCCGTCATGTCGCCGTGGTGACAATTGTAACTAAAATATATTTTTTGTGGCAACACTGCTTAGTCGATCGACTACAAGTAGCTTCTCTGTCATTGTGTTATGTTCCCAGTTGTATTTCACTTATTTCTAATTAACTATCAATTATTATTTTCTTGTGTCGCAGGTTCGCTATGTTCAGCTACACTTCTCAAGGTCAGCCCTTGGATGGGTGACCATTTAGTTTTTTTTGCCTTGTGTCGCAGGTTCGCTAGGTTAAGCTACACTTCTCAAGCTCAGCCTTTGGATGGATGAACATTTAGTTTATGTGTGGCGTTTTGTGGCAGGTTCGCTAGGTTAAGCTGCACTTCGCAAGTTTAGACTTCGGATGGGTGACCATGTAGTTTTTATTTTGCCTTGTGTCGCAGGTTCACTAGGTTAAGCTACACTTCTCAAGGTCAGCCTTTGGATGGATGTTTTTTTTTTGATGTGAAACATCTTTAGGCGAGGGTAAACCTAAATTTTACCGTGGCGAGAATGACCGTGGCGACGCATCACCACGCTATATAATGTTATGTTTGATACCTCAGAACTTTCAACTGGGTTCACCAGCGGTTTAGGCTGTGCGTTGATATATCAGTCAGTCAGTCAGTCAGTCACTCAGGACTTTGAATTTTATATATACAGATACCTCGTGTGAGCACCAGCTCTTCAGTTCTAATCAGTTTCAAATAAATTAACTTTAAGTGTTTTCACCCATACAAAAAAAAAAAAAACTTTTTTTTCTCACGCGTGGAGTTACTAATACCTTCCATACGTTAATATTTCATAAAGGTATGTATAAAAAATTGCAATGTGTCTGGTATACCAGACACATTGCAATTTTTTTTTTTAATTTTCTGACTTTGAATTTCTATGAGTATGGAGCTCGATTTTCAAACCACTGTGCGGCGTAGGCAGCTGAACTGAGCCTCCCCGCTAGGCTTGAAATATGTGGGCCCTACTGAAGTTTGCCATCTCCTGTTATGCCCAGAAAAACTGCCGAGTCTACAGTTTTAAGCACCTCTTTATCTAAGACGATGTTAGGACCTAGATTTCTAAAATTCAGTAAGGCGAACTTTACACATTTCGTTTTCTTGGCATTAAGAACTAGGTTATTTGCCGTAAACCAATCGGTACCCATTGAGAGTGCACTGTTCACGTCGTCAAAATCTTGTCTGTTCCTGTCTACTTTAAAAATAAGAGAAGTATCATCTGCAAACAGTACAACGTCACAAATACCCTTTTAAAAAAATGGTAAGTAATTGATATACACTAAGAACAAGAATGGGCCGAGTATAGAGCCTTGAGGGACACCAAACTGAATCGGTAGCCCGGCAGATTTAACACCATTAATATCTACACATTGGAACCTATTATGTAAATAAGAATTTATTACGTTTAAAGCTTCGCTATAGACACTGTAATGACGTAGTTTACGCAAAAGCGTGTCATGATGCACGCGATCAAAGGCTTTGGAGAGATCACTGAATACTCCGATAGCATTTTGCGAGTTCTCCCATGCGTTAAAAATGTGTTACAAGAGAGCAACACCAGCATCTGTAGTTGAACGACCTTTTGTAAAGCCATATTGCTCATTATGAAGGAGGCTATTTAAATTAAAATGTCTTAGCAACTGCTTGAGTATTATCTTCTCAAATATTTTGCTAAATGCAGGTAAGATAGAAATAGGCATCAAATTAGAAACTTCATTTTTATTACCTGATTTAAATAATGGTATGACTTTGCTACTCTTCATGAGGTCAGGAAAAGTTCCGACATCAAGTTCCGATATCAACACATTTGTTAAAAATAACAGCTAAATAGGGGGCTACGATGTGTGTTATATTACTTAATAGTTTGATGGAAATGACCCAAAAATCACCAGTGTTTTTAGTGTGTTAAAAACATTAACTACATCACGAGGCGTTATATGTTCAAAATTGAATAGGCGACTACTTTTAGACCTATGCAAAAGGTTTTCAGCTTTAGACGGGGACGAATTTAAGGAGCGAGTCGTATGTTGGCAAAAAACTCATTAAATGCCTGTGCTACGTCAGCTGCCGTATTAACTAATTTGTTGTCGACCATAATTTCGAGTTATTTTTCTTGTTTAACCGATTTACCCTTTCATTGATAATGATTTTCCAAGTGGTTTTTATTTTATTATTTGAATTTTTAATTTGATCGCTTAAAAATTTAGATTTAGCAATAGCACTAATCTGTTTAAATAATTTTGAATATTTTTTGACATACTCTAGGAAAGGAGTATCAAACCTGTATTTTTTTAAACCATATAACTCGTATAGCCTCGCTCTACTTTTGTAAATACCTGGAGTAGCCCATTGGTTAAAGCCAACGGAGGTGCCATTAATGTCAATGGTTTTGGTCTTGAAAGTAGATTTGTACTCTTTTTGCACTACATCAAAGAGGGCTTCATAAATTGCATTAGGATTATCGTGTTCTACTATAGATAGTGTAATTCTGCGAGCTGTATTATTTTTAAACTTGGTGCAACGACTAGCTGTATAAGACCTGCATTCAAGTTTACGCGCCTTTTTAAACAATGGCATAGGGAAACTAGATAGCAAACCACAGTGGTCGGACGTTAAATCAGTTAAGGGGTTACATCTAGTTAACGGCCGAAAAAAAAGCGTGTTTTTGTGATTTTTTTTTCGTAATTTTTTATTGCAAAAAAATTACAATTGTGTCAGATATAATATAGGATACGTTTTTATCCAGTGCGTGAATTGTAACCATGAATTCAGCATATCATTCTAGACCCCCGTGGGCAGAAATTTTTCGTTGGTTATACAAAAAAAAAAAACTGCTGTTTCATACAAAAATGCAATACCTACGGGGTCAAAATGTATGGAACAGCTGATTTTTTTTTTTGTATAACCGGCGAACAAATTTTATACACTGGGGGGTCTAGAATGACATGCTGAATTCATGGTTACAGTTTGCGCACTGGATAAAAACTTATCCTGTATATTTCCCGGACCGCTGGGCCTTCCGCGGTGACCACTGTAACTTTTCTACCCATCATCTGAAATCAAAAAACCGGCCAAGTGCGAGTCGGACTCTTGCACCGAAGGTTCCGTACAAACCTGTAGGTATACACGGTTTATGCACAAGGTTTATGTTTATGAAATTAAATGGTTTTTATTTTATTTAGGGTTCCGTTGCCAGTTGGCAAAAAACGGAACCCTTATAGATTCGTTATGTCTGCGGTGACGCGTCATCGTTTTTTATGACAGTAGCACGCGACAAGATAAGAAGATGCGCGCCTAGCATTCAAGCGGTTAGAAATATTCAACTTGTTACTAACTTATTTCCCTAAACCTCCTCCTATACTATCTGAAATCATAACGGACTGAAAACCAAGTTAACTGCAACAAGGGGTAACACTACTAGCTACTGACTGTACCCCTTCAGATTGTTCACGCACAGTATCAGTTATATTTTGAATGGAGATACAGTGCACACTACTCACAATTTGGGACGGGTTCACTGTTGCCTCTGGCTGGACGGCATAGGGAACGCTGCTTCCCAATCTGGGGGGCCAGAGCGCCGCCTGTAGGCGCCTCTACGTGGGGATCGTGCGATCCATGGCCCTTTATGGGGCCCCGATCTGGGCGGCTGATCTGACGGCCGGCAGCATCGCTATTCTGCGAAGACCACAGCGAGCAATGGCCGTCAGAGTTATCAGGGGATATCACACGATCTCCTACGAGGCGGCCTGTGTACTGACTGGATCCCCACCATGGGACCTGGAGGCGAAAGTACTCGCGTCACTGTATCGGTGGCGCGAGGAAGCGCGGGAGCGAGGCGAGCGACTGACGGAGCGTCACATGGAGCTTCGTCGGTCGCAGCTCCGCGCAGACCTGGTGGCGGGCTGGCAGGACTGGCTTTCACGCCCTACCGCCGGCCTCGCCACCGTCGAGGTGGTCTGGCCAGTACTTGGGCACTGGCTCGGGAGGAGGCACGGCTCCCTGTCGTTTCGGGCAACGTAGGTGCTCTCGGGGTATGGTTGCTTCGGGAAGTACCTGTGTCGCATAAACAGGGAGCCGAACGCCCGGTGTCACAACTGCGTCGACTGCCGGGAGGACACGGCGCGGCATACACTGGCAGAATGTGCCGCTTAGGAGAAGCCGCGTCGTGCCCTCGTCTCAGAAGTAGGCAGCGACCTATCGCTGCCGGCAGCGAGGCGTCCTGGGACGCGGTGGTATCCTTCTGCAAATCAGTTATGTCGCAGAAGGAGGCTGCGAAAAGGGAGCGGGAGATATCTTCTGCTCACCCAGCCCGCAGCAGGCGCACCGGGCGTTGGCGGAGGGCGGACACCGCCCTCTTCCAGACTCTCTAAACGGGTCCGAGCGCGACGGATCCGGGGACATCCATCACCCCCTATTCCTTAGGACCCGAGATACTGGCGCGTAGTGTTCCACGCCTCTCTGTGATGTACGGGGGGGAGTTTAACACCTTACTCCCCCCTAACGTAAAGAGGCCCGCAAAGGCGGACCGTTACCAGTCGGGGATCGCGGAAGACATATTGGTTCCCGTGGTCCCCGACGTAGGTGTGGGACGGAACACCGGGGTGGTTTTAGTCAGTAAGAGTCTGATAGACCCCCCCCACCCACCCCAGGGCGGAGGATATCGATGAGGATTTCCACCTCGAGATCAAAAAAAAAAGCCTGGAGGGTATCAATATATATCAAGGTTGGATACCCATGTAAAACTGACACATCTGTGTTAATGGAAAAATCTATCATAGCACCGAAAAGGAATACACGAATGATGTTATGTGACGTTTTTCTTTTTAAATAAAACCTAAATTTTAGCGTGTTCTTTCATTTTCATTGTCATGTGCATAGTGATAGTGTTATGTACCCCACATAGACATACCTGATGGCTTCATTAGTCAACTGTTCCGCGCTCAGACGTGGAGTTGTGGACACCAGCCCGTTCTACCTATTACCTATTAGTCAACTGTTCAAGTTTATTTGATATTGCCCGTACCTTTCGAATGCGACATGTTAAAGGTACTCTCCGACTTCCGATTAGTTTCCGACAGTAAGCAGCTGTTAGTCGCCTTCTTGTCGACTTTAAACTGTAAGCATTAACAGGATTCGTTCATTATCATTCATGTCAAATTTGATACAGGCATACCAACCATAGCTGCTGAACATTATTTCTTGTGTATCGGGTTCAGTCGGCAATCCCTGAGTCTAATTTATTTTTTATCCTACTATATACTATCCGACTTGTCGCGCGACGGATCGCGGAAGCGATTCTGCACGCTCAAATCGATGAGAGTATAATACGCAGCGGCAGCGCGGCGTTTGTAGCACCCAAAAAACTCTTGAATGCCGTCCTTTCGTGCAATTAACTAACAACAAAGGTCGCCGACTTAGTAATGTCCGAAATATTGAAAGTTCCCACCACAGACTACAATATAATATAGGGTAGTTTCCACTGAGCGTGTCTCATCAACCGAAGAAGTTATTTCAATTTTTTTAAATATTTAACTCCGTTCTTATTAAAAACTAGCTTTTGCCCGCGGCTTCGCTCGCGTGGATGTCGGAAATTAATGGAAGAGGACGTACTACCGCGATAAGAATGTGTTATTCCAAGTTATATAGGTAATATAGACTGTGTGTGCTATTTTCGATCCAGATCCATTCAGCCATTTTTGCGTGATTGAGAAACAAACAACCAATCATACATATTTTCACATTTATAATATTATTAGTAGTAGGATTATAACTCATATTACTTAGGATTCATAGTTTATGAGAACATCATGTGTGTTGGTGTTTTTAAAATAAGAGTAATAGTATTCAGAGTAAGAAGACTGCGACATAGGGCTTGGTTTAGTTGAATATAAGTCTTCCTGGTTTTTCTTAACGCTCCTATTTTACCTATACAGACACTCAATCATTTACCAGATACCGAACATAATTATAGAAATAGTCCTTTTGCCAGTGGCTTGGCCCGTATAGCTGTCGGAAAATATCACCAGGGAACCTACTACCGGGATAAAGTAGGTATCCTATCTGTTACATATCCATGATATAATATATCTTTGTGCCAAATTAGATCTAAATCCGATTGACCGTCTTTGCATCATTGAGAAACACACATCCAAAAATCTAAACATCTAAGCCATTTCGCGGTCTCTTACTTGGAATAATACTATTAGGTTTATTTTGAGTATAATGAACACACATGATATTCGCAATTACTATGAAGCCAAAGTAATATGAATTACAATCCTACTTATCCTGTACTACCCGGCCGCTGCAAACGGATGGACGGGACGGACGTACGACCCTCCAGCTGCTCTGCGCCCGCTTTTTAAATCTCTAATATCTTCTAAGACAGGGCTGGATTACTATTATTAGATAAATTAATTAATAAGAACCAATAAACGTATAGGCACTTAATTTGATAAGGATTAATGCTGTATTGCTTAAAATCGCTTCGTAAATAAGCCCTTATTTCTCGTAAAAAGTAAAAGATAAAAAATGGTTATTGTGGGTTATTCCTAAGAGATAGACATATACCATTGCGACATTTTTGTAGGCTGTTTTAAGGTGTACAATACTGTAGTACATTACTTTGATCTATTTCGTAGGATTCCCAGGGTTTTTCGAATTTTGAGACGAATTTCAGCGTAGTTTATGACGTATGTCACCGTAGTTTTCGAAGACAATTATTTTTCTCTAAAATAAAAATATTTCTAAAATAAAAGTAGCCTAAGTTACTCCTTGTTAGATCAGCTATCTGCTAGTAAAAGTCCCGTCAAAATCGGTTCAGCCATTTCAGAGATTAGCGGGAACAAACAGACAGACAGACAAAAAATTAAAAAAATGTTGTTTTGGTATATGTATCGTGTATACATCCATATACACTTAGTAAAAAGTGGTTATTTTAATATTAAAAACAGGCACTCCAATTTTATTTATTTGTATATAGATGACACTGATGTATAGATAAATATGCGTTATTGGTATTTGCACCAACTGGAATTTGCCGCGTAATTTACCGGATAGAAATCAATCTAATCAGAAAATATTTTTTTTAAAAGATTTTTAGTTTTTGACATTGACATTTTTTTTTATGTTTTTGTATTCAATGGCCGATCCTCCTTCTCAGCCGAGTACGGAACGTGAATTTGCATCATTTATTTTTAGTTTTCTTGTAGGTTATGGTTGTGCAAAGTTACTAATGAAATTAGCAGGAAGAAAAGCATATTGATACCTGACGTCAAAATTAATCTGTAAAAAATGTCATAATAAAACCGATGTATTGCACATAATAAATTTAAAAAAATATTATTTTTTTAGTACTTTCTCTTGTAAAATTAAATCCTAGAGATTGCAAAATGTTTCGTAACTTGGCTAAGATTTTGGAACCTATCAGAAATCAGCTGGTAAGAGCTGTTATCACGGGGTTACCACTATAACCCGTGTTAAATACAACTCGTAGAACTTGAAAAACTTGTGTGATTGTGTCTGCCGCTAATGTGTGGATTTTGTCAGCTGTGGAAGAAGCGGGTGGGCAGCGCGGCCGGTGGCGGCGGTAGCGCGTTCGAGCGGAACAGCGCGTCCAAGGAGCAGCAGCTTTCAGAGGCACTGAAGCGCTCGTTGCCCGGCATCACGTACGTCAGCGTCGAAGACATCTCAGGGGGATGTGGCGCCATGTATGAGGTACTTATTCAGTCTTCTGTGAGCTAGTCAGTTAAGCTGCAATAATGCTATATCTACTCTTCATTATTTCTTTATGTTCCAAGTGTTTTAAGATTGGCTACATAAAGCTAGACATCACTACTAATTATACTCAATAAATCTACTTTTTCAGGTGAATGTGGAAGCTAAGGAATTTATCGGATTATCTCGAGTCAAACAACACCGTCTGGTAACAGAAACCTTGAAGAGTGAGATTGCTGAGATGCACGGTATCCGTATACACACCACAATACCAGGAGCTAGTGATAAATAACCTAAGGATGATATTTATTTGTATATAGGAAATGCATAGATATAAAACTTGCAAGAGTTTGTTCTTAATACTTATAAAACTTATTGTGTTATCTTGAACAGACAAGCTTGTTTTTTAAGTAGATTATCTAATTACTGGCTTTATGCTTTTCTTTTTGTTCTAGTTGAACATAACAGTAACGGATTGTTCAACCATAGGAGTTGTGTTGATAGTTACTGTTTATGTGACCCAATTGTACATTAAAAGTAGATACTTAGATATTTAATAATAATAATAGGTATTCTGTGAAAACAAAAGCTTTTGTGATTCTAATATATATATTTACCAAGTAACTAGTATGTGGATATCATCATCTATAATGATATATCAACTATGTTGGGGTCGGCTTCCAGTCCAACCAGATGCAGCTGAGTACCAGTATTTTACATGGAGCGACTGCCTATCTGACCTCCACAATTCAGCTACTGGGTAATATGATACCCCTTGGTAAGATGATATGGATCATCACTCTCCTGCCCTTATCACAATATATTTGTGGTCAGTGCAACATGTCTTTTTCTTCCACACTTCTCTATTAGTCGTCATCTCAGTAGTCACCCCCTTTCTATCCATATCATAATTTACACAGTCCATCCAACATGTCTTTGGTCTCCCTCTGAATATGGATATATGAATAAAATTAAATTGGATATAATTTCGTATTATCTGTGTTTGGATAGTTTTGGTTATGGATATAAAGGAGGTGGGTAAAGTTTAGAACATTTTTCGCCTATCATAGTCATGAAAATTCAAAGTATTTATTGGCGTCATGTTATTGTGATTATGTGAAGTTTAGGTATCGACCTTTACATCTATTCTAAAATAGTAAGAAAAAAATAGCAAGTCATATAAAAAAAATTCGTCATACTTGGCAAATTCGTTGAAGTTTTGTTATTTTAAGCACTTTTTTAACTTTCATTACAAAATAAACAGTTAAGCGCTTTATGCACCTAAACAAATACTAATGATAGTTAAAAAGCCTATTTACTGTAGTATTTGAGAGACAAAAACTTATTTTCTCATGCTTGGAGTTACTAATACCTTCCATACGTTAATATTACGTAAAGTTGTGTATACCAGACACATTGCAATTTTTTTTTATTACCTGACTGAGTTTCTACGAGTATGGAGCACAAATTTCAGACCACTGTGCGGCGTGCCGGCCCGCGCGTAACATGTGATGACGTCACGCTAACGAGCCACGATCGCCCGCCACCCGCCGCAGTGACGCATCTTTTCACGTCGTAATTTTATGTACGTTTGCCCAGCACGGCCCCTCAGAATTTGCATTTATGGTGTACACCATTGCAATGTACTCGCCTCTAGCAGTATATGTACCGATTTCTTTTTCAATGTACCTCTATACTTTTGAAGAAATATGCAAAAAAAGGTGGCCGTGCCAGCCAAACGCTTTCAGCACGGCCCCCCATGTAACTTGAATAATACATACCGTATTAACAAATGTCTATAACTCAAGAAATGTACTCTATTAATACGTTATATGTGCCGCAACAGTTATTGTGAATTCATAATAACAAATAATATATAGATGTGGATAAGGGGCCGTGCTGGAAAAAATCATTTTAAGAAATATCTAAAAAAGACAAAACATACTTAGCCAAAAACTAGTAAAAAATAATTGAAGTTTAGCAAGTAACATATGTACCGCATTGATTTCTCATACAACTTGTTATATTGTGAAAAATAAATCTATTTTAGTTCATTCAGCACGGCCCTCTATAGTTGCCTATATCTTTTTAAATAAGCCGTGTATGTTTACAAAATTCGACTTCCTGAATAATATATAGGAGTACATTCCTTTCAACTAAATTGCAATTCTGCTGTATCAATACTTTAGAAGATAAATTCAATCTAAAATATACATACATTAAAACTGATGGGGTGACCATGATTTCATATATTTGGTAGGTAGGTACATAAATGTTCTATATTTATGTACTTATATTAATTAAATTATGTGACTACATTGAAATAAACATTCTTTTTACCCGACTGTACCAGAAGGACGGTAAGGTTTTTCGAGTGAATGAATGTAGATATGTAGCAACCTTCATTTCTTTGGCACGCTTTGTAGTCTAAACGGCTTTATTAATTTCAACTTGAGAGATGTCGTTATATTCGTCTTAATTGTGAGAATGACACAGGGTAGGTATAGGTACCCATCAAAAACATTAAAAATAAAAATAACTGATTCTTGGCGTCAAGTAATTAATCGTTTTCTTTTCCTCAAAGCCTATCTAGTGGGATAATATATTAAATAAACGAATTTCTAAGTGGACTAGCTTTAACTTACGGTTCGGCTCGCGTGGTAGAAATAAAAAATATATAAAGCGTGCTTATAACCTTCCCCTAGAAAAAACACAACTTATAATATGTTTAAATAAATGTTATTCAGAATGAGAAATGCTAAAAAAAACAAAATATTCAATGTTTCTCAAAGTTTAAAATTTGTCCGCTATTGGGTAATTTATTTAAATAATTATGTGTTTATTCATTACATCTTAAAAAATAATCATTAAGTATAATAATATATTATCAGTTAATTTTGTCGTGTGCGATCGCTATTAGTTCACTGACGCTACCGTAATTTTTAATGTGGCGCTGGTGTCGCGGTTACTTCATGTTGCGCTTGACATATTATAAGTTGTGTTTTTTCTAGGGGAAGGTTATAAGCACGCTTTATATATTTTTTATTTCTACCACGCGAGCCGAACCGTAAGTTAAAGCTAGTCCACTTAGAAATTCGTTTATTTAATATATTATCCCACTAGATAGGCTTTGAGGAAAAGAAAACGATTAATTACTTGACGCCAAGAATCAGTTATTTTTATTTTTAATGTTTTTGATGGGTACCTATACCTACCCTGTGTCATTCTCACAATTAAGACGAATATAACGACATCTCTCAAGTTGAAATTAATAAAGCCGTTTAGACTACAAAGCGTGCCAAAGAAATGAAGGTTGCTACATATCTACATTCATTCACTCGAAAAACCTTACCGTCCTTCTGGTACAGTCGGGTAAAAAGAATGTTTATTTCAATGTAGTCACATAATTTAATTAATATAAGTACATAAATATAGAACATTTATGTACCTACCTACCAAATATATGAAATTATGGTCACCCCATCAGTTTTAATGTATGTATATTTTAGATTGAATTTATCTTCTAAAGTATTGATACAGCAGAATTGCAATTTAGTTGAAAGGAATGTACTCCTATATATTATTCAGGAAGTCGAATTTTGTAAACATACACGGCTTATTTAAAAAGATATAGGCAACTATAGAGGGCCGTGCTGAATGAACTAAAATAGATTTATTTTTCACAATATAACAAGTTGTATGAGAAATCAATGCGGTACATATGTTACTTGCTAAACTTCAATTATTTTTTAATAGTTTTTGGCTAAGTATGTTTTGTCTTTTTTAGATATTTCTTAAAATGATTTTTTCCAGCACGGCCCCTTATCCACATCTATATATTATTTGTTATTATGAATTCACAATAACTGTTGCGGCACATATAACGTATTAATAGAGTACATTTCTTGAGTTATAGACATTTGTTAATACGGTATGTATTATTCAAGTTACATGGGGGGCCGTGCTGAAAGCGTTTGGCTGGCACGGCCACCTTTTTTTGCATATTTCTTCAAAAGTATAGAGGTACATTGAAAAAGAAATCGGTACATATACTGCTAGAGGCGAGTACATTGCAATGGTGTACACCATAAATGCAAATTCTGAGGGGCCGTGCTGGGCAAACGTACATGCTTATTTTTGTAATTTGCACCCGGTAGGCGGCTGCACGGCATGGTCGCAAGGTACATAACTACTTATACGTAGGACTCTGATGCAAGTTGTGGGCATGCGAACGAATTACCGTTCGACCCGGGAGCCGGGTGCTTGGCGCTGAAAGTGTATAGAAGCAAGTGGGCACATAAACGGCCAGACCTACAATCTGCAAAGGACATGACCAGTGAGCTTAAGGGTGCCTGCCTAGGTGTAAAAATCAATGTGCAGCAAATATTGTTTTATTTTTGCAATCGCTGCAGTTCATAGTTTACAGACAAAAAAGTTTCACGTGTCTAAAAGGCAAGGAAAATGAGAAAAATGAATAAAAGTTTTCGATAAATAATTCTGTTTTTCGATATGAGGTGGTGCTAGGCGTTGTGGTTATGAAGTCTAAGAATGATTTTCTATTATTTGAGACGCCATCGAGTCACTATTCTTTTTTTATATCATCCAAGGACCCAGGGCCCGTATACCGTATATGAGCATACTACACAATCTACAATCAAGCATCTTACCTGATAATCATCATGGGAAATAGGGGTGGTAATGGGCTGTCTGCAGAAATCACATAGAAACGCAGTCCTCTGACTGAGAGTCCACACCCACAACAAACCATTATATGGCCTAGCAATCTCTCATTGGCAGCCTGTACGGTATTCAATACAGTCGAATCCCGATTTTCCGGATCAAATAAAACCAGGGGTATTCCGTATAATCGAAAATCCGGATAACCGATTTCAAAGCAAATCAAACAATATTTAAATTTTAATAATTTTTCATTATGTAATGGGTTTTACTTAGATAATACGATATATAAAAAACGAGCTATAATGGATAATGAATTACATAAGACCTATGTAATTTAAAATGTTCGTTGGAAATAATTGTTATTGATCTTTGACGTAATGAATCACATCTTTTCATTGCGGGCAAGTCCCTGATGCGCTTCAGTTGTAACAACTGTTTGAGTCCGGATAATCGGATAATCGATGTTCGGATAATCGAGATTCTACTGTAAGTTGAAACAGGGCTGACAAATCTACGCATCTAATCGGGTTTTTAAGAAGTCAGTCCCTATAGAATAGTAATGGTCGTTAAAACAGAATGCAATAATCGCACAGTATACAGGATAATTTTTTATCCAGTGCGCAAACTGTAACCATGAATTCAGCATATCATTCTAGACCCCCCAGCGTAGAAAATTTTCGTCGATTATGCAAAAAAAAAATCAGCTGTTTCATCGAAAAATGCTGAAAATATCGGATATTTGTCCATTACACAGTATAATATCGTTGAAAATGCAAAAGTACCAGTTGTTGTGAATAAAACCATTCAGAATATATTTTCTAGATCTACTGAATTCATATTTAAAGTCAGAATTGTCATTTTTTTTTCTGATCATAATATGAGAGATATGTTGAAAAAATATTTTCAACGATCGTATACTGTGTAGTGACAAATATCCGATATTTTCAGCATTTTTCCTCTATGATGAGAAAAATGAAATCAGTTGGTGATTCTAACTTTAAGTAAAGACTCTATTGATTCAGCGAGACATTTTTACACGCTTTATATTAGCTTCACTTGTATGTTTGTATATTTGTATGTTTGTTTGTAACCGACTCCTTATAGTGCGATTTTGACCCACTTTAAACGACCAGATTTCATTCAAACTTTGCACACCTGTCATGGACTGATGACAATGCAATAATTTCATAAATTTGTGCCATTATCCTTGCCAGGGTTACCAGGACAGCAAACAAACTGTCACAAACTACGCTGACATACGTCTCAAAATTCGAAATACCCTAAAAAATAGAAAATAAATAAAAGTTTAAAAAAACTAAAAAACACGCTTCCATGGAAAACCAAAGTAAAAAGTACAAAATAATGTGGTAAAGTATAAAAAAGCGTGGGGTGCCTGATATCAATAAAAAAATACCTTAAAAGCACCCCACGCTTTTTTTCCATTATTTTGTACTTTTTAGTTTGGTTTTCCATGGAAGCGTGTTTTTTAGTTTTTTTAAACTTTTATTTATTTGTATAATTTATTTCATTGCACATTGGAATTTCGCGTTTTTTTAACAACATAAAAAACTCAAATTTTCATCATTATTGCTGATTTCTGAAAAAACGCGAACTAACTTCGCAAACATAAAGTTCAGGTGGTCTGGTCTTTCGCGCAGGGTACCTTTTTTTTATTTGTGGGCCTGTGTTATTTGTGGCTTCTCAAACCTAACTCGCTAACATCGAAATCAGTTGTTTATACTGGTATACAGTGGTACCGACCTCCGAGTTGCAGGTCGTAGGTTCGAACCCAAACCAACGCTTTAGTTCGTGTACATTATTTCATCACCACAAGGAATATATCGTGTGAAAACCGGTATATCCTAAAACCAAAAATCGAAGACATGTGACATACATACACCAAACTGCACTGGGCTTTCGTGATGGACTACGGCCCATTCACTCACACCGAGAATATGCCTGTGTTCCAGCTGGGGGAACAGTAGGCTTTCTATGATGATTATGATGAACAAGTCAACTGTAGAACCATAATTTTAAAATGCCTATGCATTCCACAACTTTCCTCGACCAGTCCTTTACTGTCCAAACCGCTCGGTTTTGGAATGCATTGCCTGTTGAAATTAATCACGCGCAGACGTTACGTGTTCTTAAAGGTTGTCGTTGTGATCTTGTTGTTACCTAAAGTACACTGTCCATCAAGATACAGGACTCTCCTAGTTTGAAGGGCAGAGGTCTTACTCATATGTAATAGCCATACCTATCTATAACTGAGACAATACTGATGTTACCTAGGCTAAGTGTTTTGTTAAATTACTTACTTACTATTTTCTATGTACTGTCTTCATTTAGAGCGTCTTCACACTAGCGTTTGTCCAGCGTAGGCGTTCGATAAACGTATGCGCAGCGCAGCGTCGCGTTGTCGCGGCGTCAGTGCGAGGGAAAATGAATACGCTGCGTTGGCGCCGCAGCTCGCAGGTGCGCGACGTATGCGCCGCGTTACTGCGGAGTCATGTACAATAAAAATATTGTGAATCATTTTTTATGTGTTTACAATAAAGCACAAATTAATTACTTTCACTTGACCATACACTGAACGTACACTCCTTAGTGGGTTCTCACATATTCTTTTATTTTTATTTTCACGTTTTCGCAATAATTTTCTTTTTAAAAGCAAAGCTAACAATAGTTTCCTCGTCAGAATCCATTTTGTTAATGATATTTCCGAAACGACAACGCAATTGTGTGACGTCTGCGCCGCGTTAGCGCAGCGTCTGCACTGCGCATACGTTCATCGAACGCCTACGCTGGACAAACGGTAGTGTGAAGGCGCTCTTATTTTTGTGTCTTATATATATTTAGTAGGGTAAGGACGGGGAATGGCGTTCACTTAAGGAAAACATGGTGAATTTTTTAAATTATTTATTCAAAATCAAAATGAAGAAAAATAACAAAGTCTTTAATTATCGAGTAATCAACCATTCAACAACAAAAGCGAACTACTGCGGCATTGCCCCGAACTTTGGGGAATGGCGCTCAGGGTACGGGGTAATTACGCTCAAACATGTTTTTTGAAATATAACAAGTGAGATACATTTTAATCAAAGAAATATTAATGCGATCAACCTTATACATTAAAAGTAAAGTCTACAATTACAAATTAGCATCAATTATCCCCATTTGTACGTAAGATTAGCCGTTTCAATATAACAAATAAAGTAAAGTCTTCGATGCCTAATCAACTTCAATAATTATATAATATAAAATAATAATTATTATTTGTCTTAGCTCTAAATCAGATAATATTTTACTTTTGGGCCCATAAATCATGATCACAGATGTATCCATCTGGCGAATCCCATCCTGAACATATAGCATGAGCCCACAGTCCGCAGATGGTGCAGCGATACCACAACTCGTTATTTTTTTCCAAATTCTTCACAAATAATACATTTATTATAATTTTGATCATCCACATTCATAATATCGTCATCACTGTCATCGTCGCAAAGGCGCTCTTCATCTTCACTCTCTGAAGAACTTTCTTGTAAAATTTTCCTCTTGTGAGATTTTTGTTTCATATTATGTTTGTTCTTCTTTTCTTTGGCAACTTTTCCAGTCTTATTGAGTTTCGCTACTTTTTTCTTTTCTTTATCCTCTAAAATAATTTTCTTACGAGTCGCAGTTAGTATGGTAGCATGTTGTTTTCGCTTTCTTTGACCTGGCTTAGAAGATGGTGCAATAGTTGGTGTCGTTGCTATAGCAGCAAAGGATACCGGAGTTCTTTGATCAACAACAAGTTCTTGGGTACAAGCAACTGCCGAAACATATTCAGAGCATTGATCCTTATTTGATGGACCTGCCAAAGGAGATGCATGTCTTGAAATTATGGCCATACCATCAGACTGCGCATCTTCAACATTCTGGACATTTGGGTCTTGGTTTTCAGCACTTATTTCCGGTTGTTGTGACATCAGCGACGCTGCCAGAAAATCTTGATCATTGAAAACATTTGGGTTTAATGGATAAATTCCCGTGGCTCGAAATCCAGATTCTGCTTTACTTATATTAGCAACTTGTACGTATGCCTTATTGAAAAGACCTGCAACATCGTATGGAGTTATTTTAAACATTAGATGTGTCTTCATGTGTCTGTTGCATTCTTGCCTATAAGCAGCTTTCAAAGGCCCATAAAAAGACACATCCAGCGGCTGTGTTCTGTGAGAACTGTGTGGTGGAATGGAAAGCATTGTGATGTGGTTTTCCTTGCAAAAAATAAAAGCTTCAAGGGAAATGTGACTGCTGTGATTGTCAAGAATTAACAACACAGGTGAGTTTTGGGTAGGCTTAGCAAATGCTGCGAAATGTTTGAGCCAAGTGACAAATAAGTCTTCGTTTATCCAGCCATTTTTAGAGTTGGTGTATAGTGCACCAGCTGGTCTATCTTTTTCTAATAAAGGCGTCATTCTCTGTCTGGCAAAAATAAACATGGGTGGTATGAAGTTACCGGCTGCACTCATTGCACACATAACTGTTGTGTTGCTTCCTCGTTCGCCGCTTGTAACAGATCCGACTCTTCTTTGTCCTTTTTCGGCGAGCACTTTTCCTGGGTCTGTCACCGTGGTGATACCAGTTTCGTCAGCATTGTATATATTGTTGGGAATGAACTTATATTTATTCATTAAGTCGCCAAGTTTTTCATAGAAATGTGTTATTTCTTCTTTATTGAAGGCAGAAATTCTATTTAAGCTTGTTGCTTCAGCTTTGCGTACAGTAACTGAAGGATTTCGTCTCATAAAGGCGTGTACCCAATCCAATCCAGCTGTTTTGCTGCTTCGATCAAAACAGTTTTTGATAAAGTTGAGCTCAGCATATTTATAAACAAGTTTACGCAAAGTCTCGACATTAAGTCCATAGTATAGCGAACCTAGCAACTTAACTTGTTCAGCTTTTCAGTTTCTTGCTGCTGGGTGAAAACGGGCTTGCGACCTAGTCTTGGGTTGCTCATGTTTTCAGTTTTTAGTCGATCTCTCAAAGTAGTACATTTACTACTACATACCATTGTATGTCATATTGTTTTGCGGCTTTTCTTTTAGACATACCTCTTTCAATCGCAGCTTTAGCAGATCGAAGGTTTTCTTCGGTCCAAGCCGCTTTAGCGGTGGTCCTTTGTCGGTTTCTTGGCATATCTACAACAATAAAAAAATAAGTCAGTAAAGGGGTAATGGCGATCAGATGCGCGGTATTACCCCAAACGGTCGTTTTGTAAATTATTTAAAATTAAAAAAAAAGCATACGCAATTGTTGAAAATTGATTGCTTTATCACAAAATAGAATAGTTTTATTATACGAAAAGTAAAATGAATAATAAATAAGTATTAAAGTTTTGGACTTACCGACAAATAACACGTAACCAAAAATTAGAACAGCGCGGCCGCGAACAAAGAAACGCACCTCACGGTCACATGACGCGAGCAGACTGACCGTTTGCACCGCTGTCGTTTAGACGCCCCCGCCCCTCGCCCTTCACGCGACGTGGCATGTTGCTACGTTCCATTTTTACAGAGTTAGAGAGGTGAGCGCCATTACCCAGTGAGCGCTATTCCCCCTCGTTACCCTACTAGCTGACCCGACAGACGTTGTCCTGTCTCTTTGATGATATTTGAGCACGCATTCTGTCAATTCTATGTCAAATGTCATAATGTTACACTAAAAAAGTTTACATTGTCCTATTTCTTAAAGGGGGTAGCGGGTTAAGGGGGGTCTGGCGGCCCCCATCGAATCTGGTAAAATCGTTCCAAAAATCTTGAAGAGGGTCGAAAAACAAGTAGTATAAGCTTTTTACCAACATTACAACCCCAAACGAAAACACAGTAATGGCGAAAAATATAATTTTTTGTGATTTTTATTTTTTTCAACCAGTTTAATTTATTTTTAAATGGTTTAAACGCAATGAAAAATTTGTTTTGGATGTGTGGAAGTCCCCTGAATTTTTTCAGATTTCTTGGTCAAGTAAACATATGTGAATTTTAGGTTTAAATGCGAAAAAATCGTGATGAAATGAAATGAATTTTCAACTTTCGGTAAATTACGCGCCGTAATTTACCGAAAGTTGAAAATTCGAGTTTTTTTCAAAAAATCGCCCCGCTCACCAGAATTGACCAAATTGAGTCCAATTGCCTGTATTCGAAAGAGGTCGATTGCCGCTATCTATACTATACAGCACCCTTCGGGAAAATAAAAACAACCCTAAAAATAAGAGGGTTGAATCTTGAAAATGACTCGTTTTTCACGATTTTTTCGCATTTAAACCTAAAATTAACATATTTTTACTTAACCAAAAAATCTGAAAAAATTCAGGGGACTTCCACACATCCAAAACAAATTTTTAATTGCGTTTAAACCATTTAAAAATAAATTAAACTGGTTGAAAAAAAAAAAAACAAAAAATTATATTTTTCGCCATTACTGTGTTTTCGTTTGGGGTTGTAATGTTGGTAAAAAGCTTATACTACTTGTTTTTCGACCCTCTTCAAGATTTTTGGAACGATTTTACCAGATTCGATGGGGGCCGCCAGACCCCCCTTAACCCGCTACCCCCTTTTCTAATTTTCCGCGCTATTTTTTATTTTTTTTCTTTCATAAGAACCTTCTCCTGAAAATTACAAACACAACAAAAAAAAAAGTGAAATCGGTCCAGCCGTTCACGCGTGATGGCGTGACCAAGGGAAATAGGGATTCATTTTTATATATATATACTCTGTTTATTATAACATTAGAAAAAAAGAGGCTCGCAGAAGCAGGAGTATGAAACCTTTTATTTCAAGTTAAGTTCAAACAATTTAAATAAATAATGTGAGCTTTTTTGTAACAATGTATGGCATGCATATAATAAAGCATTTACTATCGATGTACTCGCCACAAGGCTTGGATAGGTACATGAAATGTAACAATTTTTAGTAACAACTAGCTGTGCCCGCGACTTCGTCCGCGTGGAATAGTGACTTTTCGGGCAGCA
Source organism: Aporophyla nigra (assembly GCA_947507805.1). Taxonomy (NCBI): domain Eukaryota; kingdom Metazoa; phylum Arthropoda; class Insecta; order Lepidoptera; family Noctuidae; genus Aporophyla; species Aporophyla nigra. Next base: position 646,535 of record OX382304.1, read on the forward strand.
TATTTTGAATTACATATGCTGTCGTTTGGGTAGCTAAAAATTTACTTTACAGTAATGCTTCTCTGTATACGATATTTGACGTATAGCCATCGGGGATGAAAGCATACAGGCTCCTAGGATCGTGCGAGAAACAGCTGATACTTAGATCTACACCACAACTTTCATTGTCTGACCTTGGGCTTTATTAATTGTCATCGCAAAACATAGGCTGACTGGAAACTGGACTCGTTTAAAACTAAATGGAAAATTGATTGGAATAAGAGGAATCCGAGGAATGAAAACACTTTCACCTTTTCCACACCCTGTTAAAATCTCTGCTTCTATCAGATTTCGTTGTAAATTGGTCACTTTTAACCTGGTGCCATTGCAAAGTTTTGGGGGGCTTAAATTTCTAAGAAGCATTATAGGTACGCCTACTTTTAATTTTATTTTATGTGCTGGTAGTCCAGGAGCATTGAGGGATTCTAAAAATTCTACTGGGTAGCTTGTAGATTCTCCTTCTTCCATGACTCTGTTAATGGAGATATACTCAACATAATCCCCCGGAACATAGCTCAAAATTTCAGCGTTTATTGTTGCTGCTTGGTCGTTTCGTGGCGTCAAAATAGCTCTTTCGCAAAGCCAGGAATTTTCGCAAGTTGGTATTTTGCGTTGCGTTTCCATACACAGATGATATGAAGTCTCGCATTGATAAAACTATGTTGCATAGGTTTTCATTAAGAACAACTTTTCCTTGTTCCTGCGTATACACACCGTTACAAATCTCAAGTAAATCTGAAAATTCTTGAGCATTTTCGTTGCCTCCAATTTGCGCACGCATATTTAATGTCAAATGCAAAGGGATAAAGTAATGCCACAGTCGAGAACTCTTTAGGCAGGCTCTAACTTCATCAGCCTTAGTTCCACGTGGTATTACAGGGAGAGTCTGACGAAAATCGCCACAAAAAAGCATAGTAATGCCACCCATGAGTTGATCATTTTGCTTGACATCACGTAACGTTCTGTCTACTGCTTCTACTGCTTTTCGATTGGCCATTGTGGACTCAGCCCATATAATAGAGCTACAATCACGAAGAACCTTAGCGTTATCGCTGTTTCTTGAAATATTACAAACAGGGCTTTCTGTGCAGTCTAAATCGATCGGAATTTTGAACATTGTATGAGCAGTTTTCCCACCTGGCAACAATGTGGCTGCTATGCCTGATGAAGCGACAGCAAGGGCGATTTTACCTTGGCTTCGTACCTTCGCCAAAATAACTTTCGTAAGAAATGTTTTACCCGTTCCACCGGGTGCATCTACAAATAGCATTTCTCCCAAAGTAATAGTACTTAGTACGTAGTACGTTGATAGCAACGCTGCGGCTCACCCGATCAAATATCAAAGGCTGTTCATTAGTTAGCCTCGAGACATCAGCTTGTTAAATTTCGGCCAGGTCAATTGGATCATAGTTGGTTTCCATCGCGTAATCTCTATTAATACGTTCACCGTCAAATGATGCCTCCAGCATGTAATATTGAGAAATAGGATTACACCCAATAGATGTCATTATATCTTGAATAGCCAACAAACAACGATTCAAATTAACTTTCACGTAATCTCTCCTCAATTGGGTTGTTATCTTTAAGTTGTACGTGCCTAAAAAAATCCTCAGCCAATTTGTTCTGATACTTATACCACAACTGTGCAGCGTCAGAAAGTGCACAAAACACCAGCATGACTGCAAACAAATGTTGCAACCGATGAGGACTTTCGCTAATACTTGCTTCTGACAAAGCATCATCCCAATGTTGATCCCCATCCAGCAAGTGACGTGCCCGGCAAGCGGCTTGGTATGTAGGGTGTAAGAAATTGTCAACCTTTCGGAGATCGGCAAAAGAAGTAGGCCCTCGGACAACGTGCAGCAGTAGGCGCAGGTAAAAGCATTCGGAGTTATTTGGATGAACCGTTTAAACCCTACTAATGGTGGAGCATACGGTGGAAGTGTGCCCTGCCTGGGCGGAGCACCGCCGTGTCCTCGTGGAGGCGATCGGCGGCGGCGATCTCTCGCGTCCGGCCCTGGTGCGAGCCATGGTACGGAGCGAGAGGGCATGGGAAGCCGTCACCTCCTTCTGCGAAGCAGTAATGCTCGCGAAGGAGGAGGCGGGGCGCGTGAGGGAGTTGCAGTCTCTGCGCCCTCACGTCCCTAGCCGCCGCAGGAGGAGACGCCCCGGGCGCCGGGAGTCGATTGCGGACTCCCACACTGAAGGGGTCTGCTAGGACCGATGCCTGCCGGGGTCGCGTGATTGTTCAAAAGAGATACCGTGACCCTGGCACATGGGCAACTGAAGGAACACGGGTGGGTTTTAGTCAGTAAAAGTCTGACACGCCCTTCCGCTCCGCCCAGAGCGGGAGAAGTCATTTGATGATTTCCCATCCAAAAAAAAAAAAAAACCCTACTAATGACATAATCTTTAATAATACCTGGTTCACCTACTACAGCTGTTCCACGTCTTCTGCGGTTAAAAATACCCTGTTGTTTATTATAGGTATAATACGATGGGACTTCGTTATAAGAGTGTCTTAGGAAATGCGTCTGTTCGCCGTGATTCTTTAAATTGACATAACTTTTTTATTTATGAACTGATTGACATGAAATAAACACTAAATTTGTTAAGTGAAGCTTACTACAATATATTAGTGAAAACCGCAACTAAATCGAATACGCCGTTTCTGATATTAGAGTGCACAAACACACAAACAGACAAAAAAAAATTAATTACAATTTCGGGTTCGGCATCGATATAATAACAACCCCTGCTACTTTTTTTATATATTTCCATTGTACAGACACCACTTTTTTACAATTTTATTATATGTATAGATCTGTTTATTACAAAATCACTGTTCTTTTTTCAATATATAATAATGACAGCACAATTGACAACTGCAGAAAATTTACGCAATTTGACGGATGGTTGATAGCATAAATCGACAAAATAAAAAAACACGTGCTCCCATAACTTATGAAGGGAATACGTAACATTTTAGATATGGTAGAATTATAGTGACAAAAAACGTTCCCGGTACTGTTCACCCCTGCTTCTTTTAGATTTTAAACATCGACACGACAATATAGAATGTAAAATCTAAACAATATTAAATGAAAGCCTTGTAATTTCAGAAGGTAGATAGGTTAAATAAGTCTAAGTGTGACAGCTATTATATAAATTGATTATATTTAACTCCACATCAGTCTTGACTGTAATAATGTTTGTTGTAATTTTATTGCAAAGTGTGCACCTAAAAGAGCCTTTTTTTTACTTCTGTCTAATGCTATAGTAAATGGAATATAGATTTTTGTATCTACTAGCTTTTGCCAGCGGCTTCGCCCGCGTGAAGGTCGGAAAATATCCCGCGGGAAAGGACAACCGGGATAAAAAGTACCCTATATGTTAATCCAGGTTATAAACTACCTGTGTGCCAAATTTAATCCAAATCCGTTCAGTAGTTTTTGCGTGAAAGAGGAACAAACATACACATACATCCATCCTCACAAACTTTCGCATTTATAATATTAGTAGGATTACTTAGGATATAAATAACTGTTTAGCTATTTTAGTATATTGTATGTTTACACCATTGACATACCTATTTTATGTCCAGGCTTATCACTGTCCATTCTATGGTTGCCTGGAAGAGATCGCATAAAGCGATAAGGCCGCCTGTTGTGTAGTCATTGTTTTTTTTTTTTTTTGTTTGTTTTGTATTTTAATGGTGTTCAATAAAGTATATAAATAAATACAGAGTAAACCATAGCTGTAAAAAAACGTTTTAAAATGATACAATATACTTTTTAAATAACAAACGTTTTGTAATTTAACCTCCCACCTTGAAACTCGTCAGGTTGAAGATTCTAACTTTACGGTTCATTTATAGTCTTAGGTATTCTATCTACAACGAGGTATAACTAAACCGAACCTAGGCTGAAATGAAGGTCTTTTCGCAGAATAGAAGTCCAGTTGCCGATGGTAAATTATTTATTTATGGGTATCATGTAATACATATATTGTATACAGCAACGTGGTCGTGCGGAGCTGGTGTGTGCAGTGGCGCGGCGGTGTCACTGTGACGTCAGCAGCGTGAGCTTCTCGTTGAGCTGCAGCTGCGTCTTGATGAGCTGCGCCAGCGTCACCACCTGCGGCGACACAAGCGGACTGTAATACATGGGTGGGCTACACACGAAACCCGTGTAAGAGGCCATATATGAAGTTTTTTAGTATTCACTAACATGAACATAAAACATGAGATTACAAAAAAAAAAAAAATAATAATAATAACAACCGTGTTTTAACCACCGACTTCCGAGATTAAAGTTATTTTTCACTTTGTAGTGTTTTTTTAAGGTAGTCGATTGTTATTTTGTTTTACTTTTTAGTTATGGTATATACCCAGCACTAATCTAATCGCGTTATTCGTCCGATTGTCGCGCACATACTTAATGCAAAGGACATTACCCATTTTGTTAGGAGATTTGGGCCCCTAGAAAAAAACGCGACGCGTTAACTTGGTTTTGAAGAATAACAATTACCTTTTCAGATCCTGAAATCAATTTTCAGTTTTCCACCCTAGTTTCAGATAGATGTAACTTTTAAAGATGATGAAATTGAGATTATAAAACAATATTTTTTATAAAATATTTGAGTTAAAATAATAATATTGTTTATGTATTAATATTGATTCTAGAATTAAATAAAAATATTACATAGCATCTTCTGTTGCTAGATATTCTACTCTTCTCGCGTTCCGAGTTACGCAAAATGGATGTAAGCATTCCAAACAATCCTTCCGTAGAGCGTGGCGATTTCTTGACGCGCTAACAGCGATTTTATTGTGATTCGGAACGCGGGGTAGGTGTGGCCATGTTAAATATTTTGTTGATCGATTTACCAAATCGATTTGATTAAAGTAATATCATTTAATAATTGTGGTAACTTTCGTTAGCACCATTGCCATAGAGAAAAATAGAATAGAACTTTCGTTAGTGTTGATAATTTGCTGTTTGTGTAGCAAATGATTTATATTCTTTACTAAAAGTGAATAACAATTTCAAATCGAAGATAGAAGTGTAGTGAATATAATTACGACACAAAGCTGTGATGTTTGATGTATATAATTTAATGCAGCTATGGTGCAGTTTTGCCACCGACATTAGTAAATACGATTCGAGTTGGAATACTATTTAACTGTTCCTCAATTTATTCCTGTTTTCTACTACAAAAAATGCCTTTGTTCCAAAAAAAACTGATTGTGCACTAAAATATGCTTTATCGAGTTTTTAAAATAACATTACCACAAAAGAAAAGGCAGGGTCTGTGTTAGCACGCTTTGCTCGTTCAGTAGACCTCATCATCCCCTTCTAACGTAACCTATCCGAGTCGGGATGCCCCAACTCTCTCAATAATTGTAAAAAGTCCATTATTTGGTACACAATTAGTATTTTTAGTTTGATGTACAGTTTAAAATATCTCTTTTGATTGCAATTAGCTTTTGATTTGAATGGAGTTTTAAGTTTAAGCTTATGTTTGTGACAAGAGCAATGTGTAAGTTCCTACTTTATTTAGACCTTTTATCATCATAGAAAGCCTACACTAATTATATGGCCAAAGGTCGATTGAGATATCGTCAAACGTTAATTTTTAAACGATCTAGCCAGCTTTAGTTGGCCGATGAAATGCAACTAATTCATGAAATGGCTACTCACATTGTAAAGTGATCAATTCTATGATCTGACCACGACATATATATCCTCAGATTATAATTCCTTCATGTTTTAGTTTATTTAGTACCTATTTCTATTTTTTTTTTTTATTTTAGCTCACCCGCTGCCTATTTTAATCCGCGATTTTATTATACGTCTAGTCAGTTACAACATGAGACCTAGCTTATGACCGGAGAAAAGCTATTGAAAACATCTCCGGTACTTTTTAACCGACGAAAAAAAACGGAGGAGGTTATCAATTCGACGCGTATATTTTTTTTTTTTGCTTGTTTTTTTTTTTATGTATGACCACGCATAACTTCTTACATAGTAGTCCGATTGTGATAATTCTTTTTTTATTGGAAAGGGTATACTCCGAGGGTGGTCCCATATAAATTTGGAAAACAAAATCGAACCCTAAGGGTCGGAAAACAGGGGATGATTGATTGTTCGCTCATTGATTGTAATGTATAACCACGCATAACTTTGTACAAAGTAGTCCGATTTTGATAATTCTTTTTTCATTGGATAGGGCATACCTTGCCAAGTATTATTAGTACATTAAAGCCACAAAAAATTACAAAATAAAAACTTTTTAACAAAAAATTAAACCGCCGAAAAAACAGAAAAGCAAAAAATAATAAACCTTAAAATTTTGAGTCGGCGCTGAAAAATCAATGAACAAAGATCACTCAAAGCGCCGACTCATAATTTTAAGGTTTATTATTTTTTGCTTTTCTGTTTTTTCGGCGGTTTAATTTTTTGATAAAAAGTTTTTTTAGTCGGCGGAATAGTAATACATAGATATTTTCAATCGATGACTACCATTCAATTGACATAATCTGTCCTATCTTGGCAACATTCAGGTTAAGTTTTAATGGCAGAACTACCTTTGATTCAATAAAATAATTATTAATTACGGTTTCTAATGCTAAGGTGAAAGAGATGTTGATAAAATAAAATTGGGCTTATAAGATTACGGCTTAATTTTTGAGAAGTAAATAGTCGGCCCGGCACCGCAAATAAGGGGCCCATCGGCGGGCAATGTCCTTTAACACTTATATGGATTTCACATGGATCCCATTGTCAGAATGGAACATAAATGGGGCAAGCTAAATAAAACCGCTTAAAACCTACTAACCTAATAAGTTTCTAGGTTACATCTCATCAGGTGTAAACTGATATAAACACTGAATACCACCATCATTACATCACATCAGAGAGCAGAGGTGGCCCAGAGGTAAAGCGCCACGACTTACAAGTAGTCGTGAGTTCGAACTCAAGCAGGCGCTTTACTTTGAAAACATCGTGAGGAAACCGGCATGTCTTAGAACCAAGAATTCAAAACATGTGACACCCACCAACCCGCACTGGGCCCGCGTTGTAGATTACGGCCCACTCCCTCTCACCGAGAGTGTGTCCCAGCAGTGGGAACATTATAGGCTGTTGATGATGACCACCATCATTTAGTTGGAGAAAAAAACTTTATCATAAGATCTGACTGAAAGATTTGTGATATAAATTGAGAAAATAAAGAATCGAGAAGGCAACACACCTTACTGATCTGTTTGTAGCTAAGACCAAAGTTCCTGTAATCTAATATAAAGCAACAGTTATGTAAAGAACTGATAGAAGTACGTATAGTGTACCAGCCGGCTAGGCCTTCTCCGACACCTTTGTCTGCGGACAGGTTGGGCACGGAGTTGACCGCCCAGCCTGCTAGCTTACCATGAGCAAGTCCTTGACGCTGGAGGCGAAGGCGGCGGAGAAGGTGTCTGCGGACAGGTTGGGCACGGAGTTGACCGCCCAGCCTGCTAGCTTACCATGAGCAAGTCCTTGACGCTGGAGGCGAAGGCGGCGGAGAAGGTGTCTGCGGACAGGTTGGGCACGGAGTTGACCGCCCAGCCTGCTAGCTTACCATGAGCAAGTCCTTGACGCTGGAGGCGAAGGCGGCGGAGAAGGTGTCTGCGGACAGGTTGGGCACGGAGTTGACCGCCCAGCCTGCTAGCTTACCATGAGCAAGTCCTTGACGCTGGAGGCGAAGGCGGCGGAGAAGGTGTCTGCGGACAGGTTGGGCACGGAGTTGACCGCCCAGCCTGCTAGCTTACCATGAGCAAGTCCTTGACGCTGGAGGCGAAGGCGGCGGAGAAGGTGTCTGCGGACAGGTTGGGCACGGAGTTGACCGCCCAGCCTGCTAGCTTACCATGAGCAAGTCCTTGACGCTGGAGGCGAAGGCGGCGGAGAAGGTGTCTGCGGACAGGTTGGGCACGGAGTTGACCGCCCAGCCTGCTAGCTTACCATGAGCAAGTCCTTGACGCTGGAGGCGAAGGCGGCGGAGAAGGTGTCTGCGGACAGGTTGGGCACGGAGTTGACCGCCCAGCCTGCTAGCTTACCATGAGCAAGTCCTTGACGCTGGAGGCGAAGGCGGCGGAGAAGGTGTCTGCGGACAGGTTGGGCACGGAGTTGACCGCCCAGCCTGCTAGCTTACCATGAGCAAGTCCTTGACGCTGGAGGCGAAGGCGGCGGAGAAGGTGTCTGCGGACAGGTTGGGCACGGAGTTGACCGCCCAGCCTGCTAGCTTACCATGAGCAAGTCCTTGACGCTGGAGGCGAAGGCGGCGGAGAAGGTGTCTGCGGACAGGTTGGGCACGGAGTTGACCGCCCAGCCTGCTAGCTTACCATGAGCAAGTCCTTGACGCTGGAGGCGAAGGCGGCGGAGAAGGTGTCTGCGGACAGGTTGGGCACGGAGTTGACCGCCCAGCCTGCTAGCTTACCATGAGCAAGTCCTTGACGCTGGAGGCGAAGGCGGCGGAGAAGGTGTCTGCGGACAGGTTGGGCACGGAGTTGACCGCCCAGCCTGCTAGCTTACCATGAGCAAGTCCTTGACGCTGGAGGCGAAGGCGGCGGAGAAGGTGTCTGCGGACAGGTTGGGCACGGAGTTGACCGCCCAGCCTGCTAGCTTACCATGAGCAAGTCCTTGACGCTGGAGGCGAAGGCGGCGGAGAAGGTGTCTGCGGACAGGTTGGGCACGGAGTTGACCGCCCAGCCTGCTAGCTTACCATGAGCAAGTCCTTGACGCTGGAGGCGAAGGCGGCGGAGAAGGTGTCTGCGGACAGGTTGGGCACGGAGTTGACCGCCCAGCCTGCTAGCTTACCATGAGCAAGTCCTTGACGCTGGAGGCGAAGGCGGCGGAGAAGGTGTCTGCGGACAGGTTGGGCACGGAGTTGACCGCCCAGCCTGCTAGCTTACCATGAGCAAGTCCTTGACGCTGGAGGCGAAGGCGGCGGAGAAGGTGTCTGCGGACAGGTTGGGCACGGAGTTGACCGCCCAGCCTGCTAGCTTACCATGAGCAAGTCCTTGACGCTGGAGGCGAAGGCGGCGGAGAAGGTGTCTGCGGACAGGTTGGGCACGGAGTTGACCGCCCAGCCTGCTAGCTTACCATGAGCAAGTCCTTGACGCTGGAGGCGAAGGCGGCGGAGAAGGTGTCTGCGGACAGGTTGGGCACGGAGTTGACGAGCTCGAGGAGCTGTCTGCCGGCCGCGTTGTTGACGTCGGCGCGCTCCGCCAGCACTTCCTCCACGTACGACAGCACCTGCCGGACATCAAACACTACTTCAACACACCATAATCTTCAGCTGTGGGAGGGCTATACTCTTTTAAACACCACAATCGTTTATGTTACTTATTTTATTCGACCACTTAGTCATCCACTTATTACTTTATCCACTTCAACAGGAACATCATTCCCGTCGAAGTGGATAATATGACAAGTGTTTTGCCGCGTTCTGTAAATGATGATTATATGTACGTATTTAATATTCGCATCACACCAAATTTACTGAATAAAAGTTCATACATGGCGTGATTCGTTTCGTAGAGTAATCAACTTTTTTTAGTTTCAGATGTTACACTGATACCACAGTTTGGAAAACTCTTCTTAAAACAGTAAATACAAACTCTTAAATATTTGTAGCTCGCGTCAAATAACTGCAATAAAAATAAAGCTCACTTATAACGGAAACCAAGACACTGTTGACAGCTTCATTCTTTTTTTTTATTTGATATACGTCGACGTCATCACGTCAGCTCCGGCTGTCACTGAAAACCAGCGCTGGGACTCTGTCTTGCATAGGGTCACAGCATTATGCTGAGTGATGGCCGTTTTGCGTGGATGTGACGTATGTTTTCTCACACCTTATTTTTATGTTTGTATACTCCGGTCTTACTGTGCGTCATGTTTACCGCAAATAAACATATTTTCTTTCTTTCTTTTTCTTTACATATATTGACATATAAATTATCTTTATGGCTATGAAATTAGAGCTATATTTGACTTCTGACGCCAATTTTTTTATTCTGAGGCCTTGGTAACGTCTACTATGGAATGACCGTCTACTCATTTTTGTTTTTTGTTGTAGATCTAAAGATATTCAATACCCTTTGATGGTTATGCATCATATATGTTTTTTTTTTTTTTCATAAATACTAATGTTGTATCATGATACTTTTTTGATATGCAGCAACTGACGCTCCTTTTACTGGCACACTTTTAACGTCGCTCATAGGCCATGTGAAGCAGGGGAGCGTATATCGTGATGTATGGTGTTGTCACCTGGTCCAGCAGGCCGGCCAGCTTGGAGGCGGCCTCGGCCACCTGCGCCAGGTCCAACATGGGCTGCACCTGCCGCGACCGCCCGCCGCCGCCCATTGTCTTTTGGCACAGATTTAGTCCTACAATCTGCAATCATTAAAAAGGATACATTTACTTTTTGTCAAAGTCATAGAACACTAACCTGGACACACAAAATAACTTGACCTAGGTATATGTTAGCAACAATTATATTATTAGCCACTTTATACCCGATGGTAATGTGGCATTCAAATAAATCAAATCAAAAGTCATGTATTCCAATTAGGCTGAGGATCAGCAGTTTTGGAACGTCAATATGACATAAGACAGTCCTAGTGCTTTAGCTGAGAAGAAGTGGCGCAACAAAGGCCCCAGCAGCACAGCTGTCCCCAGTGAGAGTTAGCATGGGCACCTCCGGCTCGTAGCAGGTGAGGCCCACGTGGATGGGCGTGAACATGCAGCCCTGCTTGCCGCGCGGCACGCCCAGCGCCACGCACACGTAGGCGCGCAGCCCCATGCGCGCGCCCTGCAGCGACGTGTCCAGCGTCACGTGCACGGGCGAGCGGCACTCGCGCGAGTAGTACTCGTGGATCACCGACGAGTGGTTTGTCACCTCGTTGCCTGTGGCCCACCAGCCTGGAAACAGTTCCTAAATATAACTTAAAATGAAAGATCATCTTACTAGAGAATGGGCAGCAGCGTTCTCTATGCATTTTACCACCATACTGCGATCGCCAACCCGCCTGCCAAGCGTGGCGCTTATGGGGGAGGCCTAAGTCCAGCAGTGGCATCTTACGTCTGAAATGATGGGAGATCATGCAAGCTGCAACGTAAACTTTATATTAAAAGAAAAGTGTTCCTTTTGCCTTATATGACCCTCTGATCTTATTTTGATTATGCTTTTATTACCTTAGTACGTATGTATGTATCTATGTAACGGAATCTTTGAACATGATTTTAACTGCCTTCCAAACATCGAAGTAATTTGAAACTTTGCACATTTAATAAGATCTGGTGATAATATGATAATTTCATCGTTTTGTAGCATTATCCTGGCCAGCCTGGCTAGGTCAGGATCACCAGGATAGCTAAAAAGAAACAAAAAACCCATTTTTGTAGCTAGCCAAAATAGAAAATAAAGAATAGAAAAAAAGTGTGGGCTGCTTGATCTCAATTAAAAAGTACCTCAAAACGCACCCCATGCTTTTTTCAATTTTTTTTTCTTTTAACCCATTTCCATGAAACTGTGTATTTTTAGTTTTTTGAATTGTTACTTTTTTTAACTAAAAATTACAGGCATACATTTACAATCAATATAGGCAATTTACAAGTCTTGTGATCAAAATTAATTTACACCCAATAGAATTTGCTAACCGAGTATGCAATATCGTCATCTATACTAATATTACAAATGCGAAAGCAACTGTCTGTAACACTTTCACAACTAAACCACTGAAACGATTTTGATGACATTTGGTTCGGAGTAAGTTTGAACCCCAAGAAAGGACATAGGTAACTCTTTATTCCGCAACTTCGTCTGTGTCTGCGATAACCGACATTTACGCGAACGAAGTCGCGGGTAAAAGCTAGTACTTAATCATAAAATTAATGTACTTTTGACGCGGAGTTGCGAACACTATCCAGTGGAAGTATAACTGCCCATATAGATTAATGTTAATATTTTTAAATTTGAAATAAACAAATTACAACATACCAACAATGTTCTCTGACGCGTTGACTCGTCTGTTCAGCTCATACACATCCATGGCATAGTTCAGCTCGGCCTCCACTTGGTCGGCATGTTCTTTGTGTGGCACACAGAAGCAGTTCGTCACTTCCACGATTCCCTTGTCGCAAGTGCCTATACATCATAACAACATAACCTCAAAACTATGTTAAACATTAAAAGTTTTACGTAATATAATGGCGAAATAATAGTATTTGACATTAATCCTGCTGTTTCATTACAAGCAGGTTCGACATATTAAATCAGAAAACTCTAAAATTACAGCTTGTATGAATGTGTAACCGATGAACACATGACAAAAGATATCGGTAGAAAGCTGCCATTACATGCAGAAATTGTTACAATTATCGAAGATAATGTATTTTAAATACTTACCCAACAAGGTACCAATAACTCTGTGCGAATCTGCATTTCGGCGCTCATAAGCATCAACTATTTGAAATAATACTACGGGGTGAACCTTGACACTTAAGTTGAGCGCCATGTTGATTTTGTAAAGGTTTATCTTTAACTGCGTTCCATATCTAATAATCTCAAGTTATCAACAAAATAAAATGATATCTTTAGCATAATGCAAGTCCATCCCACAGTGTGACCAACACTGGCATGGCTGTGGGCATGGCCACCATCAGGGATTATAATTTTTGTAACACAATTTTTTTGACGCTAATTTGTTGAAATTAGACGTTAAATATTAGAATAAGAGCGCCTTCACACTAGCGTTTGTCCAGCGTAGGCGTTCGATAAACGTATGCGGAGTGCAGACGCCGCGACAGTTGCCGCGTTGTTGCGGCGTTTCCTCTGGATTAATTGAACGCTGCGCAGACGACACACAATTGCGTTGTCGTTTCGGAAATATCATTAACAAAATGGATTCTGACGAGGAAACTCTATTGTTGGCTTTGCTTTTAAAAAGATAATTATTGCGAAGACGCGAAAATAAAAATAAAAAGATATGTGAGAACTCATTAGTGGAGTGTACGTTCAAGTGAAAGTAATTATTTTGTGCTTTATTGTAAGCACATAAAAAATGATTCACAATATTTTTATTGTACATGACTCCGCAGTAGCGCGGCGTATACGTCGCGCACCAGCGGCGCCAACGCAGCGTATTCATTTACCTTTGCACTGACGCCACGACAACGCGACGTCTGCGCCGCGTAGTCGCGGCGTCTGCGCTGCGCATACGAACGCCTACGCTGGACAAACGCTAGTATGAAGGCGCTCTTAGTCGGTGACTGGTTTAAAAGTTATAATGGTTTATAGGTAGCTAATCTGGAGCGAGCTTACCCCATTCGAATCTCAAAAGTTAAGGCACCTAGCAAAGATCTGTTTTCTCCCAAATTTATTCGTTTATTCCCGGTCCTCCCCACTGGGTACAAGTGGGAAAAAAGTCTTGTTCCTCCCCAGTGGTTACGATTGGAACTTTTTATTTCCATTTCGTTCCGCTATAGACCGAGAGTCAAAATGCAGTAAATGGTGATTCAAATATTTTAATAAGGTTTAAGGTCGGTCCATTGATGGGTGACCATCTTTACATACCAAGACCCTTCCGTGCCTCGGAAAGCACGTTATGCCGTAGGTCCTGGTTTTCATTCGTAGTTCTTAGACGTCAGAAGCGCGAAAGTCTTACCCAATTAGTCTTGCCAAGGATCAGCAACTGGGTTGTGGAGGTCAGATAGGCAGTCGCTCCATGTAAAATACTGGTACTCAGCCTGCATCCGGTTGGACTGGAAGCCGACCCCAACCTAGTTGGGAAAAGGCTAGGCAGATGATGATTATCTGTAATACGCACCTTAAAACTAAGAATTTGTGTAAATAGGTTGATTATCTGTGCTGCATAATTTTGAGAGAATGAGGACCAGCGACGATTTTAGTTAAATATGTAGAATTACAGTCATACCTAAACCGATTAAGTAATCGGTTTAGGTATGACTGTAATTCTTAAAATTTGTTACAGTAGGTAATTATTATGTCCTTAATATTCTGCTGCTTCCAGCGCACAAATATTTTGATGTTACAATTTTTTCGTAATATTCTGAAAAATAAATGCATTTATTAATACATATGCAATTATTATTGTAATAATTTCGTAAGTCTAAAAAAAACAAGTTACCTACTATTTTTATCACGAAAGTTATTAAGTAGGTAGTTACTTCTTCAAGAATTGTGTAATAACTGTAAAACACTGGAAAGGAGATGTTTCATTTTTATATGGGGCTCCGGCCATAACGTGTACTGTTTAGCGAAGCTGGGTAAATTACTCATGAATAGCATAAAGTAACATTTTTTTCATAAAATCAAATGGTTTTTATGTACAAAATAAAAATTAAAAATGTTTGACGTTTGTCCTAAGAGTTAGCAAGTGGTTATTTTGCATTCGTTTAGAAACACACTTCAAGAATGGAGACTAAAGATTTTTGTAACGATGAAATGGTCACACTTAATTATGTTTACTCAAAAATATTTACAAGAGAATAATAGTAGTTTATTTTTAACACTACAAGAATACACACATTTTTTAATTATTTTCTACTTGACATTGATTTGATGAGACATGATTTCAGAACGTATGAAGTCTGCAAGCAAACGAGACGCCATGTTGAATAAAACATGGTAATAATTGAAAAACTATTATTTTTTGTACACAACAAATCAGGCGCAAATTAACCAGAGAATATTTTTCCCTAATTCGAGGTATTTTTTCCTCTTTTTTGATAAATGTACATCTGATGGCCGAAAATGAAACATCTCCTTTTAGAACGTTAGCTCTTTATACAGGATGTAAGGGTAAACAGCGTTATCCTTGAAACCAGTGATTTGGTTTCGTTAATAGAACGTAAAACCAATGAAAAAAAACAACCTTTTTTTTTGAAAGAAAATCTGTATTTTTCCACAAGACTATTTGATCCTAGGCGCGAGGGCAACAAACTTCGGGAACCACGCCGCCCGCGTTGCCCGACGCCGACGCACGGGTCGCGACTCGCGACCCCAGACTCTCTTGGTTTTCGCGACGTCCCCGTAAGGGGGCGCGGCGGGCGGCGTCGGAGCTCAGCTCCCCGGCCGCGGATGAAACACGGTGGCCCGCTAATACGGGCCCCTCAATGTGTGGCCTTATGTAGGCATAGATGTTATGGGACGCGTTAGTTTAACGCGTCCCTGTGTGTGGTTGCTATTTGTGTCTCTGTGAGCGCGCCGCGGCGTTGAATTCTATCAACGCCGCTTTCTTCACAGCGCCTTGGCGGTCAGTCCCCGCCAGGTGAGACCCCCGGTTGCCCGGGGGAGGCCCGGCGAGAGACGACCAGCGACAAGACGCTGACTCGACGCTCCCACAGAGTAGGGTGCGCGCCCCCGCTTATCCCGTTTCCCAGAGCGAGCCGGTAGCGGTCTAAGCTAAGGGGCAGTATGTGCGTGTGGGCGGTAGTGTGTTGTGTAACACCGCCCATGTATACGCGACCGCGCGAGCCCGCTCGCGTGCGCGTGTGAGTCTGGGTGCCTGTAGAGAGGTGGGTGTCTGATTTCCGTTACGTGACATGCCTATATTAACTTAGAACACATCACGCAACGAGTGTATGTTATGTATGTAGAGTCATGTTGTTCAGGTAAGCCGCGTGTAACCTGGTTGCGGCTTACCCGGGAGTCAAGTCCGGTAATAGAGTCAGTCGTCCCTTACCAGGTCGCGGGGCAGTGGCCTCGCGTCAGGGGGCCGCGTATGCCAGGGCGCGATCTGTTTGACATGAGGCCAATCAGACGCGCCGGCACGCGCGAACATCCCCTTCGCGAGGCGTCGCACGTGGTCATCCAGGCTCTCGATCCCGAGGTCCCTCTGGATGACGTCATTCCTCACGAAGCGAGGAGCGTCAACGATAGTCCGCAACGCCTGATTCTGTTGCGTGCGGAGCAGCTTCCGGCTCGACTCGCTCGTGAGGGCGAACCAGGCAGGGGCGGCGTACGTCAGTACTGGGCGCACGTACATTTTGTACACGCCCAGCTTGACGCGCGCCGGGATTCGAGACGAGAGCACTGGTCGGAGGAGGTTGCGGGCAACCCTCCCCTTAGCCGCGACCTGGCGGACGTGCTGACCCATGGTGAGTCGACGATCGATGGTTACCCCCAGGTACTTGACCCGGGGCGACCACTCGATGTCGACTCCTTGTAGCCTCAAGGGTGGTGGGAGGCGCGCGAAGCCGGTGACCATCGCCTGCGTCTTACCCACGTTCACCGATAGACGCCATTTGGCGAGCCACTCGGGAAGGAGCTCGCGACCCCAGTCAGCTGTCAGCTAGTATATATAGTAGTCTATGGCTGTCAGTATCGGTAGCGAGCGCACGTAACGCCCACGCCGCCGCCGCGTCGTTTCTCGCGCGTAAATTGTGTTACAATGTCTTACACAAATGAACAGTGGACCGAAATGGTTCGGCTATACGCCATTGCGGGTAATAATCTGAACGGGGCGCGTGGATGTACGCAGAATTGTTCCCTGGACAACCTGTGCCAAACCGTGAAACGAAGTTGGCGGCGACACAAAGGCTACGTAGGTACCTACGGCCAGTTCACTGTGCTGGCCCACACAAGAACTAAATGATAACGATCGCATACCATGAAAACACGGATCGTATTTTCGCAGTGACTTAAACCTCGATAACATTTCCATTTTGTCTACGGACGAAGATAATAAAAAAATGTATTCAAATCATTTAAAATCCAAAGCCATTTCGAATCAAATTTACATTTAGACTCGTCACGCAAAACCTAAGGTAGTAGGTAAGTAGGTTTTGATTTGTGCCTGTCCTAAGCCAGGAAAACTATGAAGGGAAAGTTACATCACAGGTAATGTGTATTTATGTGTTATGTGGGTGGCAGGACGGCCGGCGATCGTTATATAAGACTGGCCGGCGAGAGAATGCGTTTATGATACCTGTCAGTTTCAAATAAACGAATATGAGTTACTAGAATTGTTGCACTGACAGGTGTCACGAACGCATTCTCTTAGCGGCCAGACTATAGTGATTACGTCACTCATGCGCATATCCATGAATTTGCGGGCGGTGTGAGATAAAGTCCGTTCTAAACCTTTTTAGGAATTTTTATTTTTTTGTAACTTGTTCTATTATTTTATATTTAAGTCAAACTACCCATGGGTTAAGTGACAACGGTGTTTACCCTTACATCCTGTACCTACTGCACGGCTGCTTTTATGTAGCCATTCAAACTTGGTCGGTTTATCGATGTTTTGCTCTTGTTCTGTTATTTTTATTTTATCTCTTTAATCATTCAGTGGCTTGGCAGGACATTGTAGACCCTTACAAGATATAAATAAACGAGATGAGTTAGGCTCTAGAATTCCTATTTTAAGTACTTGGACCTAATAACCTTATTTTACTTTTACGTGTATATCTTCTGAACGGTAGGTTTTTTTCAAATTCTGTTTTCACACACATTACACACAAATTCAAAGCAACCTGCGTAAAAAATTACAACTCTGTGCTAAACCGTTTTATATGATTTTCATCAAATAGCCAGACGTCAGCGCAGCGGCAACTTGAATATCTTGACAAATATAAGACACACAAATTTCATTTTAACATACACATTTACATCTCGTTACACACATACAATTATTGTATGTATTTTTTTTCTTGTACGTCCATAGGAAAAAAAAAGTGCCGCTAGGAATACGTAGTCCCAGCGGAAACAGTTTTTATTGAATATCTCCGCAATGGTTGGATTCACAAATTTTTATTTACCATACACAATTACACGACGTCAGACACTAAATATCTGCTAAACTGAAATTAAGAAATTCGACACTTTTCCGCAGAGACTACGCACCCGAATTGTTCCTAGGTATTAAAAAGTTCTAAAAAAATGTCCCGATATCATATGTCCATCTTTAAAGGTTGACTCACTATAACGCTTTTAATTGTAATCAAATATAAATATTAGGTATAAAGCTGAAGAGTTTGTTTAGTTGAACGTACTAATCTCAGGAGTTACGTTTAGTGTTGGATAGCCCATTTATCGAGGAAGACTATAGACTATATAACATCACGCTAGGACCCTTAGGAGTAGCCATGAAAATTGCCGGCAATATTGCCAAAGTTGCCTAAACTGCCGGGAATGTTTCCAAACTTGCCGGCAACATTGGGCAAGAAACGTATATATTGAAAACAACTTTTAATATTATAATTGCTTAGTAGAGTAAAATTGCGGTATACAGGGTGGTAGTTGCTATGCTTATCTATAATATCCAACCTAAAATTTTTGTTTTTACAGTTATTTACTTACTGATAAACTAAAGAAAAGAAATAAGCTATCCATGATTGTTCATTGGTGATGAAACCATAACTATTTCAGATATATAGTAATTTTTTTTCTTTTACGTGCTTATAATTTAATTTCATTGAATGTAAGAAAGTATATACATCTATATGTATACATACAAATCTGTATGTATAGAAGGGTCAAACCTTGCAAGACGATCAGCAACAACATGTTGATGTTTTTACCGGTTTTAAAAAGGAAGTTCTTTATTTGATATGAATGTATTTATGTATGTATTTTTGTTTGTTTGCGTTTTTCTCAAAAGGTACTGATCCGATTTTGAAAATTCTTTTGATGGCATGATTTGTGCAGTGGGTAAACGACTAGTGTAGGGTACGTATTATTCAACATTTAAGCTATCGTAAAACAACATAAGGGTACAAGAAGAAATGTGAACAAAACAAAATCAGTAGGTCATGCTATGCAAATCTGTAATCTATACTATGTACTATTATAAAGCTGAAGAGTTTGTTTTTTTGTTTGATTGAACGCGCTAATCTCAGGAACTACTGATTCGAACTGAAAAAATCTTTTTGTGTTGGATAGCTCATTCATCGAAGAAGGCTATAAATATATAACATCACGCTGTGACTAATAGGAGCGGAGCACCAATGCAAAATGTTGCAAAAACGGGGTAAATTATTACGTTCAAGATCTTTCGGTGCGTGCGCTCCTTAAACGGTTAAAGTAACGCAACAATTACGTAAGCCGGAATTGTTTCTATTAAAAAGTTTAAAAAAAAGTCCGCGACAGCATATGTCCATCTTCTAAGGTTGGCGCACTATATTTTGTCAAATTCGTTATATAATGCATGTTGCATTTTTTGCGAAGGTGTTTTCATAAACATGGATATAATCCTTATCCATCGAGAAGTGTTTAATTTTGAACAAAGTTGCCCATACATTATTTGAGATTAATGAATATCTTACGAGATATAACAACCTGATTGCTCAACACTATGTATGGGCCGGCGCGCGGTGATTCGATGCGACGACGGGGTGGGTTGCGGGAGCACGAAATTTGACGCGGACGAAGTCGCTGGCAAAAGCTAATGTAGGATATGTGCACGAGTGCTATAACTTTTCGTTCGGCATAGCGAAGGCTCTATGCAAGTTGAGTGAAGAAAGAGGCCATGAAGCTATGCATAACATACTACATATTGGTGCCGATTCTGTTGTACACCGAACTAAACTAACTAAACTATCTCTAAAATTCCTTACTTTTGGATACGAGAATTTTAACGCTATTCTGCAAGGAAAAATCTCTAAATTTAAAAATTATTTTGACACGACTAAAACGAATTTGACAATCAACATGGTTTTTTTTTTGGTTTCGCAACGTGGTACTTGTGTGCGCTACGCAATGAATTTTTTAGAGACGAAGGCGCGCGCAAGGGGGCAGCCTGGACGTGTTTTATATGGAATTTTTCAGTTTTTGTTGGAAAAATAAAAAAAAATATTACCTACGTGTTGAGATTTATATGTTCCGGGGTTAACAAAGGGGGTCGCAAATTTCATTATTTTTGCGATACGACACGCCATTTTCGAGATATAAGCAAAAGAAAAAATAAAAAATACAGCACTGTTTTTGCACGTGAAGGCGAGGCGTTGGAGGGAATTTTTGTTCATGAACACTAGTTTTATTCCACACCTTTTTAATCGCGATTAAAAATAGTCAGATTTAGTCAAAATAAATTATTGTAGTCAAAATTTTTGGTCAAACTCAGAATAGCAAAATTGTCATTTTCACTAAACTAACTCAGTGCAATCTTAGTGCTGTCAAACTAAAATATAGTTAACTTGTGTCACTTTAGTCTATTTCAGAATAGGAAAGCGTCGTTTGACAGGAATAAACCAAATTTTAGTGATTTTTAGTTTAGTTTAGAGAATTTTGTACAACAGAATCGGCACCATTGTCATGGAGAGTACACGGCAGCAAAACAGTGGCGATCACGATAGTCAATATGAATAAATTTTAGGTTTTTATTAAATGCTAGTGTTTTATTTGTTTTTCTTTTGAAACATACTAACACATTAAATTTTCCGGCAGACGGAAGACACAATATACCTAAAACTCACGTACCCACCACAAGAGACCAATCTAAAAGCCCAATCTCGTTTGGTTTAACTGAGCATTGATCCTATGACCACCTTCCAACTCCATCATCAGGCTGGCATACCGCCATCATAACATTGCGTTCTCACCAGACATACATTATATATCTATATATAATTTAAGCGCTATCAGACTTCAGGAAATAGATTAAGATCGATTTTATTTCAAACAGATGAAGTTCTTGATGACAAGTTGAAAATATTTAAAAATAACACTACACAGTTGTTTCATTTATATTTACTTCATTTGGTATCAATACCCTCTTTCTTTGTGTATAAAATTTATAAGTGATATTCTTAAAAAACTATGGGTTTATCTATCATGAAGTTACCAGTGGCATAATTTAACTTTATCTTCACATATAAGCATGGATAATTAAAAAATAATTATAATTATGAATTAATAATACAGGCTTACTAATAATACGTATAAGTACACCATTACCTAAAACCCCACGAGCGCACAAACTTTGAAAATGGCATTTGAAAAACCCTACGTAATCTGGCAACTTTGGCAACATTCCGGCAATATTGCCCAATATTGCCGGCAATATTAGAAACTTTCCTGGTAACTTTCGGAAACATTCGGCAATTTTCATTCCTAGGAGCCGAGCACAAAGAAAAACGTCACGCATACGAAGACCTCGCACGGGCAGGCGATTCGAAGCGACGGGATGGGTTGGGGGAGCAGGAAATTTAACGCAGACGAAGTCGCGGGCAGGAGCTAGTAAGAAATAATATTCAAAATAGGTAGAGAGATGCCTACACATTGGAGAAACACGACAGAGGTATCTACCTGCCAAATCAAAACATTCTAAAACGTAGTTCCTGCCTAGAATCTAACCTAAGTACCTGCCTATGTATAGGTACTTAGTGCATCAAGAACTGTAGGTGAAAGCAAATCTACTTATCTTTTCATTTTATCTCATCGTATCTCTGCACTGGAAGAACTTGAATTTTGTTTTTATCTTTGTAACCATAAACGAATCAATCTTCGGGAGATTGTGCGACTGGGCCTTGGTAAATCCGACTTCCATGTTTCCTATCTACCTATATCTTATATTGAAATCTCTATAAAACTTAAAAGTAATAATTTGTTGTTTATTTATCTCTATAAAACTTAAATAATCTATTATAAAAAACAAGAAACAACGACTATACTCCGCAAATAATAACAAATCAGTACGCCGCACAGTGGTCTGAAAATCGAGCTCCAATCTCATACAAAACTCAAAGTCAGGAAAAAAAAATGCAATGTGTCTGGTATACATACCTTTATGAAATATTAACGTATGGAAGGTATTAGTAACTCCAAGCATGAGAAAAAAAGTTTTATGTTTTTTTTTTTGTATAGGACACAAGTTAATTTATTTGAAACTGATTGGAACTGAAGGGCTGGTGCTCACACGAGGTATTGTACCATACACGGCAATCATGCTAACATTAAATTCATATACCGGTGCCGCTTCGCGCGTACCAAATTTTTGAATTTTCAATAGGTGATTTCTCAAATATTTGACATGGTCAAACGAAGTTGACCATCGATTTACTTGTACTATCGTTAGTTAATAGCCTACTAATGAGTTTTTTGATGAGAATAATTAAATACGTTATTGGTCAAATACTTTTTATACACAAAATTGCATAATCAGTCTCACGGTGGTTAACAAGTGACTGAAAACTGATGTTACCAAGTACCTCATTTGTTAATCACCGTGACTATCGCTGAGTTATAACTCTCCGTATTTATGCAAAGTGGAACAACACGACAAATTTAGTTTTTTTTACTTTTTTTGAAGAATAATAATTTAAAAGTGGCCTAAAGTCTTATACAAAAAAAAACACATGATTTTTCCCTTGGAAACATAATATAATCCTTGTATACTAAAAGTAGAATGGAACCAACAGCAACAATAAATATTACATACTAGCTGACCCGACAGACGTTGTCCTGTCTTTTTGATGATATTTGAGCACGCATTCTGTCAATTCTATGTCAAATGTCATAATGTTACATTAAATAGTTTACATTGTTCTATTATATGGTTGTTAAGTATTCTTAAATAAGTGTTCTTAAATTTTCTAATTTCACGCAAGTTGAACCCTCGCCGCAAGCGGTCGTCTGTGCGCGCGCGCAACACATGTTGGCTCGCCCGACTTCGAAATCAAAACGCGTTTTTTTGTGTCTCTCTGTCGTAATTTGTAAAATCGGGTGTAACATACAACGTGTAACATTAACGCAAGACCACATATACCCCCATTAGACTATTGAGTTAAAAGCATAATACAATAACCAAAACGTATTCCTTTTAAAGCTAGCAGTTATAATTAATAAAATCGGGTTGACCCTAACATTACTCTACGCATTTAAAATTGTGTCTTATTGCCTTCAAATAAGGTCGAATTCTCTTTGGCCCATTCGGCGAACTTGCTTCTATTCTGTTACACCTTGTATAAAACAAAACAAAGAAGCAAAAGTGCGCAACAAGCTGTAGTGCAGACTGACTGCCGGAGGACGAGTCACCCATGGCGTTTGACCCGGTGAGACCGTTCTTAATATTTTACAGGGATTCGTTTGCTAAACTGCATATACGACGGGCCTTGATATGCGCACGCATCGTCATCTCAAGCAGCCGCTGCGGACCAGTGTCTTCACACCAACAAATTCACGCTATTATTCTAACACTAAATATGATATCGTTGAAGATCTAATAATTGTACACACAGCTACATATCAAGCTATGGATTTCCAGTTTTAACAGACCTCGCATTGTATAGGCTTCCGTACAAAGAGAAGTCAGTTTATACTGGAACTGAATGGCTTGATTTGTCGACATGTGTACCACGGTAACAAATTCCTTAAATTGTATTGCAAAAGGCCACGGTCACCGGAATTTAAATATACATGTGGACTGAAGAGTTAAAAAAAATATCCCGAATTCTTAAGTTTGCACCACACGTTTTTGCTCTACAGATAACGATAAAAAACAAAAAAAAGAGGTCAAGCTCATAAATTACACAGTTTGGGCCCCTTCCTGACACGTGTTTGACTAAACAAAAGCAATTACAATGGTTACTAAAGACGGGAACTGTTAGACGGGAAATGTTTGTCTAGTAAGATATCCTATCAAATAAACAATTTAATCTAACGGGAATAATAACACTGGTCGGCATCAAAATAAGAGCAAAAAAATGTATATGTGGACGTAATACATAGGGATAAGTTAAATACAAATATGTAGTTAGAATTCACCTAGCACGTCTAATTTCGACGCAATAGGATTTTTTGTTTGCACTAGAATTGTTTTCTTATAGTTGCAGATGGCGGTATTTGTGAGCGTTGGTACATGTATTTAGTTGTGTTCTCTGTCTGTCTCTATGTTAGAAAGAAACAACAATCTATTGTTTACTGCTCTAACTACCTGACGTGCGAACGCAGTGATTGTTTTGAACAAGTGAGCGACGTAAGTGTGCAAAGTTGAAAAAAAAAAACAAAAATATAATTTATTTCGTTGTTTTAGTTTTCGTTTGAGAACTTTTGGTAAGTTGCTTTCAATATTTTACTTTTGTGGATCAAATAAACCACTGTATATTACTTATTACTGAAAATAAAACATTTTATAATCTTTTATTTTGATTGTTTTAAGTTACAAAAATGCTACGTGCATGCAAAAATTCGCCAAATAACTTTTGATACATTTGTGGTTATTTTGTAATAGCCTTACATCGGCGAAAACTAACACCTTTAATAAAAAAGGCTTATCATTGTTATTTTGATCTTGAAATAGATAACAGAGAGAAAACCTGGTTGCCAAAGATATAAGATAGACTGCTTTCGTTATATCATCAACTTGGATGCAATATGTTTTTAAAAATTCACTTCTTGCATTCACATTTAGATTTTTTCCCAGAAAATCTTGGTGCCGTGTCAGATGAGCATGCTGAAAGATTCCACGAAGACATTGCACATATGGAAAAAAGATACAGCAGCAAATGGACTACAGAAATGCTAGCTAATTTTTTCTGGGAAATAAATCGAGAAACAGCAGTTCAAATTTATAAAAGAAAGGATCTACTAAATAGTTACCATTTTTTATATTTTTTTACTATTTTTGAATTCATATTTTATTTTAATTTGTGTTGTAAAAGTCATCAATCACTGTTATTTTTTTCTTTCTAAAATTAATACATATTTAATATGTATAAATACCGGTATTTTATTTAAATGCAAATATCCGAAAAACTAGACGTGATAGCGGAAATCTGTAAACAGATTTGGACTCAACACTCAAGCCAATTGAAATCACATAGTAAGCTTTTTGCTCCCGGACTTTTATTTTTTTTTGCCGACCAGTGTAATTTAACATTAATTTGATCACAAGAATATACGTCAAGTTCTCGCTACTTATGTTTTGGAACATTGACAGGATGATAGAATTCGCCTAGCACTTTTAAATAATATATAGGAATTTCTCCCCAACAGCATTCTTTTCCAGGAACAAAGGATAACAAAATACATAACCGTGCAATCAATTAAACATTCTGGTATATCAAATATACCATCTTCACCGCGTCCGAATTGTACCTCGTAAATGTGAATGTACACATAAACAGAACGCAGAAAAACACCTATCGGCGATCGAGAGAATCCGCCAATATACACATCCTCTACACGAAGCACTATGATAGCTGGGTCCTGATCAAAGTAACAATACAACAACAACCGGATAAACATAACGCAAGGTTCAATCAACGTATCATACATACATTATACCAGACCTTTAGGTAACCGGTACAACACATGAGAAGTACATGAAAAAGCCACAAAACGTCAGCTTCAAACAAACACTCCCCAATAAGTTATCACATTAACAACGTGCGAACAACGAGAAGCAACACTGCTTACACCGTTATGTATGAGACATAATAGCAGACGATACTCCATGTATCTACACCAGAAACCTGAACATAACCGCAAAAAGTACACTTGCCCAGATCTCTGAGTATTGCAACTTGAAACGTTCGCGGCGATTCAAAACGAGCCAAAAAAAAAAAAATTGTAGACGCTGAATTTTCACGTAAAGGCATTCATATAGCCAATCTACGGGGAACAGGGATGAATGCAAGAAAGTTTATGTCCACACACTACGAATGACACCTCTCAGGAATTGCGGGTAACACACACCAGGGCTCTGCAATTTTAAAATCTAAAGTCATTTATTCAAATTAGGCTGAGGATCAGCACTTTTTGAACGTCAAAATTACATGTACGTTTGCCCAGCACGGCCCCTCAGAATTTGCATTTATGGTGTACACCATTGCAATGTACTCGCCTCTAGCAGTATATGTACCGATTTCTTTTTCAATGTACCTCTATACTTTTGAAGAAATATGCAAAAAAAGGTGGCCGTGCCAGCCAAACGCTTTCAGCACGGCCCCCCATGTAACTTGAATAATACATACCGTATTAACAAATGTCTATAACTCAAGAAATGTACTCTATTAATACGTTATATGTGCCGCAACAGTTATTGTGAATTCATAATAACAAATAATATATAGATGTGGATAAGGGGCCGTGCTGGAAAAAATCATTTTAAGAAATATCTAAAAAAGACAAAACATACTTAGCCAAAAACTATTAAAAAATAATTGAAGTTTAGCAAGTAACATATGTACCGCATTGATTTCTCATACAACTTGTTATATTGTGAAAAATAAATCTATTTTAGTTCATTCAGCACGGCCCTCTATAGTTGCCTATATCTTTTTAAATAAGCCGTGTATGTTTACAAAATTCGACTTCCTGAATAATATATAGGAGTACATTCCTTTCAACTAAATTGCAATTCTGCTGTATCAATACTTTAGAAGATAAATTCAATCTAAAATATACATACATTAAAACTGATGGGGTGACCATAATTTCATATATTTGGTAGGTAGGTACATAAATGTTCTATATTTATGTACTTATATTAATTAAATTATGTGACTACATTGAAATAAACATTCTTTTTACCCGACTGTACCAGAAGGACGGTAAGGTTTTTCGAGTGAATGAATGTAGATATGTAGCAACCTTCATTTCTTTGGCACGCTTTGTAGTCTAAACGGCTTTATTAATTTCAACTTGAGAGATGTCGTTATATTCGTCTTAATTGTGAGAATGACACAGGGTAGGTATAGGTACCCATCAAAAACATTAAAAATAAAAATAACTGATTCTTGGCGTCAAGTAATTAATCGTTTTCTTTTCCTCAAAGCCTATCTAGTGGGATAATATATTAAATAAACGAATTTCTAAGTGGACTAGCTTTAACTTACGGTTCGGCTCGCGTGGTAGAAATAAAAAATATATAAAGCGTGCTTATAACCTTCCCCTAGAAAAAACACAACTTATAATATGTCAAGCGCAACATGAAGTAACCGCGACACCAGCGCCACATTAAAAATTACGGTAGCGTCAGTGAACTAATAGCGATCGCACACGACAAAATTAACTGATAATATATTATTATACTTAATGATTATTTTTTAAGATGTAATGAATAAACACATAATTATTTAAATAAATTACCCAATAGCGGACAAATTTTAAACTTTGAGAAACATTGAATATTTTGTTTTTTTTAGCATTTCTCATTCTGAATAACATTTATTTAAACATATTAT
Source organism: Aporophyla nigra (assembly GCA_947507805.1). Lineage (NCBI taxonomy): Eukaryota > Metazoa > Arthropoda > Insecta > Lepidoptera > Noctuidae > Aporophyla > Aporophyla nigra. Next base: position 673,762 of record OX382304.1, read on the forward strand.
AAGTTGTGTTTTTTCTAGGGGAAGGTTATAAGCACGCTTTATATATTTTTTATTTCTACCACGCGAGCCGAACCGTAAGTTAAAGCTAGTCCACTTAGAAATTCGTTTATTTAATATATTATCCCACTAGATAGGCTTTGAGGAAAAGAAAACGATTAATTACTTGACGCCAAGAATCAGTTATTTTTATTTTTAATGTTTTTGATGGGTACCTATACCTACCCTGTGTCATTCTCACAATTAAGACGAATATAACGACATCTCTCAAGTTGAAATTAATAAAGCCGTTTAGACTACAAAGCGTGCCAAAGAAATGAAGGTTGCTACATATCTACATTCATTCACTCGAAAAACCTTACCGTCCTTCTGGTACAGTCGGGTAAAAAGAATGTTTATTTCAATGTAGTCACATAATTTAATTAATATAAGTACATAAATATAGAACATTTATGTACCTACCTACCAAATATATGAAATCATGGTCACCCCATCAGTTTTAATGTATGTATATTTTAGATTGAATTTATCTTCTAAAGTATTGATACAGCAGAATTGCAATTTAGTTGAAAGGAATGTACTCCTATATATTATTCAGGAAGTCGAATTTTGTAAACATACACGGCTTATTTAAAAAGATATAGGCAACTATAGAGGGCCGTGCTGAATGAACTAAAATAGATTTATTTTTCACAATATAACAAGTTGTATGAGAAATCAATGCGGTACATATGTTACTTGCTAAACTTCAATTATTTTTTACTAGTTTTTGGCTAAGTATGTTTTGTCTTTTTTAGATATTTCTTAAAATGATTTTTTCCAGCACGGCCCCTTATCCACATCTATATATTATTTGTTATTATGAATTCACAATAACTGTTGCGGCACATATAACGTATTAATAGAGTACATTTCTTGAGTTATAGACATTTGTTAATACGGTATGTATTATTCAAGTTACATGGGGGGCCGTGCTGAAAGCGTTTGGCTGGCACGGCCACCTTTTTTTGCATATTTCTTCAAAAGTATAGAGGTACATTGAAAAAGAAATCGGTACATATACTGCTAGAGGCGAGTACATTGCAATGGTGTACACCATAAATGCAAATTCTGAGGGGCCGTGCTGGGCAAACGTACATGTTAATTCTCCCGGTCCCATAGACAAAATCCATCCCTATTACCTTGAAAATAACAACAGAGGTTTATTTTTTATTTTTATACATTTGTCTCCAAACAATTGTCATGAAGTTCAAAATATAATAAAATCTATCACACAGTATATAAGAATTTAATACTTTTATAACCGTCTTCAAAATTTCATACATAAGGTATATAACTGGAAACTTGTAATTGGCTTTTTTCTACATGTTACTTTTAATTACTCGAATGTATTAGCTGTAAGTTTTCTTAAAATTAATAAAATAAAATAAAATTATATAAGAAATAATAATTATATAGATCCCAATCTATACGGATCAATCTGAACGTCATCGGGCCACTTTACACTGGGTAAGTTACCTTTCAATAAGTAAATTAATATGTAAATTCCACCCCATTTAACTACCTAATATTATAAATATAACTATTTATTTGTTATAATTTTAACACAGTAAGTAAATTTAATTATTATTTCTTATATAATTTTATTTTATTTTAGTTGTAGTGTGTTTAGTTTTGTTTTAGTTGTAGTCCTCCGACCTTGAACGATCGATGGATCTTGTCTTATCATCGCCGGTTTCTTAGCATCTGCGAACCCATAAGCGCACCTTTGTTTGCCTATAGAAAACAATGGTTTTAAATAAGTTATTAAATACCACTCACAGGATGCCGCAAAAAACTAAAAAAAAATAATCGGAGACCACAAATAATATTATAATTAACTTACTGCTATACCAAGCTGTCTCGCAATACCTTTTATGCTCACGTTTTGTTCATACAGAACCACTATTTTTGTTCTCATAAAATAAGGAACCATTTTATAATATATTGCGTAAATCGTCGTCGTTTAAACTTTGTCGTTTTTAAGTGAACGTATACATCAAACGTTGTAGTTGTAAATTGAGTGTGGATTAAAATACCTTCAAATTATAACATCTATCAATTAGACAGAGACCTAACGATAAAGTGACTCTGACGATAGTAGATAACAATTTTGTTCACAATTCACATGAGCTCGCTGGCTAGTCCGTCAAACTGCCGGTATGAAATATTATGACGACGATCGGTGAAGCGATGGTTCGAATCCAAGTCGAAACATTAAACTCTTTTTGAAATATTCTTTAGATTATTCGTAAGGAATTCAATGTTGTTGCGGTGTAACATTTTCAAAACTTGCGGGGCTAGCACATAATGACGCTGTGTGTACAACCAGCGGGAGTGACTTTGTTTTATACTATGTAAAGATAATTGCTTTGAGTTTGTTTTTTTTTTTACAATTTATTGTTTTCGCTAATATATAAATAAATACGATTCTACTTCAATTAGAAGTTTTGCTGCTACTCCAAGCGCGATGTTCGACATTAAGAGCTCTTGCGAAGATATTGGGAGTCACTCGTGCCGAAGAGGGCGGGACTTTCACACGCTATTTATGTCTAAATTAAGACAATCCCGGTGTAAATCTTCACATAATTCTTTACGCAGTTTTATTTTATCGGGCTATTATTCCGGTAGGTTTTTGTACATATTTAACTGATAAATAATAGCACAGAAATCTCGGTTTCGACAAATCATTGCACCTATGCGGAGCAAGGAGGGGTAGCTAGTAATTTAATGTAGCCCATGACTTTGTGCGTCACGGTTGAGGATGTAAGTTTGGTAAAAAAAAGCACAGATTGTTATCGACAAGTTTTTATGAAATTCTTGTCAATGTGTGGTCGTGCGGCAGGCGCGCCTGCGCGTCGTGGCAGGCGGCCACCCACGCGGCCGCCACGCGGCGCGGGGCCGCACCGCATGGGGCCGCACCGCGCGGGGCCGCACCGGGCGGGGCCGCCCCGCACCCGCGCACTATGTAGTCCACCACACTGCTCTCTGCCACCTCGGACATCTACGACAACACAAACATGGGGTTAAAAAATGAAAGCTCATCATAGCTGGCAGCACTTGTCCGTCGACAAATCGCCAATGTTATGTATGAGTTTACCGTTATTTCGATTACAAATGAAACGAAAACTAGACAAGAATGTATGAAAATTTGAATGTAGTTCAATTAAAAACAGAGATAAAAGGGAAGCGTGGACCATTGATGAAAAAGAAGCTTTAGCGGAAAATATATTAAATTACGGACAGTCAATTTTCTATTTTATAAATCAAATCAAAATATCTTTATTTCACATAAACCTATATGGGCATTTATGAAAGCTTAAAAGCTGTCAACAAGTACCAGGTACGTACTTAATAAGATAAAAGACTAGTTTGGCAATAATGACATCTATGACAATTTCAAACGGTAACAAGAGAGTGCCTGTGCAAACACAAGCAAAGTAGCCCCAGTTAAAACCGGCCCTTCCAAAAATACTGGGACCAGCAAAACCATTCTTTATTTCCGAGTCTTTAACCACTATAGCCCTGTGTTTGTACTTCATGAAAAGGAGATATGTTAAAAACAAAATACTCGCAGCTACGTGGACGTCCTACGAAAAGGTCTACGTGAAGAAGGAGGGTCGGGGTTTCATTCGCATTCAAGATGAAGCTGTTAAGTTGTCAAAAAATAAAAGGCCCGTTTTGACATTTGTCATCGCTATATAACTAGTGAAGTAACCATATGACTCGGTACTCGATACTCACGATAAATCGATTCAAGTTTATTATCTACTAGCTTTTGCCAGCGGCTTCGCCCGCGTGTAGGTCGGAAAATATCCCGCGGGAATGTACTACCGGGATAAAAGTACCCTATGTGTTAATCCAGGTTATAAACTATCTGTTCGACGCCAGACCAAGGCCTCACCTAAATTAAGTACGTGGAAGCGAGATGGTGGGCCCTGGGCAAGCGTGGGTCGAACTGTCCGTCGTGCGCGGAGCTGATTAATACAAATATTCAATCACTCACCTGGTTGAGGAAATCTGGGGTCTCGATTCTGAGCCTACTTGGATTTATGTATGTAAATGAGTGTAGGTATATTGTATTGTGTAGTGAAGTGAGTATTTCAGGATTCCAAGCTGCGCAAGACGCTAGAGATTTTCACAGCATGCGGTTCTTCTAAGGTCACTAACACCTCAAACTATTTCAATCAAATTCCAAAATAAAACCCGTTTAATATCGTCAAAAGAGGTTGCTTACACACAAAACAATCGGATCACAACAAATTGTCCGCAAAACTATAGATTCAACAAGATTAATAATTATAATATTCTCAAGACAAGTTCCAACCATCCAACCATTTTCAAGATCAAACTCAAGTGTCAAAATCAAACTGACAAGTGACAGTTGTCACTCCGTTACACGTCATGATGCGCAGGCGCACAGAGTAAACAAAAAACTGTCGTACGGTCGGTTGTCTGTGGTCACGGGACGAAACACTATCTATGTGCCAAATTTCATCTAAATCGGGTCAGTAGTTTTTGCGTGAAAGAGGAACAAACATCCACACATCCGTACATCCAGACATCCATACATCCATACATACAAACTTTCGCGTTTATAATATTATATTATAGTAGGACATCCATACATACAAACTTTCGCGTTTCTAATATTAGTAGGATTATTATTAGTTATTATTACATTTGATCGATTTGATTATGTATTGTAAAGAGCATTGGATTAAAGTTCTGACTAGAAAATTTAACTCAAACTTTAATATTGTAGGTATTTTGAAATTGTACAAGGTCAATTTGTCTTTAATTTAAGATAAACAAATTATATTCAATAAAACATCTTTAAGCCTTCTTATTGATACGACAGGATTGAACATGAGCTTCGCGTACGTTTGACTGCTCTTTTACGTTTTGAATAGTAAGATTACCAGTTTCATCAAGCATTTCTGCTATCGCTTGATTTGTCACCGTGCGTACAATATTTATAATATTTTAGTTGAAATTCATTGATATTGGTGCCGATTCTGTTGTACACCGAACTAAACTAACTAAACTATCTCTAAAATTCTAAGGAATTTTCACGCTATTTATCTAAAATTTTAACGCTATTCTGCAAGAAAGAATCTCTAAACTTAAAAATTATTTTGACACGACTAAAAACGAATTTGACAATCAACATGGTTTTTTTTTCTTTTGGTTTCTGTTATGTATGTGTACCGCGCCGGCTCCCCGCGCGCCTTCCGTGCGCCATCTTTGAATAAACCAGTGCGTTGTCAACCAGCTATCGTTTCACTTGTCCGTACCTATCATCGACCCACCTTAATACTTAACAGTGGCGACGAGTTACTCACAATTTATTATTAATTTTCAAAATGTCTGGTGCTCAGTTTGGAATTTTACATAGTTTTAACCATAATGCACAGACGTGGAATACTTACAAAGGTCGCATTGCCCAATATTTTGTGGCAAATGATATCAACGGAACTTCAGATCCGGCAGGCAAGAAGAGAAAAGCGATTCTTCTCAGCGCACTCACTAGTCACTGAGGGTACCTACAAATTGGTAACGGATTTGGTACTGCCTAAAGACGTTGTAGATGTGCCCTATGAAGACATATTATCACGACTGGACAACCATTTCACCCCCAAGAGCGTTGGGTTTGGCGAGCGTCATAATTTTTACGCGGCCGCTCAACTAGCAGGAGAAACTCATTCCCAGTGGGCGGCGAGACTACGGGGCCTCACAGCAAAGTGTAACTTTCTCAACGTGGAAGAGGCGCTCCGCGACAAGTTTATCATGGGGTTGCAGCCAGGACGAGAAAAGGAGAAGCTTTATACAAAGGACCTCGCCGACCTCACGTTGGCCAAGGTCGTGGAGATGGCAGTGAACCTGACCTGCGCGCGCGCGGCTGCCGTGGCCAGCGCGGTCGCGCCGGTACAGGCGCCCACGCCAGACGCCACGCTTTTCAAGATAACAAATGATGGGAAAAGTGGTAGTGTTAGTAGAGACGAAGGCGCGCGCAAGGGGGCAGCCTGGACGTGTTTTAGATGGAATATTTCACTTTTTAATAGAAAAATTAAAAAAAAATACCCACGTATTAAGATTTATATGTTCCGGGGTTGATAAAGGGGGTCGAAAATTTCATTATTTTTAACCCCCGACGGAAAAAGAGGGGTGTTATAAGTTTGACGTGTCTGTCTGTGTGTCGGTCTGTCTGTGTGTCTGTCTGTCTGTGGCATCATAGCTCCCGAAAGGATGAAGCGATTTCAATTATTGTTTTTTTGTATTAAAGGTGACTTATGTGCGAGTGTTCTTAGACATGTTTGATGAAAATCGGTTGAGCCGTTTAAAAGTTGTGGGGGGTGAAAGTGGGGAAGAATAACCGAATGTCTACAAACATACTCGAGTGGGGTCTCAAATGAAAGCGCACTGAAAGAGAATATTGATGACTTAATCGAGAATGTTCAAGCTTTGCTTGATGAGAAAATTGGTGGTGGGAAAATAGGGACATGGAAATCCGATTGTCATGTGAGAGTATCAATGACTACATCTCAGTCTTTGCAATTCTGCTAAAGATGATTTGTCATGTGGGTTATTAAATAGTTTTCTTTGGTCGAGCTCACAAACTCCTACACCATCCAAGGAAAAGGCCAAGCCTATGTAGCCTGAAGCAGAGTAAAATACTCTACTTAAGGCTACACAGGCTTGGCCTTTTGCGAAAGTACTTTTACCTAAGTAAACCACAGCTTTTTCAACTGTCGTGCCTTGCAACTTATATGCCGTAATCGCCTAACATAAAATGATAGGAAACATTGTTCTTTCAATATTTCCATATCCTCTAAGACCTTGACAAGTTACATTATGTGGCCTTATCAGAATCCATCCATTCTCGTCAACACAGCTCCGGCCGATAGTGGCATCATCAAATTGAATTGATATTGTTTTTGGAAGCTTCCCATCTTCCTGTTGGCCACGGTGAAGTTCTATGTATTTACAACTTAACAAAATCTACATTATAATAAGTATACCTATAAAAAGTATAAAATAAAAAATTAAATTAAGAATTTAAAAAACCCCCGACACAAAAACCTAAAATCCCTTTAAAAAGTAAAAAATAAAAAATAAACTCAATCTTGAAGTACCTAAGTATGTATTAATCATTCAAAAAAAAAATACGTCGCGTTGGGGGACCGCTCCATACCTAACAATTTACTTACAAATAGTCTGTTACCTAACTGAAGAAAACTTTTATAAAATTACTTCTAAATATTGCATTTAGGATACGACCGTCAACGACGTCTGCCCTCGCAGAGCGGTCCCCCAACGCGACGTATTTTTTTTTGAATTATTCAAGATTGAGTTTATTTTTTATTTTTTACTTTTTAAAGGGATGGGGTCGGGGGTTTTTTAAATTCTTAATTTAATTTTTTTGCGATAGGACACGCCATTTTCGAGATATAAGCAAAAGAAAAAAAAAATACAGCACTGTTTTTGCACGCGAAGGCGAGGCGTTGCCGCGTTGGTGTGAATTTTTGTTCATGACCACTAGTTTTATTCCACACCTTTTTAATCGCGATTAAAAATAGTCAGATTTAGTCAAATAAAATTATTATAGTCAAAATTTTTGGTGAAAACTGGCAAACTCAGAATAGCAAAATTGTCATTTTTACTAAACTAATAACTCAGTGCAATCTTAGTGCTGTCAAACTAAAATATAGTTAAGTTGTGTCACTTTAGTCTATTTTAGAATAGGAAATCGTCGATTGACAGGAATAAACCAAATTTTAGTGATTTTGTTTAATTTAGAGAATTTTGTACAACAGAATTGGCACCATTTTATGATTTAGACATGACTATTTTAAATAAGATTAAAAGACATAAACGAGTGACAAAAATAAATATGCAGGTTAAAATACAAAGTAAATATTTGCACAAAAAATGTTTTTTTTTTTTTTACTTTATGGCGTACCTCTTTTTAAAATCAAAAAAGCTCATAAATCCATAGACAAATGTATGGGGAATTCGAAAAAAATTGTTTCATAATTGTACCAGGATCGTAACATAGTTAAAAATCGAAATTAAAACAAAAGCGCCAATTTTTTCGAAGTTCTTATTAACCCATATAGCTCTTCATTCTTTTCCTAAAAGCTATTATCAGCCCCTAAAACATATTCAAAATTTCAATTTTCGATCAATCGATTCACGCGCTCCTGAGAATATTTTTTTTTCAGTTTGTTTCTGATTTTCACATCTTTTCCTTTTTCTCAAAAACCAAATGGGTTAGTGATCTGAAACTTTCAGGATCTTATTATCTTATCTTTCAAGGGCAAATTCACTATGCTTGCTTATACCCCTACCTTTCATCACATATCTTTTTTTTGTTCATTAGTCTAACTAAATCTGATCAAAGTTTGGAGCACCTCGTATAGTGTGCAGTCCTCACCTGGAGCACAAGCCCGCCGTACGCGCGCACGTAGCGCGCCAGGCGCCGCGCCTCGTATAGTGTGCAGTCCTCACCTGGAGCACGAGCCCGCCGTACGCGCGCACGTAGCGTGCCAGGCGCCGCGCCTCGTATAGTGTGCAGTCCTCACCTGGAGCACGAGCCCGCCGTACGCGCGCACGTAGCGTGCCAGGCGCCGCGCCTCGTATAGTGTGCAGTCCTCACCTGGAGCACGAGCCCGCCGTACGCGCGCACGTAGCGTGCCAGGCGCCGCGCCTCGTATAGTGTGCAGTCCTCACCTGGAGCACGAGCCCGCCGTACGCGCGCACGTAGCGCGCCAGGCGCCGCGCCTCGTATAGTGTGCAGTCCTCACCTGGAGCACGAGCCCGCCGTACGCGCGCACGTAGCGTGCCAGGCGCCGCGCCTCGCTGGGCGCCGCGTCCAGTGCGAACGTCAGGCCGTCGAAGAAGTCCGGCAGCGCACGGCCCGGCGGCACGGGGCCAGGGGGCCCGGGGGCTGCGCCCTCGTCGTCTGTCGACACGTCGTCGTCCGTATCACGAGACACAGTCACGTCACTAGTAGTGGCTACGGGGCTGTCGTCACATTTGTGGGCGTCTTTGTTCGTCTTTGACTCAGTGAGCCGTCGTTTCTTTTGAGCTTGGAGCACTTTTTCTATTTCGTCGTCAGTGTCGCCGTCTACAATATTTATTTTGAATCCTTAATTAGTTAATTTGTTTAGTTCAGGTTAGTTATACCCATCGCAACATTCACGGTGCTTAGAATTGTTTAAAAAAATCTTTACTTTTTATAGAGATCGGGCTAAGGGGGCGTCCATTAATTACGTGAGGCGTTCTAGGGGGGGGGAGGGGATCAAGCTAAATCTTTCCAAATCTCACTTAGGGGGGAGGGGAGACACCCCCTGTGTCTTGGCAAAAATCACGTAATTATTTTTCTCGCAGAAGCGGTGTAAAATTGCGTGAAAAATTATTTCTACAATAAAATATGGCCAAATCTGAGACAATAGTAGACTGATAAAAAAATTAACTTGACTCAAGAGCCAAAATCTTGAACCAAGGATACCATTTTGATGAAAATGATTTTCTTGAGTCAAGAGTATAAATTCTTAAGTTAAATTCATGGACTGAATTAGAACAAATCTTTTCTTAATTTTTGTTTGGAGGTACAGTTATTAGGGGGGTACAGTTATTCGCGTCCGTAGGAACTACCTAACCACTACCCTACACGTGCCTCCTGGGTGGTGCTAAATGAATAACAACGCCGGGTCTCGGGCGGCGGTGAATTAACCCGACTAAACCAGCCTAACCAGCGTGGTCTAACAGTGAGAGTAGGAAATAACTCCCACAAACCGCAACCCTGTGAACGCTGCCTACAGGATCGGTAGTCTTGACTTAATTGCCCGGACTATGAAGAAGACAACTTCTATCAAATCAAATCAAATCAAATTATATATATTTTTTTTTTTTTTTTTTTTTTTTTTTTTTTATTCTATAAAAAATCACCCTAAGTTTACGGTGAGATTCGTGCCAAGGGACTGCGTGACTGGTGGGAGACCAGTCGCAAACGATCCACATCGACGGACCTGGCAAACGTCGTTGTATTAGCCTTCTAGGGAGAATAGGCGTCACCTTCCTAGCGACCTGTTATATCGGCCTTACTCGTGGGAATAAAATGAACCAATTGAATACAAAAAACCAACAAACCCTACCAAACCCTCAAAAACCGACCAACCCTAACAGCATGATCCAACAAACTTTACATGAAAGCATGTTTACTCGAAACAGAAGCAACTCGACATCGTCTCTGCCAACAAAGCTTAATGACTATAACTACAATCAACAAAACAAGGAGAAAGACAAACTGGATTCACAGACTGAGACCAGCACGAGACAATCTGCCAGCGACAACATAATCTCAAACCATGAAGAATGGCAAAGGGATGAAATTCCCACCAAGAGTATGAAAAGGAAAGAAACAAGTCCAATTCACAACGACGGGAATAAAAAACAGAAAAATTCCCTAGACTTTGTGATCCCTACACGCAATAGTTTTGAACTACTTGATATAGAGCCTACGGATAAAACCAACAATACAGATAAAGTATATGTACCAAAGCCAGAACCCATCTTTGTTACTGGCGTAATTAATGTAAATTCTCTTAAGGAAGTACTAAACAAATTTGTAAAAAGCGATCTTTACCCCATGACCACACTTAGATCTGGACACGTTATAAAAATTATGCCTAAGGACATCCAAACATACAAAACGATTCGGGAGAACTTCGTTGCCAATAATATTTCACACTATACTTACCAGCTTAAAAGCGAGAGAGCGTACAGAGTAGTACTACGCGGACTCCATGCATCAGAAAATACCACAGAAATTTCAAAAGAATTGTATGAAATTGGACATGAAGTGAGACAAATAGTCAATATCAGACATCGAGCTACAAAAGAACCGCTGCCTGTATTTTATGTCGATTTAGAACCGAAGCCAAACAACAAAGCCATTTTCGATGTGAAGTACTTAAATAACATGAAGATTACTTTTGAAGCCCCATATAAGAAAAAGGAAATCATTCAATGCAAAAGATGTCAGAGATTTGGGCATTCCAAGAACCAATGTTTTAGGCCCTATCGCTGTGTTAAATGCGGTAGCGCTCACCCTACAACAACATGTACTAAGATACCAGACACTGAGGCTACTTGCGCAAACTGTGATAAAAAACACCCCGCTAGCTACCAAGGATGCAAAGTGTACAAACAGTATAAAGAAAGAATTCTTAAATTAGACTCAAAGTCAAAAGAAAAACCAATGCCTAACAATATAGAGTTCAAAAACCCGTATCCCCACCCGAGTTCTAAGTTTAACCGCACAGATAATCAAAACGTAACTAAAACCTATTCAGAAGCAACGAAAACCAAAGGACAATATACTCAACAAGACACAAAGGACTTGACCGACCTTACTGACCTAATGGACATAATGTTTGAAAAACTACAACATTCAATGTTGACAATGATAGAAAAAATCATGGACAAAATGATGGACCGCATGGTCCAGCTAGTCAGCAGCCTGGTAAAAAAATGACCCGAAACCTCCAAGTAGTTACTTGGAACGCCAACGGCTTGACGGAACGACGTCAAGAATTAGAAACTTTCCTCAGAACAGAGATGATTGATATAGCACTAATCTCTGAAACAAGATTCACACCGAAAACACACATAAACTTTAATAATTATACAGTGTACACAACCAATCACCCAACTGGGAACAGCCATGGAGGAACAGCAGTAATAATTAAAAACAATATTAAACACTACCCTATAGAGGAATACCGAACAGAAAAAATACAAGCAACATCTATTAAACTTGTAGATAGCAAACTAGAAACTGTATTCTCCGCTGTGTATTGTCCTCCAAAACATACTATATCTGCCAACGACTTCGCAAAATATTTTTCTACACTGGGTAACAGATTCATTTGTGCTGGCGACTGGAATTCTAAACATTTAAATTGGGGATCTAGGCTGACCAATACTAGAGGAAGACAACTTTGTAAAGCCACAGAAGAGATGAAGTTAGAGTGTCATTCCGGCAGAGAACCTACCTATTGGCCTACCGACAGACAAAGAATCCCAGATTTATTGGACTTTTTTATTGTTAAAAACATAGATAGTAACTACTTAAACATAGAACCACGAATAGATCTCACATCTGACCATGCACCAGTTATACTGAATGTTACTACAACAGTTAATCTAGTAGCACCGCCCTTAAGATTACATAACTTGAACACTACAGACTGGACAATCTATAAAAATATAATCACGACGGAAACAGAACTGAAGACCAAAATTAACACAATAGAAGAACTTGAAAGACAACTGGAACAACTTAATATGACTATTCACATTGCGGCCAATTCCGCAACTCCAAAAAGGACAGGTAAAGGACAACCTCTGAAACATAACTCATATCCAAAGGATATTAAAGAGAAAATACAAGAGCGCCGTCGTTTGAGAAAAATCTGGCATACTACAGGATATCCAAGTGATAAAACTGCATTCAATAGCTTCTCAAATGAACTCAAGGCCCTTGTCAGCACCCTAGAAAATGATAATATTCAACACTATCTCTCAAATCTAGATCCAACGAGAGACACAAACTACTCACTGTGGAAAGCTACCAAGAATCTAAAACGCCCGAGAATCCACATATCACCTATCAATGATGAAAAAGGAGGATGGGCTAGATCAGATAAAGAAAAGGCAACAATCTTTGCGGAACATCTAAAAACAGTTTTCCAACCATTCCCTGAAAACAATCCCGAACAAACTTTGGAAATCAAGGAATACCTTGAATCAGCGAATCAAATGTGTCTTCCACTAAAAAGTACCAGCCCAAAAGAAATTGTGAAAGAAATAAGGAACCTCAAGGAAGGTAAAGCGCCCGGCTATGACCTTATTGATGCCACATTGCTTAAAAACCTGCCTCATAAAGGTGTAATGAAATTAGTTAATATCTTTAATGCCAGCTTAAGACTTGAACATTTCCCTGGGCAATGGAAAATTGCACATGTAGTTATGGTACCAAAACCCGGTAAACCCCCACACGAAGCTACTTCATACAGACCTATCAGCCTGCTACCAGTTATTGGCAAACTGTTTGAGAGGATATTGCTTAACAGGATGAAAGAACATCTATGAAATGAAATGAAATGAATTGCACCGATCCCAGCGTGGTTTGACCAGACTCGATTAATCGAATGAACCCCGAGATTTGCACTAGCCCCTGAAGTCTCATGATTCATGGTGCTACATAGGCCATTGCATATCAAGAAGTAGACCGGGGGGCGCTGTAATGGTAGGGAAGACGTGCCCATAGGATCGGAAAGGATTACGAGCCTACCGACTATGCAGCCTTAAGTAAGCATTGGACTAGTGGAGAGAAGGGTGATTTGTGTATAGGAGGGCATCTTTTCACGTCGTCGCCAGCATCTTGATCCAGGTAGAGCTTCACCGATGCATCTTTTGGTAGAGTTAACCGTTTGCTTGGCTCTTTTCTTTGTCGAGGCTTCGCTATGTTCCGTGTTGTTGTTTTCTTGGTCGTCTTCTGAGTTCTCGCTGATATCAGTTTCTGGTTTTTTTGTAGATATCACTAGCCGCTTTCTTGATCTTATTTCTGTCTACAGCAGTGTCCCTCCCAAACTAGATTTCCTTGTCGAAGTATTTCATGTCCTGTTTTAGGTTGTCAATTGATGATTTGGCCTTGTACTGCATTGCTGCATGTAACAGGTGTGGTTCAGAGCGTCTGAAGATGTGTGCTGGGTAGTACATCCTGTGGTTCTTGATGCGTTTTGTTATGGTTTTCCCAAGATTTGATGCATTTTCTATTGTCTCGGTTTGTTCCTAGCGTGTTTGATCGATTCTCTCATGATAACTCGTTCATATATTCTCTGTTTTGAATGGATCGCCTTTGTGAGTGCTGATACTTTTAAGCCATATAACATACAAGGTACGATAATGTCTCCAGCTGTGTCCGTCTAAAACTTGATTCCCATGTCGAAGTAAGTACTCGTATTTCATGTCCTGTTTTAGGTTGTCGTTCCATGTGTTAGTAGGTCGTTCGACCTTCTTAGATTTGGCCTTGTACTGCATTGCTGCATGCATGTGTGGTTAACCACATCCTGTGGTTCTTGACGCGTTTTGTTACGGTTTTCCGATTAAGATGTGATGTATTTTCTTATGTCCGCAGTTTCCTAGTTTCCTGGTTTCCTTTTACCTAGCTTGGTCAATCAAGTCATGACTCAACTCGTTCATTTCTTCTGAGTCTTGATCTTTTCGCTTTACTGACTGTGATAGTTTTAAGCCATGTCATACACAGTACGATAATCATTACATAAGTCTAACTAGCTTCCAGTCCATCTTTGAGTTTACTATGACTGGTAGTTATGATTTGGTGTTTCTTGTGGCCTGTTGGCATCGTTTTAGTTCTTCCAGCTCATCGGTAATGAGGATAAGGTAGTCCGCAAATGATAATACCACCGGGAGTGATGATGATTTTCTTTATTTCTTTCGTCGTCGGTCTTTCGCATTGTGTTCGATTATCAGTTTTGTTTTATTAACCGTTGGTATATGAAGGCCCTCGGACCTTTTTTTTTTCACCCATTTGGATATCGGTATGTACTTACCCTGCCCTTTTTCGTTTTTGTTTGTTGCTTTTTTTTCCTGTGGAATGTGTTGAGCGTTTGCATGTGTTTTGCGGGGTGTTTTTTTTTTCCCCTAGTCCGGTGAAGCAGGTTTATCACGTTGTCTGCATGTTTCTTGTTCTGATATTTAACCTTTTGGAGTGTTGTCTGGCTTTCTTTTACGTGATTATGTATATTGGAGTTATTCGGTTGCTTGCTTTGCAGGAATTTTGCCTTCTGTAGGTTAGGAAGGGCTAATCGGTGGTCCCTTGAGTAAATTGGCTGAAGAGTCAGAGTTACCTCCGTTAGACTATTCCAGGGTACTTCGATGTTTTCATTCGTTGGGGTGATTACTACATTGCTAGTTTTTTTTTGTTAAACAGTCTTGGTATTTTGGTTTGGTAGAATTTCTATTCAGCGCGTCACAGTTGCATTGTTTATGATTGATATACTTGGTCTCAACCGTTGTTTCATTCGTACCTTTTCATTGTTTTTGTGTTTGGTTTTTCCCTTTTTGTTTACTGTTCTATGATATTTGATCTTGGCAGTCCCCAAATTATTTTATTGTATTCTATTTGAAGTGTTTCCCTGTTGGCAATATTCATTAATAGTTCACCGTTGTAGTTGGAATTTTCATGGTGAAGCGTGTGTTGCATCAAACCTTTGCGTTGTATCTTATCGACCAATATGGGCGTTGAAGTGCCGTATTTGCAGCGCTCCTTTACTTGTTTTTCGTCTAAACAAGTATAATACGTTTGTGAAGGATCTGATTGCTTTCTAAGTATAGCTGTTGGGGGTACCTCAAGGGTAGCTGACATCGCGTCCGTATACTTTTTACTGTAAACTGCTTCAATTTGGGCATTCTTTCTTAATAAATAAAGGAAGTGCGCGACGGGTGGGCGTTTTGGGGGACTGTCTTTTGTAATTTTGACGTTCAAAAAGTGCTGATCCTCAGCCTAATTTGAATAAATGACTTTAGATTTAGATGTTTGCAGGGCCCCGGTGTGTGTTACCCGCAATTCCTGAGAGGTGTCATTCGTAGTGTTGTATTGTTGTATTGTTACTTTGATCAGGACCCAGCTATCATAGTGCTTCGTGTAAAGAATGTGTATATTGGCGGATTCTCTCGATCGCAGATAGGTGTTTATGTGTACATTCACATTTACGAGGTACAATTCGGACGCGGTAATGATGGTATATTTGATATACCAGAATGTTTAATTGATTGCACGGTTATGTATTTTGTTATCCTTTGTTCCTGGAAAAGAATGCTGTTGGGGAGAAATTCCTATATATTATTTAGAAGTGCTAGGCGAATTCTATCATCCTGTCAATGTTCCAAAACATATGTAGCGAGATCTTGACGGATATTCTTGTGATCAAATTAATGTTAAATTATTATTCCCGTTAGATTAAATTGTTTATTTGATAGGATATCTTACTAGACAAACAACGTCTATTAGTTCCCGTCTTTAGTAACCATTGTAATTGCTTTTGTTTAGTCAAACACGTGTCAAGAAGGGGCTCAAACTGTGTAATTTATGAGCTTGACCTTTTTTTTTTGTTTTGTATCGTTATCTGTAGAGCAAAAACGTGTGGTGCAAACTTAAGAATTCGGGGTATTTTTTTTTAACTCTTCAGTCCACATGTATATTTAAATTCCGGTGACCGTGGCATTTTGCAATACAATTTAAGGAATTTGTTACCGTGGTACACATGTCGACAAATCAAGCCATTCAGTTCCAGCATAAACTGACTTCTCTTTGTACGGAAGCCTATACAATGCGAGGTCTGTTAAAACTGGAAATCCATAGCTTGATATGTAGCTGTGTGTACAATTATTAGATCTTCAACGATATTATGTTTAGTGTTAGAATAATAGCGTGAATTTGTTGGTGTGAAGACACTGGTCCGCAACGGCTGCTTGAGATGACGATGCGTGCGCATATCAAGGCCCGTCGTATATGCAGTTTAGCAAACGAATCCCTGTAAAAATATTAAGAACGGTCTCACCGGGTCAAACGCCATGGGTTACTCGTCCTCCGGCAGTCAGTCTGCACTACAGCTTGTTGCGCACTTTTGCTTCTTTGTTTTGTTTTATACAAGGTGTAACAGAATAGATGCAAGTTCGCCGAATGGGCCAAAGAGAATACGACCTTATTTGAAGGCAATAAGACACAATTTTAAATGCGTAGAGCAATGTTAGGGTCAACCCGATTTTATTAATTATAACTGCTAGCTTTAAAGGGAATAGGTTTTGGTTATTGTATTATGCTTTTAACTCTATAGTCTAATGGGGGTATATGAGGTCTTGCGTTAATGTTACACGTTGTATAGTCACCCGATTTTACAAATTACGACACAGAGAGACACACACAAAAAAACGCGTTTTGATTTCGAACTCGGGCGAGCCAACACGTGTTGCGCGCGCGCACAGACGACCGCTTGCGACGAGGGTTCAACTTGAACTCTTAACAGGATGAAAGAACATCTAAGTACAATATTACCTAACCACCAATTTGGATTCCGGGAAAAACACGGGACAATTGAACAGGTACATCGTATAGTTGACACCATTAGCAGATGCCTTGAAAACAAATTATATTGCTCTGCAGCGTTTTTGGATATCAGCCAAGCGTTTGATAAGGTATGGCATGACGGCCTCCTGTTCAAGCTAAAGAAGCATTTCCCGCATTGTCTATTCCGAATACTTAAATCCTACTTAGATAAAAGATGCTACCAAGTGAAGTACAGCGATGATCTCTCAGAGGTACACGAAATAAAATCAGGTGTCCCTCAGGGCAGTATCTTGGGCCCTACCCCTATACTATATCTCATTTTTACAGCAGATATCCCAACAACTGACTACACCACGACTGCGACATACGCTGATGACACGGCGCTGCTGTCGGCTCATAGCAATCCAGAAACGGCATGAACACAGTTGCAAAACCACCTGACAGAAGTTGAGAAGTGGCTAAAGCGTTGGAGAATAAAAGCCAACGAGAGCAAATCCGTACATGTAACATTTACACTTAGGACAGAAACATGTCCACCGGTAAAGCTAAATTGCAAAGTTATTCCCCAAGATAATAACGCAAAATACTTGGGCATGCACCTAGACAGGAAACTTACATGGCAAAAACATATTTGGACAAAGCGCAAACAACTAGATGGAAAACTGCGGTCACTGAACTGGTTATTGGGACGCCAGTCACAACTAAATCCTAACAGCAAGATGCTAGTGTACAAAACTACCATAAAACCAATCTGGACTTCTAAAATACAACTGTGGGGAACGGCCAGCAACAGTAATATAGATATCCTGGAGCGATTTCAGACCAAAGCTCTGAGAACAATGTTTGGCATCCCTCATTGTATAAGTAATAGATACATATACCTCGACCTCGGCATAAAAACAGTTCGGCAGGAAATAGCTCAAAACAGCCTGAAATACCAGGAGAAACTGACCATCCATGTAAACAAACTGGCAAACGCTCTGAGTGGAGAAGGCGCTCTTCAGCATACCCGGCTAAAAAGAAGTGACATACCGAGCCTACATCAAAGATTTACCACTTGACATTAAAAGAGTCGTGTGAAAAGAATTTTCATACAAGTATGGCTCTTGAGGAAAACATAAACTGAGAAATCAAACAAAAAAGTGGCTTATTGTTGGAAAACAGATTGCCATGAAGCAGAAATATCAAAAAAAAAAAAAAATGTTTGTTTGATATTCATTATTTAATTTTATGATTGTGATTTACGAGTCTTTGCTAGTCTTCAATAAAAGAATATAACAGGTTGTGTTTTGTTTTTTTTTTTACTCAATAATCCAATACGTTTACAGCCCAAATAGAAGTTTTGGAGAATCTCGCGTGAGATTAGGGGTGGGGGGAGTCGATTTTTTTTCTAAAATGTCTCACATAATTAATGGACGTCCCCTAAGTCAAAGCTATTTTGTTTGTTAATTAAATATATTTTTTATGTATCATTTTTTTGTATCATTATTTGACTGGCCTGTTAGTCTAGTAGTTAGTGACCCTGACTGCTAAGACTGAGGTCGTGGGTTCGATTCCCACCCAGGACAAATGTTTGTGTGATGAGCACAATCATTTGTTCTGTGTCTGGGTGTAATTTATCTATAATATGTATGTATTTAGAAATATATAAGTATGTTTATCAGTTGTCTGGTTGCCATAGTACAGGCTCTGCCTAGTTTGGGATCAGAGAACAGTGTGTTGGTTGTCCTAAGATATTATTATTATTATATTATTTTAGAAGATGTTGTTTTAATTAAGTATAAAAGTGTACACGTGTGAATTAGTTTATACGTGTAACCTTTTTAGCTTTTGTCTCGCTATCGACAAAGCCAACCAGACGTCAAAATTACTGACGCTGGTGACTTTTACAGATGTTATGGATTCCCAAGAAAGTGTAAAGGAACTTTCGATAAAGTTCAATATTTTCTATGTTTGTAAAAGACCTGAAATAAAGGCTTTAAATGTTGGTTATTTATTTATTTAAATTTCTCGCACACAAAAAGCGGACTTAATACCTTAGGCATTCTCTACCAGTCAACCAATGAGTTTTTTCGTTTATTTTACAGGTGAGTGAATTTTTTGTTAGCAGATTAATTTTATATATTGTAACATCACGCTACGACCAATAGGAGCGAAGCAGCAATGGAAAATAATGCAAAAACGGGGATAATATATTTATTTGAGAGCTTCTCTTCTCTCGCATCAAATCGCCCGTGCGCACCACGGGCGATTTGATGTGATGGGGAGTGTCAGGAGAGCAAGATATTTAACGCGGACGAAGTCGCGGGCAGAAGCTAGCACGATATAATCATAAACGAATTATTTTTTATTCTTATAGAAATTGTTATTTGACACCAATTTCTGAGAGACTTTTTGACTCTTTGTCATTTCATTGATAAAAAAAAACACATTTCTTTTGAGTTATATTTAGTTCTAAACTGTTTGAATTCAAAATATGATACTACTAATGCTTTATCTAAAATATATTATCAAATACAGTGTGTGAAAAAGGTTAAAATTGCATAGATCTCCGATTAGTATTGACATAGCTTGCTTAATATTTAAAACGTCCTAAGTGCGGCATGCACTGTAAAGGAGGGAAATCTTTATTATAATATATATATATATTAATCTTTATTGAGTCTTGCCTGTGCCGCGTTCCAATGCGGACGTCTGTGCATCTTTTGTGTATTGACTAGCGCGGCTAAGCTGTCGCACGCTCGCCATGAGTAGTGTACTAGTGGCGAATGAGCTGCTGGCGTTCCTGCAGCAGAAGCTGGATGTGATGGACAAGGTGTCCGCTGTCCAAATCTGCGCAACGAACTTCAGCGAGGAGGACATAGCTGTTATTGTTTTTTTTTTTTTTTTTTTTTGGATGGGAAATCATCAAATGACTTCTCCCGCTCTGGGCGGAGCGGGAGGGCGTGTCAGACTTTTACTGACTAAAACCCACCCGTGTTCCTTCAGTTGCCCATGTGCCAGGGTCACGGTATCTCTTTTGAACAATCACGCGACCCCGGCAGGCATCGGTCCTAGCAGACCCCTTCAGTGTGGCTGACATCTCTTTGAGGCGCGCGTGGAACACTACGCGCCGTCGACCTGAGCTTGGTCCTTACCGGGCGGCGAGCTACCCATTGCTCGCCACCCGCAAGCTCGCGCCTACGGTGGCCGGGAGTCCGCAATCGACTCCCGGCGCCCGGGGCGTCTCCTCCTGCGGCGGCTAGGGACGTGAGGGCGCAGAGACTGCAACTCCCTCACGCGCCCCGCCTCCTCCTTCGCGAGCATTACTGCTTCGCAGAAGGAGGTGACGGCTTCCCATGCCCTCTCGCTCCGTACCATGGCTCGCACCAGGGCCGGACGCGAGAGATCGCCGCCGCCGATCGCCTCCACGAGGACACGGCGGTGCTCCGCCCAGGCAGGGCACACTTCCACCGTATGCTCCACCGTGTCCTCTAGACGATCCTCACAATGGAAACACCCGGGCGTTTCCTCCCGCTTTATCCTGAACAGGAACCCACCGAAGCACCCATGCCCGGTGAGAACCTGCGTCAGGCGGAAGGTGAGGACGCCGTGGCGCCTCTCTATCCACTCCTCAAAGAGGGGACTTACCGCCGCAATTGTGGCGTGCCCTAGCTGTTATTGTTTAATGTGCTGAACAAGCGCGACCAGATGGTGTCCTGCCGGCGTGACGGGACCAAGAGAAGCCTGCAAGACATCATCACGCTGTTCAAGGAGACCGACCCCGATGACGTGCCGACGTTTGTGGCGAAGGAGCTGCACAAGCTTCCTCCGGTCAATTTCGACCACGTCGATGTAACGAGCCTTCTGAAGGACATTGTTTTTCTGAAGGCCCGCCTCGCGGATGTTCTAGCGAAGTTAGATGCATCCCAGAACACCGTGGCAGATTTGCGCAAAGAATTTAGCGAGTTGCGTAATAGTGTGGCGGTATCTAGGTCATCAGTCGATGCATCTAACGTAAACATGTGTCGCGGAGCCGGCCTAGATGTATCGTCATCAAATTCCGCGTCAGCAGTTTCGTCGCCAGCGCATCCGTCGTTTGCTGAGCTTGCAGAACGCCCTGCACGCTTGCCTCGCGGCCCCGCACCCGTCAGCGCGACTCCTTCTCTCAGCGCCACCCGAACCCCTCGTCCCGTCCCGTTGCCAGTGACTGCAGTTCTGACGTAACCGGCAAAAAATGATTTCGCTAGCGTCACTGCGAGTGCCCCAGGCGCTTCAAAACCTAAGCCTGTGATGAGGGTTTCGTGATGTTGCAAAGGAGGAAGCACCGTTCGCGAACCAGCAAGAACCGCTGCGGAAAAGCTACTGCGAAGCCTGAAGTCAGCTTGCGCGCTGCTAAACCGAACACTCCGGTGTACATTTCCCGCCTACACTACACCACTAAGGCGGAAGACATTGTGGAGTACGTACGCCAGAAGACGAAGTACATGCCGAGGGTGCAGTTACTGGAGTCACACCGCAACGTCAACTTCAAGACGTTTGTGGTGCGTGTACCGAATTGTTATCTGCCCATCGTCATGGATGAAGACTTTTGGCCACAGGACGTGGTGTTCCGTCGCTTCCGCGGACAAGTGCCACAGGACAGCTCACGGACAAGCTAACAAAGTGAAGTACTACTAACATAGTTTAAGGTACTTTTATTAACACAAGTTTTTGTATTACTTATATATGTTAGTTTGTAAGGTATAGGTCTATGGGTCATAGTAACCTGAGAATAAAATGTTTTTTATTATTATTATTTTGACGGTTTCAAACGATTTATCATCAAAGTGGGTCATGATTCAAATTTGTCGATTGTACATAAGAATGTATAACTATAACTTTTATTAATAAATGAAAAATGATATTGTTAGTCTGCTTATTTTAAATAAATCGGGTGTAAAATGAGCGGGTCGTAAGGTTGGGATTAGAAAACTTGCCAGAATTAGGATCTTGGTGCGTGTGGGGCTGCGCGTCGTCGTCGCGCAGGAGGGCGGGCGCGGGCGGCACGCGCTGCGCCGGCTCGGTGGCGAACCAGCGCCACGGCAGCACGCGGCGCCGCGCGCTCTGCTGCTCCAGCCACTCGGCGCGCGCCGCCGGCACGGCGCCGCCGCCCGCCGCGCGTACGGCGCGCAGCTTGGGCGTGTTGGGGAACGCGCAGCTGTACACGTTACACAACGTCACTTGGCCGGATACAAACATCGATTTTCCAATTCGTACGCAAAATACGCGCTTGTAAGTGGAGTTACAGACACCAGCCCGACATATTACTACTATTTAAGGACGCGCGACGCGCCCGTAACTTATGCTCCGAAGAACTTGTAACTGTACCTACTGCGTACGTGTTTATTAGGTGTTGTGAGTCATGTAAATAAAACAACTGTTTACAGCGAGCGCTAATACATAACTAAAATGTGTAATTATTTATTCCACTATTATAATAATTGTTCTACATGCGAACCGTTAGCTGGCGATGCGCCACAAGCTATATTGGAGTTGTTCAATGATTGGAAATATTGTCTGTCAGGAAATTATGCAACACTTACATAAGATGCGTGGCCTCGGGCCCCCAGTCGCGCTGCACGCGGGCCCCCAGCGCCAGCGCCAGGTCGCGCACGGCGGCGCGGCGCGGGTTCTCGTAGCCACTCAGTACCAGCACGCTCCCGCGCAGCAGCGTGTGCGGGGCCGCGCTCACCGGGCCCGGCACCAGCTCTGCACAGACACGGTAGCTTGTGCCAGGTAAGGTGAGAATAGCAGTCATCCATTGCCCCAGTTAAATTTATTTTTGTGCATGCAGGATGGCCGTGTCGGCAATATGTTAGTCGCTGAATTGACTAATCGGGACGCCAGCGCCACCAAGCGGCGCTCGACAAAGTCTACAACCTAACGCTCGACCAGAGTTAAGTTCAGTCTCTCGGTAGCGGTCAAGCAGTGAACAAGTTTAGAAACTGTCGCGCGTTCCGTGTAGTTGTCAAATGTACCTATAGTGTATGAATAGCTAGTGCAATTACTTTATTCGTTTAAATTATTATTTGGTTTGAACGGTTTTTCTATTGCGTAACCAACAGTTCCCATAGTACGCCCACAGTAAATCAAAAATATGGCTGATGAGAGCGAGATAGGCATGCCTTCTCCTACATACAGTACCCTCCAAAAGTTAGTTGAAATGATCGATAATGTTAATCAATTTATAATATTTATATCAGTAAGAGAACCATTACAACTTTAATCATTACGATTTATGTCATGTTTATGTCGATAAACAGTGAAATTACGGTACCAAAAGTTATTTGAAATTGTTGACAAATTATTTTAAGGATTGTGTCGTTGCCAATGTCTTAACTTTTAATATTTTGTATGACCGCCATTATTCTGTAGAACTGCTATAAGTCTTTTAGGCATTGATTCAACAAGATTTTGTAATGTTTTGACCGGTATAGTCGCCCAAGTTACAAGAATTTTATTTCTAAACAAATTCCTGTTGCGTCTTATAGAAACAGGGAGCCAGCGGTCTAATTCATCCCACAAATATTCAATGTCGTTAAGGTCGGGTGACATTGAAGGCCATTCCAGTAAGTCCACTTCGTTATTTTCAAAATATTATTTAGTTATCTTTGCTGTATGCTTCGGATTGTTGTCTTGTTGGAACTTGAGAATTCGACCTAACCCCATTGTTTCAGCAGATTGTTTTAAATGGACGCATCCACCGGATTTAGCGACCGCTTTCAACGACTTCTTAGTTGACATAATAAAACCAATAAAAAATTGCGGTATGCAAGTGATTTCATATATAGAAAAGAATAGTAACTCGATGTTTATGGCACCAAGCAATGGCAATGACGTTAATGTTATAATTAAAACTTTGAAAAATTCTGGCAGTGATAATGATGGCATCTCTACCAAAATAATTAAACATGTATCTAACTGCATTAGTGGACATTTGAGTCATATTCTCAATCTGTGCATACCACATGGCACTTGCTCAACCAACCTAAAAACAGCTGTCATTAAACCGGTGTTTAAAAAACAAAAAGACAAGCAATGCATGAAATCTTATAGACCCATTGCACTTGTGCCAGTATTATCGAAGATATTTGAAAAATATATTTATATTAAAATCTCTAAATATCTAGAAAAAAAACAACATATTAACTGAGGAACAGAAAGGCTTCCGAAAAAATAAAACCATCAATATGGCAATATACGACTTTTTGAACACTGTAATTACGAATGTTGACAGCAGAATACCTATTTGTTCAGTTTATTGTGACATGACTCAAGAATTCGACTATGTCGATCACAATATCCTGCTTAATAAGCTTGATGCGTACGGTATTAGAAGAAATATACTTAGTTTAATAAATTCGTTTTTGCAGAACAGGAAACGTACGTTGAATTAACCGACATAGATCCCAAAACGAAATGCCAACGAACCTATAAATCGAGCCATCGTACAGTTGCATATGGTGTACCACAGGGCAGTGTCTTAGGGCCACCTATGTTTATACTATATATAAATGAACTGCCAAAAGTAACAAATCATCCTATGTCACTATGTGCTGATGACAGCACTGTGACCATTAAAAGTACTTATTTATTTTTAAGTCATGCGATGTAAACATTGTTGAGTATGTACCCATTGACCCATTGTTGAATGTTTTACTTACCATCTTGTTACCGATCTGTGTTCGATCTCTTAGTTAAATCACCGAATCTGTGAACTACACCATTCCACACTTTCTTCAAAAACAATACCACCACACAATTTCCCATTAACTACCTATTATCATAACATTCACTATTCACTACACTATTACTCATTGCGTAACGCCTACAATGTACTCTGTGACGCCATCTAAGCGCCGCCGCCATGATGTAATTTCTTACGTAATCAATAGACTGTGTAGTTACCTACGTCATTGTCAAATTCGCTGTCTGTCAGTATTCGCACAGATTACTAAAGCTGGCGGCGCCTGCGTCAGATTGCAGTCGGGACGGAATGTTGCCACTCTTATTATTATTATTTTTTCTTTTGTTAAATAAATATAATTATTTCATCTCTAGGATAATTTATGTACCAGTATTTATATAATGATTGTTGCTGCACCGGTCGACGTCATCACGTCAGCGCCGGCTGTCACTGAAAACCAGCGCTGGGACTCTGTCTGTGTATAGGGTCACAGCATCATGCTGAGTGATGGCCGTTTTGCGTGGATGTGACGCATGTTTTCCCACACTTTATTTTTATGTATACCTCTGATCTTTCTGTGCGTCATGTTTGCCGCAAATAAACGTATTTTCTTTCTTTCTTTTCTTTCTTCTATGATCAAAACCACAACGACGCTGTCACTGAGATAATAACCTCAATAGTGAAATGATTAGATAATAATAATCTTAAGATAAATATAGATAAGACAAAATTAATGATGTTTAGCCAACGGGCAAAAACCAATATGAAAGTATACTATAACAATAAAATTATAACCCAAGTAGACACATCCAAATTCCTAGGATTAACGATTGACGAAAAATTGGACTGGAAAGAACACACGGTGGAGCTAACAAAACGTATTAGCAGATCAGCCTATGCCAGCCCTATTTAAACTGACCCCAGTGATTAACGTCGATGCTATAATCACAGCATATCATAGTTTGGTGAGTTCAGTGTTAAGGTATGGTGTAATTTTCTGGGGTAACTCAACCAATAGAGAATTAGTTTTTAAAGCACAAAAAAGGTGCATTAGGTCAATGTTCAGAATCCAAAGCTTAGATTCCTGTAAGCCATTCTTTATCAAATACAAATTATTGACGTTTCCTTGCCTATATATTTTTGAGATAGCTATATTTGTTATGACCAATCCAGACCTTTTTACTAAAATATCATTTTATCACAAAAGAACTCGACCACAGAACCATAACTTGTGCGTAAAAAGGTCTCATACAGCACTGATGCAAAAAAGTGTTTTATGTATGGCACCAATAATTTACAACCACATAGGTACTTACTTCAATTAAAGAATTAAATATAAACTTATTTGAGAAAGGCTTATGTTTAACTTACCAGCAGATATAGTAACATATAACAGACAAAAAGAGTAAATGATCACCAAAATTAAACCCGCATTTTAATGTAAAATTATAACCAAAGTTTTAACATCTCGATATTCTATTTAAGCAAAATGACACCAAATAAATTATTGTTAATCCAAAAGTAGTAAATGATCACCAAAATTAAACCAACATTTCAATGTAAAACTATCACCAAAGTTTTTACATCTTGCTATCCTATTTAAGCAAACTGACTCCAAAAAAATCATTGTTTACCCAAAAATAGTTAATGAACACCAAATTATTAAGAGTGTACTACGTGAGCTCGACAAATGGATGTGCGAATAACGCTTGTGCGACAAAACTGTACTGCAACTCACCATAGTTCGAATGCACGCTTGTGCGACACACTGAATCTAGTCGTTTCAAGCACTCGCCGGCCGCTGCCGCGGCACCGTTCGCTTCGCTCGCTCGGCTCGTGCATAGGTGGTCACAGTTTTAACCTAACCTAACCTAGTGAGCTTGAGTGTGTCGCACAAGTGTTATTCGCACATTCATTTGTCGAGCTCACGTAGTACACCCAATTATTAAGATTTGGTGATCATTTACTACATTTGGTGTTCGAATACATTTTGAAGTGCAGTCGTGACTAAAATAGCTAGTACTATTGTAATTTTAGACTTTATTTTTCTGGTGTCAAGTATATATTTTTGGTAAAAGAACTAAGGGTATCAAAGCATTTTATGGTGGTCATTATATTTAATCCCTTTGAGAAAAAGCTTAAATCATTACTGATTAGTAAAGCATATTACAGCATTTCGGAATTTTTGACAGACAAAATGCATTGACTGTTTTTTGATTTTTTTACTTTAGTTGGTACTCAATGACATGGTATATTATTTAAGTTCAATGATAATTTATACCTATTTACATTGTTTTTTATTATTTATATTACTGTATCTTTGGCAACCGTAGACATTTTTGTAATTTTTACTATTGTAAAATAATTGACTTTTGACATTTTTCGTTTTTTTTGTGACATTTTTACCTATTTGAATTTAATTTATATTTTGGATTATTTTATTTTTCTTAATGTTTGTTTATGTAAATTCAATAATAATAAATAAAATGAGATTTGCATGCCCATGTGTCGGTAGAACATGGAGGACTCATAAACTTAAACAACAACAACAACTATGATCACGGAGAATATTACAATAGATAAACTTAAACAACAACAACAACTATGGTCACGGAGAATATTACAATAGATCTGTGCTGTCATCCTGCCTTCAATTCGGCCCAAACCATGGGAAGAAAAACACCCCTAAACCATCACACTCCCACCGCCGTGTTTCACAGTGGGCTGCAAGTATTTGTCGTTGTAAGAGTTATCGTTGCTTCTGCGCCATATGGTTTGCCGACGTTGATTTCCAAATAGTTCGAACTTTGTGGAGTAGCCGGCGTGTAAATAGCCGACAACACGCGGGGAGCTCATTTATGAAAAGTAATGGTTTGATAGTAATTATATTAATTCCTATGAAACCCACCCTGTGAGCTGAAGAATGATAAATGGTTTCGACGTCAGCACTGCAAAACTATTCACTCCACTAATCTGCAGACCAGCTCCGGGACGCCTCACCAGCAACTATCAGCAGCTCACACCGTGAAGCACTTTCACGAAACAGATTGCCAGATCACTGTTGGGTATGTATAACGAGTTTCTTCAAACTTTAGCTGTCCATCACGGTGAAAAAAACCAACTTTTCCTCAAAATTACAAGAAAAACACCAGCCGATATTTCGAGCGAGACAGACGGGAGAAGAATCTGATTGGTCGGCGCTCGGGGGGTTCTCATTGCGGTCAAACTATGACGCTAGTGTCGCCAGGCTCAGCGAATCCCATCGCGCGATCCGAAAGGCGCGCGAACCAAATAGCCACAGATACTAACATATAGAAACCATTTGAAACGAATTAATTATTGCTAAAGAAATTACCTAATACTTAGGTATAACAGAAATAAGTATTTACAAGTCAATTTGGGTCACTTAAGGTGCCCAACCATGCTGCCCGCTTTGGAAGTTCGCAGAACTTGACAACAAAAAAAAAAGACAAATTAATAAAGATAAATGAATTATGATTGTAAGAATTATTTTTATTAAATTAATGGCATTATACTAAATAATATGAGAAAAGAGAAAATGTTGTTATTGCGTTGGTATGGGATACAGTTTTACAACCGGACGCTTGAAAATTCCAAATTTCGTTTTAACCGTCGCAACACGAACGACCTTATCAGAACCGGGATGAATTTCCGTAATTACACCTAATGGCCATCTTAAAGGAGGGCAATCATCCTGTCCAACAAGTACGACAGTTCCGATTTCTATGAGACGGTCAGGAGAAGTCCACTTCTGACTGACTTGTAGCGTGTGCAGATATTCCAAACGCCACTTTTCCCAGTAAGACTGAACCATGCTATCTAGTAATTGCTTGCGTTGACTAAGATTAATGCGTATGTCTTTCAAGTCCACGGCAGGCAAGTACTGCAATGGGGTTGACATTAAGAAATGCGCAGGGGTTATCACTTCTGGTGAAGGATCAGAAGACACAACAGTAAGTGGATGAGAATTCATAATGAACTCTATCTGAACTAATACTGTCTGTAATTCCTCGTAAGTGAGAAGCTGATCTCCTATCACACGTTGAAGGTGAGTTTTCAAGCTCTTAATGTTCCCGTTCCACCACAAGTCGTGCGACATGAGCTGCGAAGGCAACATACCACGCGAAAGACAATCGCTCGGGTTTTCACACCCGGCAACGTGATAATAATTTTCAGGAGATAAATTTTCCTGACACTGGGCAACGCGGTTGCTGACAAATACTGACCACCGATGCGGTGAAAAATGTATCCACGAAAGTGCGATGGTAGAATCCGAGAACGCGAAAATTCCTGCAATAGGAAGACGCGCACGATAAGTTTCATGAACTGTACGTATCAGCTTAGACATAAGAACCGCAGCGCAAAGTTCCAAGCGAACAAGTGTGGTCACTTTGGTAGGGGACACCTTTGATTTCGCACACAATAATCTCACTGTGATATTCCCAGCAGGATCAGTAGTGTGTAGGTATATGACACATCCATACCCATTCATACTGGCGTCACAGAAGGCGACGATCAGCACAGTGCTATCACGTAAAACGCCTACATGTCGAGGAATTTTCAGAGATGAAATTAATGGAAATTCTTGTATGAACGCCGAGAACTGAGAATAATGCTTTCGGGTGGAGTGTCATCCCAACCAATATTGGACAGCCACAACTCTCTGATAAGCAGCTTGGCATATAAAATTATAGGGGCTACTAAGCCGAGGACATCAAATAATCGAGCGACTACCGACGGTATGCTCAGCTTCGTACACTTCTCTTCTACATTAAGAGTCTTGAAGAAAAAGCTGTCATCGGCCGTTGCCCATGAAAGGCCTAATACCTTCGAAGCATTGTTAGAAGAATCATTACAAAAGTCTACCGTACTGCGATGCGAATCCGGCAGGTCATCAAGTAGCACTTGAGAATTACTCGTCCACTTTACTAAATCAAAGGCTCCGGACCTTAACAACGAGATCAATTCTCGTGAAAGAAGAATGGCGCTGGATTCGTCTGGAATAGAATGAACCAAATCGTCCATATAAAGTTTAGACTCCGCCACAGTGGCAGCATCCGGGAAATGTGGCCAGATATCGTGGGCTAATTGGCGAACGGTCCGCATTGCCAAATACGGGCTTGACTTGAATCCAAAAGGGACCCGATTAAATTGAAAGGTTCGTATTAGATCATCAGGACTGAATCTATATAAGATTCTCAAATATTTACGATGTTTATCAGGAACTTCAATCTGCAAATACATTTGCTTTATATTCGCAGTCATAGCGACAGGGAAAAGCCGAAAATCAAGCAACAGCAAGAATAAATCCGCCTGCAAGTTAGGACCGGTATGTAACACGTCGTTTAATGACAATCTGGTATGAGTTGTGGCACTAGCATCAAGTACGATCCGAGGCATCGGCTTATCCGGACGGGTAACAGCGTGATGCGGGATGTAGAATCCCTCGTCAGTAATATTGGACTCGGCGACTTGTGACAAGTAACCCATAGCGACATACTCATTCATTACGTTATTATAATTTTTTGGGGATAAATATAATGACCACCATAAAATGCTTTGATACCCTTAGTTTTGTAACCAAAAATATCTACTTAATACCAGAAAAATAAAGTCTAAAAATACAATAGTACCAGCTATTTTAGTTACGACTCCACTTTAAATTGTATTCGACCACCAAATTTAGTAAATGATCATCAAATCTTAATAATTGGGTGTACTACGTGAGCTCGACAAATGAATGTACGAATGCACGCTTGTGCGACACACTCGAGATCACATAGTACACTAGGTTAGGTTAGGTTAAAACTGTGACCTAGAAACGACTTGATTCAGTGTGCCGCACAAGCGCGCATTCGAACTATGTCAGTCGCAATACAGTTTTGTCGCTCAAGTGTTATTCGCACATCCATTTGTCGAGCTCACTCTTAATAATTTGGTATTCATTAACAATTTTTGGGTTAACAATGATTTTTTTGGAGTCAATTTACTTAAATAGGATAGCAAGATGTAAAAACTTTGGTTATAATTTTACATTGAAACGCTGGTTTAATTTTGGTGATCATTTACTACTTTTGGATTAACAATGATTTATTTGGAGTCATTTTGCTTAAATAGGATAGCGAGATGTTAAAACTTTGGTTATAATTTTACATTAAAATGCGGGTTTTAATTTTGGTGATCATTTACTATTTTTGTCTGTTATATGTATATCTGGTGGTAAGTTAAACATAAGCCTAATTTTTTTGTAAGTCAGGCAACTGTTTGAACTTACGTTCCAAGGCCATCAGCCGACGTTGAGCAGCAGTGCGAGAATTACCCAGTGCACTCGGGTCTTTAGAAAAAGGTAACGCGACAGAATACCGCCCATCGTCAGCGCGAGTGATCGACGATGCAAACAAGTTCTCACATTCAGTATCTTTTGGACTTAAAAACCGCATATTAGGTATTTCTTCCAGTTGCCACAATTTATTAACTAAATCATTAAGTACGAGAGCAGAAAAAGAAGTTTTATTAATTTTATTTTGGGACTCATTACACGGAGAGTCACCCATCAACACGAAACCGAACGCGGTCAACAAAGCGGTTGGCGCGTTCGTGCCCGACTCAACTTTGTTACCTAAGTAAATATACGGAAACAATTGCGCACCTAGTATGACGTCCACAATTGTGCACCTAGTATGACGTCCACGTTCCCGGGAATATTCCACGTCAAATCAGCAAGAGGCAATCCCTCTAAGTAGCCTACATCACCCTTGGTTATATAGTGTGTAGGCAGCTGATCCGTTATACCGTCAACGACAAGTGCATGTATCATGTATTTATTATTTGGGTATACGCGAGACTCAATGTCCAAATTAACGTACCCCAATATCGGCTGCGTCGCAGAGCCAATTCCCTTAAGGTGTCTTCACACAGCGGGCGCGACGCGGCGGGACCGGGCGGCGACGCGACGCTGAGTAGTTGTAATGTACTAGATAGTATGGACGACTTCATACAGAGCGCTCGGCGCGACGCGCCACGCCGCCGCACAGTGGGTCGAAACTATGATTTTAGTGACTTAGGGCTCAACTTTGCTTTTTCACTTTTTTTTTTATGCGGATGGGTAGAGCTCATTAACCTCAATAATAATTGTTCTGATGTATTTTTTCCTAAACTTTATACTTTGGGTAGAAAAATGTGTTTTGTTATTTTTTTGTATGGAGCGGCTCAAATAAACTTAAATTCCTGCTAAGTAACGTGTGATCCCGCGTTGAAACTTTATTTTTCATATACCTTATCTGGTCTATTATCATTTGATGCTATAAACAAATGCATAAAGTTGCAACTCTGCCAAATAAATGGATCGAAAAAAATGAAAAAATACATAGAATAAAAAGCTTCATTTTTTACTTTCGTAAGTTATTTTAAGTTAAATTTGATATGGAATAGTAAGTAAAAGCACGTAATAATACACATAATTACTTAGCAACTAACAACAATACATTTAAAAGGTCCCTAATTAGCTTAAATTTACTAATACTACATATATTAGTAAATTTAAGCTAATTAGGGACCTTTATTTAAAAATGTGGATATGAAATCAATTAATTTCTATTTGTGTGTTTAATTACTGTAATTAGCTTAACCTTTTACCTTATAAAAAAACAATGTTTTTCACTTTTAGTCATTACTGTAATATTAATTAGGATAATTAGTTAATGAGGGTAGTAGAAAAATTAGTAAACATTGTTTGTCACTGGATTCTGGAAGTATAAAATGACCATAATTTATTATATACTAACTAGTGTTCGTTTATTCGTACTACTACTAACATCTCGTGATTCTGATCGTCCCTTTTTCGTTATAATGGATAATTTAGTTAACAATTTAGATTTATTTATGATTTTAAGAGAGCAGGTCAAGTCACTGTCGGATAGTCAAAAATTCTTTCAATTCCTACAACATAAAATAAACGTGACCGAAGAGAACAGTGTTGAGCTCCAAAAATTCTGTACGCGCTTTTGTTCAAATATAAGTGCAAGATGGGAACGAAGTAGTCGCACGTTAGCACAGTTTGTAAGAAAAAATGGTGATTGGTTGGAACGTGCAATAAACTGGCCCGAAGGAATGATACCTGAAGCTGTGAACACTGAACAGGAAAGGCTCGAGATTTGTAATACTGAAGATGTCGAAAATCTACCACCATCTACTACAGAAGCTTCGACATCTACATTTACACCTCGAAAACCTTTCGAGGAATTGGGCTCCAGGCAAAAACGAAGACGCGTTGATCAAATTAACCAATCGCTTTCGTTATCCCCGGATGAACTTAAAGCTACTACAATTGCTAGTTTAAGAAACACCGGAAATGAGGATGTAGGAAAAATTATGAACCATTTACTAAATCACCCCGAAGATCTAGAAAAAGTTAAAGAGTGTTTAAGTACAAGTAAACCGAAAAGTAGTACATATTCACCCGATAAGGCACTGTCTTTATTAGTTTCACTTAAATTAAGTAAGTGGCAGTATATAAGCCTAAGAGAAGCAGCAAGTGAAAATAGGTCTGATTTATACCCTTCTTATTATAAAATAAAACAAGCGAAGGCAAAATGTTATCCAGGGAAAGAAGACATAATTATAACTGAAGAAGGAGCTGCTATTAAACTGCAAGCTTTACTCAACTTGACGGTATCTAGGCTTTTAGAAGTGATTACTTTAGATTTGGATTCGCCAACTGAGTTACTGCTAATAAGCAAATGGGGTTTTGATGGAGCCTCAGGTCAAAGTAATTATAAACAAAAGACTGAAGCAGAGTTTGATGACTCAACTATCTTCATGGCCAGTCTAGTTCCTATAAGGCTTCAACAATGTGATGGAACAATTGTTTGGGAAAACGATCGACCCTCATCAACTTTCTATTGCCGTCCGATAATGTTCAAATTTACCAAAGAAACGCAGTCAACAGTGGTAACTATAAAAGCTAGCATAACCGAAGAAATAGAAAGACTTCAGCCAATCAAGTTCAATCAAGTTGAAGTTAAGCATCAATTGCACTTGACGATGATAGACGGCAAAATATCGTCATATTTGTCAGACACATCTTCAGCTGTCTGTGATATCTGCCAAAGCAAAACTTTTTTTGCAAAAAAAAACAACCGACTTCCTTAAAAACACTACAAAGTGAAAAATAACTTTAATTTCGGTAGTCGGTGTCTTAGGATCTGTATTTATGGTTTTTTTGCCACCGACTTCCGAAATTAAAGTTATTTTTCACTTTGTAGTGTTTTTAAGGAAGTCGGTTGTTTTTTTTTGCAAAAAAGTTTTTATTTTTAAATTTTTAGTTGTGGTATTCACCCTGCACTAATTCCAAACAAACAATGCATATTTATGCGATAGCAGAAATCGCGGTTGATTTCCTGTCATTTTTTAAAGAGTTCCGGTGTCTGTCTCCCGAACTCATCATCAGATCTATATGAAAATTATATGGGACCATTTCGGAATAAACCCCTTTCGAACAAAAAAAGAATTTTGCAAATCCGTCTATACAGGGTTATTTGTAAAACACCGGCAACCTCTCAGGTCTATGTTACTAACATCATAATCAACAACTTTTGTTCTATGACTTTTAAAAATTCATCATATTTTAGTGCATCAGATTTTCAAACAAAAATCGGTTGCCTGTAAATAGGTCAAGTTCAAGCGCCCCCGCCGCCCTAACCCCGCTCCCCTTGCTAATATACTATCGCTTTCTTTTGTTTCGCATAGACTCCGTAACATTTAGAGCGTTCAATTTAAATATTTTTATTTTTGTTTGAAAATCTGATGAACTAAAATGTGATGAATTTTTAAAAGTCACAGAACAAAAGTTGTTGATTATGATGTTAGTAACATAGACCTGAGAGGTTGCCGGTGTTTTACAAATAACCCTGTATATGACAGAGTTATGGCCGAACATACATAAAAAAAAAAAAAAAAAAAAACATATAAACATCCGAATTGATAACCTCCTCCTTTTTGAAGTCGGTTAAAAACCGTCAGAGATGAACAATTTAGAGTCACTTGCTCAAAAAGAGAACAACGAAGAAGTGTTCCAGTATGGAATGTCATCTTTACATGCCTGGATAAGAAGCATGGAGTGCTTACTTCATATCGGTAAATATAATTTTATTAGTTCATAATTTTTTTCACGTTATATAGTTACTTGTGAGATTTTTATTTAAGTGATATTTCTTTTTGTTTGCAGCTTATCGTTTGGACTTCAAAAAATGGAGTTGCAGGGGCGATGACAAAGAAAAAATGTCACTCAGAAAGAGCGCTATACAGCAAGCGTTTAAGAAAGAATGCGGTTTACTTATTGACGTAGTCAAGCAAGGAGTAGGCACAACCAATGATGGCAATACTGCCAGAAGATTTTTTAGGGATGCAGAAACAACAGCTCGCATAACAGGAATAGATAAAGATTTAATAGAAAGGTTTCATGTGATTCTTCAGACGGTTGCATCTGGAGAGAGCGTGGATCTTTCTAAGTTTTCCGAATTTTGTAGAGATACTGCACAATTGTACGTTCACTTATATCCCTGGTATTATATGCCTTCCAGTATACATAAATTGTTAGTACATGGGAGTGATATAATTAAGCACTTTGGTGCCATACCTATAGGTAAACTGTCGGAAGAGGCAGCGGAAGCTCGTAATAAAGATTTCCGGAAATATAGAGAGAGTCATTCTAGAAAGGTAAGTAGAACGGCGACAAATGAGGATATTATACACAATCTTCTTTTGTCTTCTGATCCAAAGATCACAAGTCTAAGACCTCGAATGGTGAAACAAAATATAATGGTTCTCTCTCCAAAAGTCAAAGAGCTTCTGCTGATTTTTCCCACAGAATCCGATATAGATTTTATTGATGTAGATAATTTACAAGATAGTCATAGCGATAGTGAATAAGATTTTTTGGTAGTTTGTAAGTTTCTTGTTTTTTTTTATTAGTTTATAAATGTCAAACTCATAATTGAAAGGAAATAGTAATGTTTGATGTTGTTTATAGTTAGTTTTTAGTTTGCTTGTGTTAGTTGTAGTAATGTTAGTTTACCTTTACTAATTTGTATTATTATGTACCTATCTTTACTTACTATTCAGTATTAAATCTAACTTAAAATAACATTTCATAAACATGTTAAAGTCATTAAAACAAAGAAATTGAAATTCATAGATCCCTAATTAGCTTAAATTTACTACTACTACATATATTAGTAAATTTAAGCTAATTAGGGACCTTTTAAATGTATTATGATTAGTGTGATTAGCTTTAAATTTACTAATACTACATATATTAGTAAATTTAAGCTAATTAGGGACCTTTTAAATGTATTATGATTAGTGTGATTAGCTTTAAATTTACTAATACTACATATATTAGTAAATTTGAGCTAATTAGGGACCTTTTAAATGTATTATGATTAGTGTGATTAGCTTAAATTTACAAATTTACTAATACTATATATATTAGTAAATTTAAGCTAATTAGGGACCTTTTAAATGTATTGTTGTTAGTTGTTAAGTAACTATGTGTATTATTACGTGCTTTTACTTACTATTCCATATCAAATTTAACTTAAAAGAACTTACGAAAGTAAAAAATGTAGCTTTTTATTCGATATATTTTTTCATTTTTTTCGATCCATTTATTTGGCAGAGTTGCAACTTTATGCACACGTTAATAGCATCAAATGATAATAGACTAGACAAGGTATATGAAAAATAAAGTTTCAACGCGGGATCACACGCTACTTAGCAGGAATTTAAGGTTATTTGATCCGCTCCATACAAAAAAATAACAAAACACATTTTTCTACCCAAAGTATAAAGTTTAGGAAAAAATACATCAGAACAATTATTGTTGAGGTTAATGAGCTCTATCCATCCACATGAAGAAAAAAGTAAAAAAGCAAAGTTGAGCCCTAAGTCACTAAAATCATAGTTTCGACCCACTGTGCGCCGCCGCGCCGAGTCGGAATACAACTCAGAGGCCGGCGTGCCGCGGGCGGGGCGCGAGCGTAGCGTCGGCAGGACGGCGATAAATTGCAGAAGTATCACAAGTTTTCAATTGATTGACTGCGTCTTACATTTAATAACAGTTTTGTATGTTAGTTGATACGAGTAATGGATAGTGAATGAAAGTGAGTGATCGCCGACATTAGCTGTGATTGACTAAAACATTTTCATTACGAGTACAGTTTCAAACAACTAGCGCACGTGAATCAATTGGATTTGAACTTTATGCCAATGTGATTAGAGTCACACGACGCAAGCTTGTTTATTACAATGATTGTATCCTTTATTTAGTAAGTAAACTCAATTAATTTAATGTGAATAATTTGATACATTTAATCTAAGAAACCCGTTAAATCTTATTGAAAAGTCAAAAAAATTAAAACAGTTCGGTTTAAAGCATAGGACCATTTTCCTAACAATTGAAATGATTTGGTTTTCTGTTTTGTCTCTGTAACTTTTTGATCATTCACATGACAAGATAGCGCGGCGCTGCACAGTGGGTTGCAAATCGCGAGATAAGAAAGGTAATTCATAATTACCATGTGATTTCAATTTAGTAAAACGAACTTTTGTGATTTTTTAGACTGTTTTGGCTTATAGTATAAAAAAATATTGTGAACTTGACTAAGCAATCTCATATTTAAAGCATTTAACCATAAAATTAATCATCAACGTATTTTTTTTTTTAATTTTGAGGATTTTTAAAAAGCCACAAATGGTGGCGCAATATGAAGTATGTAAAAAAATTAAAAATAAATGGTACTATCTGTGTTTAAGGATATAATGGCAAACCTTATAATTCCAGAGATAGAATAATTTTTTATGTCAGCACCGTACATTTTTTTTGTTTAAAAAATTATAACTCCTGCATTTTTACACGCAATTGCCCCATACGAAATTTTATAGAATAGTAATGATCAGCAGAATCCATTTCTAGCCAAAAAAAGGACCCTTCAAAATTCGAGTCTCCATGTCTATGAAAGGCGATATGCAGCCCACCGTGCGTCGGCGCCGCCCGCCTGCGCGGCGCCGGCACGGCGGTGCTTATGTCGGCTCAACGTGCAGGCGGTATCTTTGATATTGTGTTAGTCCTAGGCATTTAACACTTTAGTTTAAAATTGTGTCTTGTTGTTATTATTACGTTTTTAGTGTTTTTTTTTTTAAATTCATTTTGTTGTGATAAACAATGCCTGAATACGTGTACAGTGCTCGTGAAAACGGTAACATGTTGATGTGTTTAGAAGCCCGTGGCAAAGTTATTCCTTTTGCTTTGTGGATCCTCCCCCCTGGGAGCTACACTGCTACCCTTCATGGGTTTTGTGATGCTTCTTCGCACGGTTATGCAGCTGTTGTTTATCTGCGCACCGTCAGCGCGACAGGCCAGGTGAAGTTGTCACTGGTCATGGCCAAGAGCAAGGTGGCCCCCTTCCGGACGGCACTGACCATCCCTAAGTTAGAGTTGTCAGGGGTGGCGCTTCTTGTGCGTCTATTGAACCACGTTGCTCACACTTTGGGTGGAACTGTGGACATTCGGGCTTCTTACGCCTGTACGGACAGTCAAATTGTTTTGTGTTGGTTGAAGACGTCCGTCCACTCTTTGGAGGTCTTTGTTGCGAACCGAGTGTCCCAGATTCAAAATTCTGAAACGCCTTTGATTTGGAGGCACGTGCCTGGAGATCTGAACCCAGGCGACGTGGCCTCACGTGGGTGCATGGCACCCCGCCTGATTGCTCACCCCCTATGGTGGGGACCAGACTGGCTGACTCACCCCGAGGATGATTGGCCTCGAACGCCAGTCTTGCTGTCGGGTCCTTTGCCCGGGCTCAAGGTGCTCGCTGTTGGAACGAAGGACTCTTGACCCTGATTTTTTGTTGACTCGATACAGCTCCCTCGACAAATTGTTGAACATTACCTCGTGGATCAGGCGTTTTGGTCATAATTCTAGGAATCCCGGGAACAAACGCCTGTCACCGGTTCTCTCTCCTCAAGAGCGACAGGAATCACTCCTCCTTTGGGTCCGCTCCGTGCAGGCTGCACACTTTGAGAAGGAGATTGAAACTTTGAAGTCTGGTAAGGCTAAATTGTCGGGAGCCGTTAGTAAGTTGAACCCCTTTTTGGACGATATGGGTCTTTTGCGTGTTGGGGGACGGTTGAGGCACTCTAGCCTTCCTTATGGGGCCCGTCATCCCCTTTTGTTGCCTAAGGAGGGCCATTTGGTTAAATTGTTGGTGACTTATCGTCACATTAAGAACTCGCATGCCGGTTGCAATGCGCTGTTGGCCATTCTGCAGCGAGAGTTTTGGATATTGTCGGCCCGTCGTACTATTCGTAGCATCGTCTTCCGTTGTTTGCCGTGCTACCGGACTATGCAGCCAATGATGGGAAACTTGCCGGCTGATCGTGTCAATGAGGCGAGACCCTTTGCAGGCGTCGGAACAGACTTTGCTGGTCCCTTTTCAGTGAAGACGTCTACTCTTCGCAATAGTAAAATTGTTTAGGCTTATTTGTGTGTGTTTGTCTGCCTGTCAACTAAGGCAGTGCACTTGGAGTTGGTAACCTCCCTCTCGACGGAGGCCTTTGTGGCGACCTTGGATAGATTTGTGTCTCGCCGTGGGTTACCTTCTTTGATCAGGTCTGATTGCGGTACTAACTACAAGGGTACAAGTAACTATTTGAAAGAGGTATACGCCTTCCTTGCTGAGAACCAGGCTGACATTGGTAACAAATTAGCTCGCCGAGGGGTCACTTGGTTGTTTGAACCGCCAGCCTGCCCCCATTGGGGGGGTATTTTTGAGGCCGCGGTGAAAGCGGCAAAGGGACACTGTGGCAGATTGTTGGGAGACACCGTTCTCACCTTTGAGGAGTTAGCTACGGTATTTTGCCGCATTGAAGCTGTATTGAACTCGCGTCCATTGTGCCCGCTGTCTTCGGACCCGAACGACTTGGAGGCCCTAACCCCGGGCCATTTTTTGATTGGACAGCCACTTGTCGCCCTGCCCGAGTACCCCTTTGTCGATGTGAGCCAAAATCGGCTATCGCAGTTTCAGTTGGTGCAGCAGCTCGCTCAGAGTTTTTGGAAGCGTTGGAGCTTGGAGTATTTGTACATCCTCCAGCAGCGCGTCAAGTGGATTGATAAAACGCATCCGCCCAAAATTGGAGACCTCGTCCTGATTAAGGATGCCAATCTTAAGCCTTTGTATTGGCGCCGGGGGCGCTTTCTCAATTTGGTGGCTGGCACCGACGGGGTTCCTCGTTTTGCAGAGGTTTTGGTGGACGGATCGGTCGTGAAGAGACCGGTCGCAACCTTGTCAAGATTGCCAATTGATTAGCGGACGGGAAGACCCGTCCGGGGGGGGGGGGGGGGGTAGATGTTTCGTCCCGTGACCACAGACAACCGACCGTACGACAGTTTTTTGTTTACTCTGTGCGCCTGCGCATCACGACGTGTAACGGAGTGACAACTGTCACTTGTCAGTTTGTTTTTAGACACTTGAGTTTGATCTTGAAAAATGGAAGGTTGGTTGGAAACTTGTCTAGAGAACCTTTTAATCATTAATCTTGTTGAATCTATAGTTTTGCGGACAATTTGTTGTGATCCGATTGTTTTGTGTGTAAGCCACCCCTTTTGACGATATTGCACGGGTTTTATTTTGGAATTTGATTGAAATAGTTTGAGGTGATAGTGATCCTTTGGACAACCGCGTGCTTGGAAATCTTTAGCGTATTGAAGCGGCTTGGAATCTTGAAATATTTACTTTACTACACAGTACAATATACACTCATTTACATACATAAATCCAAGTAGGCTCAGAATCGAGACCTCGAGTTTTCCTCAATCAGGTGAGTGATTGAATATTTGTATTGATCAGTTCCGCGCACGGCGGACAGTTCGACCCACGCTTGCCCAAGGCCCACCATGCACGCTTCCACTAATTTGTTTAAATCCTATGGTCAAGGTCTTGGATTGGCGTCGAACAAGGACCGATGACAATACTATAATTTCAAAAATTTGTGCCATTATCCTTGCCAGGGTTACCAGGACAGCAAAAAACTACGCTGACATACGTCACAAACTACGCTGACATACGTCTCAAAATTCGAAACACCCTAAAAATTGAAAATAACCAAACTAAAAAGTATAAAATAATGGAAAAAAAAGCGTGGGATGCTTTTTAAGGTATTTTTTTATTGATATCAGGCACTCCACGCTTTTTTTTTTCCATTATTTTATACTTTTTAGTTTGGTTTTCTATGGAAGCGTGTTTTTTAGTTTTTTTAAACTATTATTTTGAAATTCCATTCCTAAGAGGGTGAAATGGGCGGTTGAAATAGCAGAAGCTAGTAGAATATATCTCCATGAATGTGGTTTTCAATGCCTTACCCTGTATGGCCTGGTCCTGACTGCTGGAGCGCCTGCGTTTCCTCACTTCTTTGTTCTGGTCACTTGTTGGTTTATTATGATTCTTCTGCGGTCTCGGCGGAGACTCGCTTTTGTTTCCTTTGGTCCTTTTGGGCTCGTCATTTTTTTTAGTATCATTTTTTACTTTGGAGTCGTCTTTTGTTTTTAAGTCATCGTTTGTTTTATGATTGGTATTTTTGTTAGTGTTGTCGTGCTTGGTGGTCTTAGGGGAGTGTTCGTGTTCCTTGTCGCGCTCGTGGCGGCTCAGCACGCGGTCGATGCGCGCGTGCGGCTCGGCATCGCGGCGCGTGTACAGCAGCGCGTCGCGCGTGCGCTCGCAGCGCGCGTCGGGCGGCGACAGCGCGCGCGACGCGCTCGGCTTGGTGATCGGAGTCTTCAGAAGCTTCGTTGACGACTCGGCTATATTCTTCAGAGCTTGTGATGTTGCTTGTCTTATTTGTGCACCTGAAAATATAAGTGCGCTGAACCACCTTGTTCGAATCTAAAATGACACAAAACATATCCTTCTCGATGATAGTAGCTTCGCAGAAATGAAGTTTTTTTTAAAGCACTGCAGCCCATCACTTTTCAGACTTCTCTGTCAGATTAATAATAATAAATTTCTTTATTTCCATAAAAACAGGTTACAGAAAATTTGAGACCCTGGCTCCAGAGCTAGGTTAATGTACCTGTATTTCAGGAGCCAAATTTGAACCAATCGTCTATCTATAATACAGGGTGTAACAAGACCCATCACATAGCCATTATCTACGCATTCTGTGAAACTAAGTAAAATTGAGCAAAAATTATTATATGACTTTTATTCTTAGTTTTAATAACCGTTGTCTACGGTAACGCGTAATGTAACACACGCGGAACATTGTGCTTCCCATAAGCACAATGTTCCGCGTGTGTTACATTTTTTTTTTTTCATAATAATATTTAAGGACAACCAACACAACGTTATCTGATCCCAAACTAAGCAGAGCCTGTACTATGGTAACCAGACAACTGATAAACATACTTATTTATTTCTAAATACATACATATTATAGATAAATTACACCCACATTGCTATGCATACGACGACACATTAGTAGTGAGGCTATTCAAAGTTAAATGATAACATTTAAAATTTGCTTCCCTGAAAAAGAGTTGGAACTTTGAAGCTCAATATCTCCGTAATCATTACACTCTATTCAAACGATAGATATGCATAATTATATTTTGTTTTGTTTATTGGTCACAGAAAGTTATAAGATAAAAAAAATGTGCGGTCGGCGGAGCTCCCGTCCAGATCGAAGTTCCTCATACTCGCACGCACACACACACTCGTAATTAAAAAAGAGAGAATGCCGCATGTAAGATTCGTTTTGTCACTATAACGTTTGTTCCATGCGTGACGACTTCTACCAGTCATTTCCAACCGCAAGCATAGCTAAAGAACTTCGTTCTAAAAATCGGGTGAAAGTGCGAATATTACGTAAAAACCGGCCAAGTGCGAGTCGGACTCGCGCACCGAGGGTTCCGTACAAACCTGTAGGTATATAAGTAAAAGTTCACCCATCACGACAATCGAGTCGTAATTCTGTTCTGTTTCTTGGCTTGGTTTTATTTCTGTCTGTGTTTTGTTCTGTTTATTATATGATATAACTAAAAATTTACGGTTTTCGCAATTTTTCCTTTATCTGTGCTATAAGACGTTGCTTCGTACCAAATTTCAAAATTCTAGATTGACTGGAAGTACCCTTTAGGTTTTGATTCCCTTGCGAGTTTCGAAAATTTGAGGAAATTTGCGGTATAAACGGCTATATCTTTTGATTGCGTTAGCTTAGAAGTTTGATTTTTTCACAGCTTTAAGGGACAGTAGACTTGAGTATTTGTTATAAATTTCAGCTTGATACCTTCACGCGTTCCTGAGAAAAAGGGTCTTGACAGACGGACGGACGGACGGACGTACGGACGGACGGACGGACGGACAACAAAGTGATCCCATAAGGGTTCCGCTTTTTCCTTTTGAGGTGCGGAACCCTAAAAAAGGACTGAACGTCTACCGGTTCAGCTTGTTTATAATAAAATGTATGTATCCTACCAGTATTACTGCTAGTGTTAGTGTGAACCTCTCCACTGGTGTTCTGCAAGTGCTTGGCGAAC
Organism: Aporophyla nigra; assembly: GCA_947507805.1. Taxonomy (NCBI): domain Eukaryota; kingdom Metazoa; phylum Arthropoda; class Insecta; order Lepidoptera; family Noctuidae; genus Aporophyla; species Aporophyla nigra. The sequence continues at coordinate 717,277 of OX382304.1, forward strand.
AGCTCGCCCGGCTTGAAGTCGTCTTCGTCGGACGAGAAGGTGTCGAGCGCCAGCAGGCGCGGCGGCACGGCGCCGCACGAGGAGCCCTCCGCCTCGTCGATGTGCACGAACGAAAGCCCGAACTAGACCACCACATGTCAACATGACATGAAACAAGTTATGAGAGTACACTAGATGATCACTCAAGGGCAACGTGCTAAGGTATAGCGAAAGAAAATGAAAAATCTTGCTGTTTTTTGGAAATTATTGCTATTTATACAAAAAGTGTACCGTGTGGTGCCGGACGGAAAGAATAACACCACCCCATTTCTTCCCGTGGGTGTCGTAAAAGGCGACTAAGGGACTTACTAGAGAATGGGCAGCAGCGTTCTCTATGCATTTTACCACCATACTGCGATCGCCAACCCGCCTGCCAAGCGTAGTGATTATGGCAAAGCCCCCCAAGGGGGAGGCCAAAGTCCAGCAGTGGACGTCTTATGGCTGAAATGATGATGATGATACAAAAAGCAAGATTTGTTTAATTTGAGGAAACATAATATAATGTCAAATTAAAACCCATCGCTAAAAAAATTTTTATGAGTAAATCGATAATTTATAGAACGACACCACCACTGCACATAAAAGACTGCCGGCCAAATTCTGGAAATGGTCGTAGAAATGGGAGTGTACCAAACGACGTTTTGGGACAGACGAAAGGAAAGATACGATACATGGTGCTGGTCGACAGAAATACATAATGTGTTGAAGGATAAGAAGAGAAAGTTCGAGGAATGGCAGGGTTGAAGATTTAGAAATAATGTTAGTTTAAAAGCTTTTTTTTTTTTTAAAGCAGAGAAAGGAGTGAGTATCATGCTCTAAAGAGAAAAGTCATGAAAGCTATAGCGAGAGCGACAAAATAAACAATACCGGCTTGCTAGGGCTACAGAGAAATTATATATTCGCATTTGCCTCCCATTAGGTTGATGGGTTACCCATTATACATTATCATTCGACTCCCCTTATCCCCAATTTATTTGGTTGACGCAGCGCTTTCGGTCCCAGCGGCACTTGCGCGTCGGCTTACTGATCGCGTCTTACCTGGTAGTGCTTGTTGTGCGGCTGCGAGCACACGAGGCACACGCGGTCCCAGCGCTGTTCGCACTGAGCGAGTCGTACCTGGGCAGTGCTTGTTGTGCGGCTGCGAGCACACGAGGTGCACGCTGTCCCAGCGCTGCTCGCACTGAGCGAGTCGTACCTGGCAGTGCTTGTTGTGCGTCTGCGAGCACACGAGGCGCAAGCGGTCCCAGCGCTGCTCGCACTGAGCGAGTCGTACCTGGCAGTGCTTGTTGTGCGGCTGCGAGCACACGAGGCGCACGCGGTCCCAGCGCTGCTCGCACTGAGCGAGTCGTACCTGGCAGTGCTTGTTGTGCGGCTGCGAGCACACGAGGCACACGCGGTCCCAGCGCTGCTCGCATTGAGTGAGTCGTACCTGGCAGTGCTTGTTGTGCGGCTGCGAGCACACGAGGCACACGCGGTCCCAGCGCTGCTCGCATTGAGTGAGTCGTACCTGGCAGTGCTTGTTGTGCGGCTGCGAACACACGAGGCGCACGCGGTCCCAGCGCTGCTCGCGCGCCGGCGCACTGAGCGCGTCAGCGCCGAACGATCGCACGCGAACCACGGGTGCGTCGCGGCGGGACTCCTCACGCGAAATAAACACGCTACTCGGCACCAACACCTGAGAAAACAGTCTTATGTCACAGTATCACTCACATGCTGTGAACAACACGCATTGTGATATAGTGGGGTTTTTTATTTTGCAATAGGTTTTTCCTGACTAACAAAGTGAAACAGGACCAAAAGCATAGTGGACAGCATCATCAGCAGAATTTCCAGGATTGCGCGAGTTCATCGAGTGCTGTCTTTGTGCTGAACGTTTGGCTGACTGGAAGGACTGAGTGGACGTGTGAAGGGATATGACTGGTCCACATAAGTCGCAGAGTGGATTCTGGAATTCTGTCTGTGGCCAGGTTTTGCGTGTGGCGGAGTACTTGCGTCGGCTCCTGATCTCCCAGTTCCATTTTAGACAGCAGTTTTTGGAAGTGACGGCTGTCAGATCCCTCGTAGGCAGATATGTTTCTTTGATGACCTTGTATTGGTCCGTCTTTTGTGGGTTGTAAAGTATGATGTGCTCGATGTGTTGTCGCTCGAACAGTGCAATGACCATCTGGGCGAGCTGGTCTTGGCCTTTCTTAAGGTCGTTAGTTGCTGCTTCGAAGCTGATAAACCAGAGCTGCGGTCGATCGCGCAAATGTGTAATGCGCATGGTGAGCGATATACGGCAGCTTCCGCCTTCGGGACTGGATGTTGAGCTGGATTGTTTATCCGTTTGCCAGGGATTCGTCATCTTCAATTTGTGATTATTGAGCTTCGGATATCGTAAATTTCTTCACTGTGTTTTAAACAGGATCACCACTTTAGAGACTTTGGGATAATCAGAAGGTCGAACAAATGCTCATTGATGTATGATATTTTCTAGGATAACGTCTTATATACAATTTACAATATGTGACTTAACCAATAAAAGCATGTAGGTACATTAATTATAATAAGAGACTTAAAAAAAATATAACAAACTAGCTTCTGCCCGCGATTCAGTCCTGATACTCCAGGTTCATCATTTTTTTTTTTGTAGTATCATTACTGATAAATGCTTGCACTGATTGGACAGGTCCACTCAATTTGTCTGTGGTTCTTTCTTCAAAAGACCAGTTCGGTCACCAAACCAAATGGTCTTCGCATGATCTGACCAAGACTATGTCTGGACTTCCGAGTGTGTTTCAGCCTTTCTTCTCAGAGTAGTCAGATAGGAAACACTGGTCTCATCTAGTTTTAAAAATATGATTGGCATGTTTAAGCGTTTGTACATACCTACTTGCAGTAATAAAATCAATTAAGGGGTAAATGATTGGAAGCTTTGTCAGAAGTGAGCCATCAATAAAATCATATCCTGGTGATTTTTCTTCTTTTAATAGTTTTATTACCACAATTATTTCTTGATGACTCGTGGATTTGAGTGGCAGACATATGTATCTGTTGAGCACTTTCTAGGTATCCTTGTATTTTCATGCCATGATCTGGTCTAGACTTTGAAAATAACTCGAAAACAGTGCTAAGAAGTTCCACAACTAAGAACAATACTTTTCAAAGAAGACAACTTTACACTTTTATTTCTATTGTGTTACAGCACACAATATTTAAATCAAATGTAATGAAACTTTTATCTAATAATAATGCAATGAAATGAATGTAAAATAATTGATAATCGATCTAATCCTATTTTGTATCATTTTAATTTTTGTTTTGTCTTGTCATTATTTATTTATTCGTTACTAGCTGACCCGGCGAACTTCGTACCGCCTAACAGTCGATTCTTTAATTTCTTTTTTTTTTTTAGTACGTATTCTGCTATTCTTCACACCCGGTCAGCAAGTAAGATAAAATAAGAAAAAAAAGAAAGTTGATATGTCAACAATTACATTATGTCAAAAAATAAAAATTATAAAACACTTAAAATTCTTTTAATAGTCTTCACTAAAAAATCACAATAAAAATTACAATTTCTGATTTCTTATTGTGATACTTGCTTATTATATTTCATTTTATTTTTACTTATTCTAAATTAAGTTTCATATTTATTGTAGTACTTTATGGTACACAATATTTTTTGTTTGATTACCTGGCGCGTAAATAAACAGAGCATATAGTTTTCCAACACGGGAACAGGCAATATACAATGACATTTAATATTTATACGATACTAACGTCACTCAATTGTTTTGCCTTCCTGGAACCCCTCCACTAACACTAAAAACCTTATACTATGGTATTAAAGTTCGAATTGACTTTTAAGTATTATTAAGACTGTTTTGTATGGGAATATAGAAAAGTGTTGTGTTTAGATTTTTCAGGCAATTTTAAAAAAAATTCTCTTCGTAAGAACCATGCTCGTACTTCAAGGATTTTTTTTTTTTAAATGAAATCGGTTCAGCTGCTCTCGAGATTTGCGCTTAGCAACACATTCAGCGATTCATTTTATATTATAGATTTGTTGTGAATGATGTAATAATTTTATTTTTAGGGTGCATGGGGCCTACCAAGATCTTAGGGCCCAAGGCAACCTCATCTGCAAGTCGGTGCACATGCTGAATGACGAACGAGGCGCTGGCGAAGGCTTTCCCTTCGGGGTTGGGAGGTCGGACGGCAGTCGTTCCCGTAAAGGCCACAATTAGCCAAACACAAAATGGAAAGTATACCAAAGAATTATGCCATGGATAGGGCGCCGCCGCAAAACGGCGCGCAGGAGCTTTGCCCGAATCCTGTGGCAAGTGGACGAGGGCTACCGTGTCGAGGGTGGACACGGCCAAAAACGCGAGCCCCTACCCAAAAAATCCGCTTCGCGATCTGGAACATTGGTACGCTGACTGGACTCGCGAGAGAGCTGGCTGATGTACTCTCCAGGCGGAGGGTGGCCGTGGTATTCCTGTAGGAGACTCGGTGGAAAGCTAGCAGATCCCGGGCCATTGGGAATGGTTACAAGCTGATCTATACGGGTGCGCCAAATGGGGAGAATGGGGTTGCCGTAGTGGTCTCTGAGGAGTTACAGAATAACGTCTTGGAGGTGAAATGCATCAACGACCGGCTAATGGTCGTAAGTGTGCTTATTGAAGGGGTTGTGACCCACTTGATAAGTGCCTACGCGCCTCAGGCTGGATGTAACGACACCGAGAAGGCTGTATTCTGGGACAAACTTGTTGGAGTGCTGCGTAGCGTCCCGCTATCTCAGGATATTGTTCTGGGGGTGATCTGAATGGACATGTGGGTGAAGTGAGGGCGGAGTTTGAGTACGTCCATGGTGGCTTTGGATATGGCAGTTGCAACGCGGAAGGAGAAGATATTCTCCGGACGTGTGCGGCTGCTGACCTTGCCATCGTGAATACTTCAAAAAGAAGCCCTAACACCTTATCACCTACAAGAGCGGGGAGATACGCTACCCAGATCGATTTCTTTCTCACTAGGAGGCACCATATCGGCAAAGTAGCTAACGGCAAGGTCATACCCGGTGAGAGTCTTACTGCCCAGCATCGTCTTCTTGTCATGGACCTCTGCGTAAAGCCTAAAGTCAAACGCGTTGAGCGCTGCCGATGCCAAATCAGGTGGGGACTGCTTGATGAAGCAAGATCCCAGGAGTTTGCCAAAGCTACTAGCGACATTTGCACGGAGATTGATGGCGAACCAGTCCAGGACCACTGGGACAGGATTCAAGCAGCTATTACTGGAGCGGCAAAGGCAGTGCTCGGCATGACTAAGGGTGGGCGCAAATGTGACAAAGAGACGTGGTGGTGGAATGACACAGTCCAGATGGAGATAAGGGTAAAGAAAGCCCTCTTTAAAAAGTGGCAAGCGTCCAAATCTCCTGAAGATCGCGACGCGTACAGGGTTGCAAGACGTGCGGCTAAGAGAGCCGTAGCCAGAGCCTGACGAGACCACTTACAACCACTCTACCAGTGGCGCAGGTAACTAATAAGCCGATTCCTGTCGGCTTCCCTTACGAAATTATGACAGTCAGTAGGTCTCAGCAGTGTTTAATAATCACACTGAATGTATTTAATCTTACACCATAACATTAAAGTATCACAAAACCCCAACCTACATAAAACAATATTTGTCTTTATATTCCAACGAAAACAAAACATTTAAAGTGCGCGCGAATCTCCAGCGCCACCGCGCGCAAACATTTTGCTCCAGTATAACTCGCCGTCTACACCGGCTTATGAACACATCAATTTCTATACAAAATAATCTCGTCATGACGTCACGTGGTCACGTGCCACGCATTTTTTTGAGGCCTTGGGAAGTGACTTTTATTTATTTATTTATTTATTTAAACTTTTCGCACACAAAAAAAAAGGTACAAAGGCGGACTTAATGCCTTAGGCATTCTCTACCAGTCAACCAAGGGTGGTGAAGAGATTACATGGCAGGTGCTTTGTTTGAGAGGAACAATAGTGAAAAATGTATAATAATGAATTATAAATAAGAGAAAAACACTAGTACTAAAATAGGTTATAAACTAATTATACACATACATACATATTTGCTATAATACATACTTATAATATATATATACATATATAAATCTACAGATACAAATAGAGAAGTGTTAAGATGACTCTACGCTATTTGTTATGAAAATAACTCTGCAATTTCCGCTTAAATGCAAACCGACTGGTTGCCGTCCTAATATCGAGAGGAAGCGCATTCCAAAGAAGAATGGACTGAATATGAAAGGAAGAATGAACAAAGTCAGAAGAATGAGAAGGACAAAGTAGAAGAAGATTGTTAGATGAACGCAGATTCTTAGTGTGAGAAGAACATAGATATTGGAAGTTAGACATAAGATAAGAAGGAGGATTAGGAGAGTTGAGAAGGGAGAAAAGCGTAGTCAAAGCGCGCAAACTTCTTCTTTGGCGAATAGACATCCATTTGAGCTCAGACCTATAGCTCGACACATGGTCATACTTCCTGAGATTAAATATGAATCGGATACAATTATTGAGCAATCTGTCGAGTTTATCCAGCAAAACCGCATTCAAGTCAAAGTAGCACACGTCACCATAGTCGATGATTGGGAAAATCAAAGTCTGCACAAGCATGGTCTTCGTTTTAGCGGGCAAAAAGTTCCTCAGACGATACAGGGATCGCAGAGCCCCGTTGACTCTTTGACTGACACTAGACACCTGGCGTTGCCAGCTCAGTGTCGAGTCAAGATGCAAACCGAGATCTTTCACCGAAGAGGTCATGGGTATGACGGTACCATTGAACATGAGAGGAGGAAGAGAGCTAAGCGTCACCCTACCCATCATGCGCAAGCTTCCAATAACAATGGCCTGACACTTTGAAGGGTTTACTGACACTCCAAAACGATCAGACCACTTTTTTATTGCATCCAGGTCTCGGTTTATATCCGCTATAGCGTCTGGTAAACTTTCTACCCGCTCAGCTGTATACAATTGTAGATCATCAGCATAGAGATGATACGAACACCGAAGACAGTGAGTTATAAAATTAATGAAGATGGAGAATAACAATGGAGAAAGAATACCGCCTTGTGGAACACCAGCCTCCAGATCACGCCAACTCGACGAACTCTCATCAACGCGAACTGACTGCTGACGTCCCCGAAGATAAGAAGAGAACCATTCCAGAGCCTCGGGCGAAACCATAAGATGAGAAAGGATAGAAAGAAGAATATCGTGGCTGACAGCGTTAAAGGCATTAGAGAAATCAATTAATACCAGAACGGTAACCTTGGTATCCTCCATGGCTTCTCTAATGTCACCAGTCACTTTAAGGAGCGCAGAGGAAGTACTGTGCCCAGTCCTGAATCCAGACTGGAAAGAGCTGACAAGGTTGTTCCGGTGAACAAACCCCGTAAACTGCTTGTGTACGCAGGCCTCAAGCACTTTAGAGAGGAAGGGGAGAATGGAAATGGGTCGAAAGTGACTGGGGAGGGAGGGATTGGAAATTTTAGGAAGTGGGCGGACATAGGCCATACGCCACAGGGATGGGAATTGTCCGGATTCTAGAGAAAAGTTGATGATGTGGGTAATCGGGGGGAGAAGGCTATCAAGGATCCAAACAACCATACTACGACAGATGTCGTCGTAGCCGACAGCCTTAGATTTTATGGAAAGGATGATCTTATTAATTTCGTCCAAGGTGACCGGAGCGAAGTGGAATGGTTCTATGATGGGACTACCTAGGCCAGTAATGAAATCAACCGTCTGGGACAACATTTGGGCGTCCAAATGACAAGTGGTTGTGAAGTGACGGTTGATATCATCCAGGCCAATGGTATTAGGAAAATCCACATGACGTGATCTGCCGATACCAAGAGTACCGAGGAACTTCCAGATATCAGCAGGTGAAGAAGAAGATATGTTTTCAAGAATATGGCGGCGTTTGGCGTTACGTATCATCTGATTACACCGATTTCTAGCAACTTTGAAAAAGTTCCGATTTTCTTCACAACGATCTCTCTTAAATTTACGAAAGGCCCGATCCCTGCGCCTCATCGCCATACGAACCCCTGTCGTCATCCAAGGAGCAGGTGGACGCCGAAGTTTAATCTTCTTAACAGGAGCGTGTCTGTCGTAGAGTGCAAGGACCGTCCGATTGAAACTGTGCAGTTTTCGTCTACAGTTGTTGCCGCTGCCAGGTGTTCCCAACAGATATCAGACGCATCTTGACGAAGCTTCTCAACGTCCATGCGCGCAAAACTCCGCATGTGCAGAACTTTTGGGACAGGTTTAGGCGGTTTAAGGACATAAGAGAGGAAAATGAGGTCGTGATGGGAAAAACCAGGAGCGGGACACTGACCATGAGAGGAAACAAGAGAAGGTGCGGATGTAAGGATTAAGTCGAGCCAAGTGTCATCACCTGAGATGTTAAAATGGGTAGGTTGCAATGAAAGAATATGGAGACTCACGGACTCAATGATGTGATGGAGTTTGCGGGATCGAGGAGAGGGGTGAGCTAGGTCAGTGTTGAAATCGCCCATGATGACGCAATGTGTATATTCTGACGCTACGGATTCCAGCGCCAATTCGAGTTCGGAGAAATAGTCGACGGCAGGAGGACAATACACAACACCAAGTAGTGTCTTGACGCCCTTGATGTCGACCTCCAAAAAGAGGTATTCAGCTGAAGCATGATATTGTGCGGGAGATGAGGTAATGATTTTAAAAGGGAAATCGTCACGAAGATAGATTGCTACACCGCCCCCTCCCTTTCCGACTCTATCATTGCGGATAAGAGTGAAACCTGGGAGAGAGTAGGTAACAGAGAGAAGATGAGGTTTGAGCCAACTCTCAGAAATCAGAACGGCATGAGTATTGGCGTCGGTAAAAGTGTCCAACAGATCACTGTGGTGACTTGGGACACTTTGCGCGTTTATATGGCAGACATTAAACAAATGACCTTTCTGTTGGCTGAAGCACCGACGCACAAAGTCACCAACGGTATCAGTCATAGAGGTGAAACTAGCATTAGCGGATGAGCTAGAGGAATCAATGGCAGAGTAAAAAGAATCATCATCGGATAACATAAAATACAAATAATAATATAAATAACTAATAAATATGCAAATAAACTAACAGCTAAAATTGCTCTCGCTTTTGGTGCAACACCACTATCTGTGCACCACCCACCAGCAGCACCAGTATAGTTGTACGTATGGATCCTTTGGAGCATATCCAAAATCAGTACGGCGTTTTGTTTTCCAAAATTGACAAAGTTCAAAGAAGCGTTCTAAGCGGCAAAAGATCCATGTAGTACTGTACAAAAGTAAATACATAAAAATCAGAAGTGAAAATTAATTTATAACAGGAAATAACATCACCAACATTAAACAAAATATTATGTACAAGCCAAGCACAAAACGGTACAATCAAGACAAAGTTACATTAGGTAGCAGAAACGGAACGCAATTACGAAACACAATACGTACGTGGAACACGGAAAATTGGACGTCAAAATTCAGACAAATTCAAGATTGACAGGAATGACAGATGACAGTGACAAATAATGAAGTAATGACAATAATCTCACCCAAACAACACGAAAAAACAACACAATGAGATTTATGTGGTTTTGAGTGGAAAATAAGAAATAGTAAGCAGGTAGACGTGTACAATAAATATTAAAAATACCTGAAATGACGTCCCGAGCACAAAAACTGAACAGTTGATAACCACAAACACGACTAAATTCAAAATGCTTAGATTTTCCGCACTGAGTTATCAGACTTGCCTCCAGTTCCAGCGGATGATGACGATTCCCCGGTTATCTTTGGATACTTAGCCAACAAGGGATTGAGTTCCTCTAAACAACAGATTTTATGTCGTTTTCCGTCGGATGATCTGATCACAATAACTCCATCCTGAGTCCAGCATGCCGTCATTCCAAAGTGTACGCGCGCCCTGCTGAATACAGTTTGCCTGGAGCGGGTCAAGAACTCCTTTACCGTGACTGGGGATCCCTTCAACGCTTTCTTGCCCTTCCAAACAAAGGACTTCTGGTCAATATTGGAGAACCTTACCAAAATAGGTCTGCTGGTTGCTGGTCCTTTGCTGGATGTCCCAAGTCTATGACAGACTTTGATAGACGAAGCAGTGATGTCCTTTAGGGCCAGTTTGTTCTTTAAAACATTTATTTGGATTACAGATTTAAATTAATAAAGAAAAAAAAAATATAACCTAAATTAACTAAAACTATTTACAAATTAAAAACATAGCGTCTAAAAATCATCCGCATCGCTGTCGACTGGTAGTGTACCCAAGAGACTGGCGGCATTACCACGTTGTATGGCAATGCTTAGCCTCTGGCCAAGGTAAAAACCAGCTCTTGGGTCACGGGAAGTGTCCACCAGCCGTTTAGAAATTTCCTTAAATAGGATAAGAGCACTCGGACCCCACGGCCCGAGCGTTTCAACCCCAAACGGCTCAAAAATATAATGACCAATAAGGTTACTATACTTACGCCGCTTGAGGTTTTCTGCAGCCGCAGCAGCGGCACCAGCACAGCACGCCGTGCCAGGAAAATGGGATGGCGCAAGAGTATCGACGCACGTCGCATCCCACACTAAAGGCCTACCCACCTTCCATGGAAATAAAGACATACCGTCCGGTCTCTTGCCATCGTCGCGTGCCAAGCCATTGGGTTCTAATACAGCTGGGACGCCGACGGTGACAAGAGCTCGTCGGATTATGTCATTAATGTTTGCGTGCCGTGCTAATCGACCCGCACTTCGGCTGCAAGACAGGCCGTGGTGTCCTAGACTGGTGACAACTTCGCCACAGTGACAGCGATGAGGAGAACAACACGGAGCTCCCAAACGTAGGGAAACAGCGAGGCGGAAAGTAGTGTCGTCGAACAAGGTGCCTATATTCGACGACGGTAGTGCATGAAGCCATAAACCCGATTCCCACTTACCCACAGCCAGCAGGCGCGCACGCTCCGCAGTAGTAGCAGACGTGTTGAGCAAATTGTCTTGTACTACTCTGCAGAGCGGCTCATCCCACCGTCTCTGGGAAAATGGATTATCGGGTAGCTCAGTGTTCGGGCAAGCGAGTCTCCAGGCGTCTATAGCCTCGGTGAAGCACGGCACATCAAAATTAATCAGTGTTGAGGCTAGGATTTTCCTGATTAATTTCTCAGTACCGTGGATCGAGGATATAAAAGCTGGTAAACTAATACTAGAAATTTTGCGGACGCCGAGGCCTCCCATACGAATGGGAAGAGTAGCTTGTGCCCAAGCACGGTCGTCCATGGCCACATTTAAAATCGAGGTTAATGTATGCCGGATAATTTGGTCCATTCTGTCTAATAGGTGAGTGTGCTTCCATAAATGGGAAGCGCGAAGGAAGTATGTTAATTTGGGGCCGAAACAGCAATACCGAATTAAGGTAATAGCCGAATGCATGTTAATTTGGAACAATCTTTCCGAAACGTCATTGAAATTTTGGATTTTTTCGTCAATAAAAATGGAAAAGGAATTCTCGAAGATTGGAGACCCAAGGAGACGAAGCGAGCTTTTTTCAATAATTTGAATATCAGGAGCAATTTCATTAAATTTGGGAAGTGTCAGATGTCTGTCAGTACTGTCCGCTAAGTAGAGTTCACATTTCGAAAGGTTGAGATCAAGCCCAATGGAATGAAGTTCATTTTTTAAGAATTTAAGATCATTTAAGACAGTCTCTACATCGCCTCCCAAGGTTCCGTCATCAAGATACCAAACATTAAATTTGGAATTTAGCTTTCGAATAATTGGGTGAATTGCTAAACTAAAAATCACTGGCCCGAGGGGGTCACCTTGTTGGCAGCCAACTGCAGATTCCAAAACGTTGTCCCGATACAGTAATTTAGATGGGTGTCTGTAACATTGCCAAAGGAAACTAAAGATTTGGGGTATTTCTTTTTTAGTTTCTGCCAGCAAGGTGTCCCTGTTTACTGAATTGAAGGCATTCTTTATGTCAACCTTCAGGATAACCTCTCCTTGGCCAGAATTTAGATAGGTCGATAAGGCATGTACGGCAGCCTCGCAGCCCCCTTTGGAGCCGTAACCTAGCTGCAGGGGCTGAAATTTTTCCGAAACCACCTCACCATAAAATTTACAACAAATTTTGGCTGCCATACGCCGGTACGTAGTTCCCACGGCAATGGGACGAATGCCGCCATCCTTCTTACGCAGGGCGCATAGATTGGCCCCGTACAGAACGTCGATGACGGCCTTGTTCACGTTGCCGGAGAGCATAAGGTTAATCAGAGCCGTGAGCTCCTTCACGAGTAACTCACCAGCTTCCCCGGCGCCTGAACAGATAAGGTCCTTTAGGTGCTGAGGACTCAGACCGTCGAGGCCGCCAGCGGAGCCACTCCGGAAGGAACAGACGGCTGTGACCAACTCTCGACCTGAAATGGTGAGGGAGTGATTATCCGGGTCAGGCGGGGCGGGAAAGGAAAGGTTATCCGCTGGGGCAGGGTGTTTGCTCTCCAAAGCTGCGAGCGTTTCTGGAGAACACGGTGCCACCACATCACTACTGAAAAGAATCCTGGCTGCTCCACTAATGTCACCTTCCCCTAACTTTGATTCTACAAGATGAGAAATACCTCTTGAAGAGGTATATCTCTGTGTCTGTAATTTTGAGTCAAAATTATGAGCCGATTATGATTTTTAGACGCTATGTTTTTAATTTGTAAATAGTTTTAGTTAATTTAGGTTATATTTTTTTTTTCTTTATTAATTTAAATCTGTAATCCAAATAAAAGTCATTTGGCCTTGGGAAGCCAGAATAAGTCGAGTTATGAACGCGTTACACAGAGTAGGAATATCGGTCTATTCGTTAAATTTCGTACGCATTCGGGATGCGTCGAGTGGCCGAAGGTCATCACCATTGACGTAAATAGAATTATAACTTTTAAACCTTTTATTTTGCTGATACTTGTAGTTAATTAGCATTTATTTCGTTGTATTCATATAAGTTGTTAGTGTAGTATTAGTGTAACAATTAGAATTTGTTCGCAATTAGGAATTTGTGGTAAGTCGATAGATTTAGAAATAACTTTTTAACCGACTTCAAAAAGGAGGAGGTTCTCAATTCGGATGTTTATATGTTTTTTTTTTGGATTAGATTTTTAAATTTTTAGTATTGGTATTCACCCCGCACTAATTCCAAACACACAATGCATACTTATGCGATAGCAGAAATCGTGGTTGATTTGCTGTCATTTTTTAAAGAGTTCCGGTGTCTGTCTCCGGAATTGATCATCAGATCTATATGAAATTTACATGGGATCATTTCGGAATAAACCCCTTTCGAACAAAAAAAGAATTTTGCAAATCCGTCTATATATGACGGAGTTATGGCCGAACATACATAAAAAAAAAAAAACATATGAACATCCTAATTGAGAACCTCCTCCTTTTTGAAGTCGGTTAAAAAAAAACAACCGACTTCCTTAAAAACACTACAAAGTGAAAAATAACTTTAATTTCGGAAGTCGGTGGCAAAATAACCATAAATACAGATCCTAAGACACCGACTTCCGAAATTAAAGTTATTTTTCACTTTGTAGTGTTTTTAAGGAAGTCGGTTGTTTTTTTTGTAAAAAAGTTTTTTTAGAGTAGATTTGAAAAGTTATTAGTTAGTAGGATGGCGGCATTAATAGATCTAGCCATTTTTTCTATAGAAAAACATTTATTGCAAAAAATTAAGAATCATCCCGGCTTTTATGATAATGTCTTAGCGCACTTTGTACTAAAGAATAGACGACTAGCTTTAGAGTATAATTGTATTATAAGTAGAATAAGTCAGTAGTCTTGTAGTTAAGTAGTTTTTTCTAGTAGACATCATACGTCAACGTCATCCCACTGATCGCACCACAAACGGCTTTTTTCAAAGCCATTTTTATTATACTTGCAAGACACTGGTGCCGATTCTGTTGTACACCGAACTAAACTAACTAAACTATCCCTAAAATTCCTTACTTTTTGTTATGAGAATTTTAACGCTATTCTGCAAGAAGAAATCTCTAAATTTAACAATTATTTTGACACGACTAAAAACGAATTTGACAATCGCGACTCAACGTGGTTTTTTTTTCTTTTGGTTTCGCAACGTGGTACTTGTGTGCACTACGCAATGAATTTTTTTTTCACTTTATGTTTGTTTAAAAAAAACTTTAGAGGTGTCAAGGGACACCCGGATGGAACGAAGTTCCTTTCCAGGATTCATTATTGTTATTGTTTATTATGTACAAAAAACCTGTATACACTCAACAAAAATATTCTCTCTCTCTCTCAACTCCGGACCTTAATTACATAGTAGTGATAAAATTGGCACTTTGAACCGTATAAAGTAACCCCAACAATAGGGAACTGCTGTAAATCGTTGAGGAATTCCCTCAACTGTCTATGGTCTACATCATCAGACCTGTAATGGCACTTATAGCCCATATGGGTGCAAAGTTCTCATCAATAGAAATGAATTAAGTCCAAACACCGGGTAATTGCTGTAAGTCGTTGAAGAGTTCCCTCGACTGTCTTTCGGCTTCATCATCAGAGCAACTTCAGACCTTCATTAAATAGTAGTGATTTAAGATAATTAATGAAAGAAATAAAAAAACGCACTAGTCGCCACTACAATTTTCGAAGTTTCCCTTCGACTTCTCTGGGATGCCATCATCAGATCCTGGTTTCCTTATCATGGGACCACTCTTGGGTAATCTCCATTCCAACAAAAAAAGGATCATCAAAATCGGTTCATAAACGAGGAAGTTATCGGTGAACTCCTCCTTTTTTTGAAGTCGGTTAAAAAGTGTCGTTACAACTTTTTCTCTTAATTTCCGTCTAGCCCCCTTTCACAACGCGCCATAAGGAACTTCGTTCCAAAAAATATTACCCATGTGTTGAGATTTATATGTGTGGGGTTTATTAAAGGGGGTCGAAAATTTCATTATTTTTGCGATAGGACACGTCGTTTTCGAGATTAAAGCAAAAGAAAAAAAAAATACAGCACTGTTTTTGCACGTGAAGGCGAGGCGTTGGTGTGAATTTTTGTTCATGAAAATTAGTTTTATTCCACACCTTTTTAATCGCGATTAAAAATAGTCAGATTTAGTCAAAATAAATTATTATAGTCCAAATTTTTCGAATCGGCACCACTGTTTCAATCACCAGTGCTTAACGTATAGTAAAGGTGGACTGAAGACATCTGCTTATAGAAGACTGAAGCCAGGAAGTCAGTCACAGATTTTAAATAACTGGACTACGTGCGCTACGTCCGGTCTAGGTAAGCATTTTTTTTGCTCCGGCTTACCTCGCTAATAAAATCACCCTTCGCCACTGCACTCTACGATAATCTGGAATCGTCTGAGGGGCAGAAGCTTATCTACAAGTTGGCACGCTCCAGGGTCAATGCGGCACTGGATATTTCCAAGTGCCGCTGTGTTAAAGACCCTCACGGCAACCTGTTATATGAGGACGTCGCGGTGAAGGAGAGATGGCGCTCGTATTTTCACAACTTGCTAAACAAGCAGCATTAGGAGGTACAGCCACCGGACCTCCCTCCGAATCAGGGACTAGTACCGCCAGTAACACCTGAAGAAGTGGAAAATGCTCTTCGTCGCATGAAAAATCGGAAAGCTGTCGGAGCCGATGGACTACCGATCGAGGCCTGGAAGGCAATGGGTTCTCGTGGTGTGGGCATTTTAACTGACCTTTACAACCGCATATTCCTCACCAGCGAGATTCCTCGTCAGTGGAGACTGAGTGTTATTACTCCGGTCTTCAAGGGCAAGTGATCGGTTCAGGACTGCGGCAGCTACCGCGGTATAAAGGTCATGGCCCACACCATGAAGCTCTTTGAGCGGAAACTGACTCTCGGATCCGTCACGAATGTACAGTCTCGGATGGCCAATATGGTTTTCGCCCTGGTCACGGGACCATGGACCCTGTTTTAGCCCTAAGGATCGTCATGGCGAGGTTCAGGTCGAAGAATACGCCTCTACATTTCCTATTTTTGGACATGGAGAAGGCTTTCGACTTTGTTCCTCGTGTGATGATCTGGTGGGCATTGCGGTCCAAAGGAGTACCAGAGGCTTATATTGCCACCATCCGAGATATGTACCGCGATGCCGATTCCGTGGTTCGGACCGCTGTTGGCGACACTAAACCCTTTCCCCTTACTGTAGGTGTACACCAGGGATCCGTCCTGAGCCCGCTCCGCCCATAGCGGGAGAAGTCTGCAGCGTGGGCCAAATGGCGAGAGGTGTCTGGTGTTATTTGTGACCCCAAGATACCGGTGAAGCTGAAGGGACAGGTCTATAAATCCATCATTAGGCCTGTCCTTTTATATGGCAGTGAGGCGTGGCGCGTACTTGAGCGGCACAAGCAAGAACTGCGTGTCACGGAAATGAAAATGTTGCGCTGGATGTCCGGAGTTACCCGGAGAGACTGCGTCAAGAACTCACGCATTCACGGCAGCCTTCATATCCGTGCCATAGCAGACAAATTGCAGGAGTGTCGCCTACGTTGGCACGGGACGTATTACGGAAACCGGCTAGCTATGTGGGGAACAAATGTCTGGCCATGCCGCCTCCGCCGGGTCCCTGTAGAAGAGGCAGACCCAAAAATTGCTGGCTTGACGTCGTAGCGGATGACATGCGTACCAACAAACTCACCATAAGGGATGCACAAGACCGTCCAAAGTGGAGAGCTAAAAGCAGGAAAGCGGACCCCGGGCTCCGAAAGGATGCAACCGGGATAACGCAAGGATGATGATGATGATGATGTAATAATTTTAATTTGCACTATATGTTTAATAATGCCTTTTGGTGGCACTCATTACCTATATTTTGTTTTTGAATATGCGGATAATGCAGTGGGCTGCAATATTGTTATTTATACCAAAATTTTTGTTATGTTAAAATTATATATTGTAGTTGTTTATTGTTGTTTAATAAAATAAAGTAAAATAATAAATGTAAACTGTTATATCAGATATGGCTTGGAAATGGTGCTGATTAGACATGACATATTTATGTCAGGGACATAGTTTTTCACTAAAATATGAACCTAATTAAATACTATAAAGTATAACTGGTACATGAAGTAACCTGGAACTGTTCGCTGGAGGTCTCTGCCCGGCCGACCAGCACCTCCACTAGGGCTGCATGGTAGGCTCCTATGTGCACTCCTGTTATCTGAAACAGAATCATGAAGAGACAGTCATTCCCATGATCAGTTACATGACAGCCATACAGCTACATTATGAATGTATTGTCATGATCAGTATGTAAGGCTAGATACGAGTACATCTGCTATCTAGTCATATTCCTTCTTACAAATGAAACACTACCTTTATTTTTCTCTTCATGTCATTGACTTATACATATAGACTGTCTGCCAAGTACTACGTACATACTGGTTGCACAGCATTTGACCCTTCAATGTTATCACAATTTATTATTTCAAACCAATTTGTATTCATTTGACTTTACTTCTCATTTTCGTTAGTTATAAATATTCCTTAATATTAAGTTACAGTACATAGTAACAGTGGTAAGTTGTACCAACCTTGACAGTTCTGGGCAGCTGCAGCACCACAGAGCAGGAGGACTCACCCTTCTTGCACAACCACTTCTTCTTGCTCACTTCCCGCTGCAGCAGGTTGCTGGCGGGGTGCTCCTGTATAAGCCGTGGAAAGAGGATATTATTAAAGATATGTAGTATTAGTTAATTAATACAAGAAATAAGTACGATACCATATTTACAAACATGAATTACGTCAAACCAATAGCCCACAAACTAGGTTAGGTGGCCCTTGAAACAAGTTGGAACATGTAGGTAGCAATAGTGCTGCACTATCATCATCATGCTTTTAGTCTAACCGGATACAGCTGAGTACTAGTATTTTACACGGAGCGACTGCCTATCTGACCTCCACAACCCAGTTACTGGGTAGTGTTCCACTATGAGAACGTAAATAAATAAACTTAAACTAACAATTACATGAAAAGTAGTTAAGTGTAATGATTACACTTTAAGACGTCCATTTATTAGTGTATACTGTGTTGACAATCACATTGAGAAATGTAAACAAAGTCAGCGGCTGTTGCACTTACAGGGTCCTCGCTGCTAAAACTTACGACGTAATCAATTTTCACTCGCGGCATTTTGTATTATCGTGTAAAGTTAAGCCTCAGATAACGTTCTATTAGTAGATTTATTAAACATTAGAACTTAAATCATGGTACAAGAGGTATTTCCAGTTTTGCAGACTTGCAGTCTTGCCGTTTTCTTAAACCAATCTGACTGACTGACTGACACTGACAGACGACAGTACTGCAGTGATGCCAACCCGAATTTTAGAAAATTAGTATTAAATTAGTAGATTATGTGCCAAATGTTGGTAGAAGTTGGTAGAATGTAAAATGCAAAATTGGTAGATCTACCACCTCAATTTAGAAGATTTTTTAAGATTAAAAATGCATGAACTTTTCTTTAAATGATTATTTTTGGACATTATACATATTTTTATTGAAATATTTTAACTAATATCTTTCGCTGCTGTCAGAATCCATTATATAAATAAATGCACGCAACACAGAACAAACAGCAATCAGCACCGTTAATACGTAGTTATTTAGTTTTTAACCGACGAAAAAAACGGAGGAGGTTATCAATTCGACGCGTATATTTTTTTTGTTTTTTTTTTTTTTTATGTATAACCACGCTTAACTTTTTACATAGTAGTCCGATTGTGATAATTCTTTTTTTATTGGAAAGGGTATACTCCGAGGGTGGTCCCATATAAATTTGGACAACAAAATCGAACCCTACGGGTCGGAAAACAGGGGATGATTGATTGTTCACTCATTGATTGTAATAATAATAATTAATAATAATAATTAATAATATAATATAATAATAATAATTTATTTCTTTCACAAAAGTACTTTTAAAACTTACATATAGTTGCTATGAACAATACTTATGTACACAAAAAGTTTTAGCATCTGGAGCCGAACTAGGAGGAACCTGTATTTCGGCTTACAGCGCCAACCCCCTCGAGTTACATTAAATTAATTTTCTTAAAGGCTTGCATTTTACAATTCTATTGAATATTTTGTACTCTTATAAACTTATGATATCTAATAGTGATCTGTGATCTGTTCCTCTCTTTGTAGGCTATGCTAGGTGAATGAATGAGTGTGAGAGGGTGTGAGGTGTGAGTGTGATGCGTGAGAGTTTATGACTGAGATACGGTTATTTGAATATAATAATGTATGTGAATCTTACTATTTAACTTGATACGATTAGAAGCTGCTCCGTCTCGTCATAAGTGAGACTTTGTAGGTATCCCAATACCTTTCCTCTGCAACGATCCTTATTCAGTGGATATATGTTTAGAAGTTTATTAATTTTGTTGTAGATATAGGGGCCAAGAGAATTAATGAATTTTGTTATAAATTTTGTGTTAGAAGGTCTTCGTTGTGTGCAAACCATGTAATTTCTGCGTTTGTTTAAAATTTGGGGGTTATAAATTATTTGTGTGTGTTGCATTGTGATTATTTTTAGTATAAATAATTGTCTCACGGTTAGAACACCACATAATTGATAAAGTAAGGCAGTAGAGAAAAGTATTGGTTTGAATGTACTTACCTTAAGTATTGCACGTTGGGCAACCTCAATAGATTTGAGTGTAGTTTTTGGAGCACCTCCCCATACGGATATACAATACGTTATGAGTGACTGGCAGAGGGCAAAGTATATACGTTTAAGAATAGGAGGATCGGCGATGTGTCGTATACTTTTAAAGATATATATGAGTTTTCGGATCCGCCCCGTTAAGATTCTTATGTGTTCTTTAAAGTTAAGGTTTTTATCTATAGTGACGCCCAGATATTTGATGGTATTAACCCTCTCTATTTTGGTACAAGAGCAATAACCATGAGGTGTACAATCATGTGGAATAATGGCATAGGTGCGATCAATGTCCGTATCTGATCGAATACTAAAACAGATGTATTTGGTTTTATCAGTATTTAGAGTGAGAACATTGTCATCCAGCCACTTTCTGACAGTATTAAAACCAGTTTGGGCAGCATTAAAGACTTCATTCCAGTTATCGGCGGAGAAAAGGAGAGCAGTATAATCGGCAAAGGAAATGATTTCGCCCTGGGTAAGCTTTAAGTTAGTGAGTTCGTTGATATATACGAGAAATAAGGTTGGTCCTAAGATGCTACCCTGAGGAACTCCGTGTGTAACTGAGAGGTCAGTGCTAGTAAAGTTTCCCACAATAATATATATAACCACGCATAACTTTGTACAGAGTAGTCCGATTTTGATAATTCTTTTTTCATTGGATAGGGTATACCTTGCCAAGTATTGTTAGTACATTAAAGCCACAAAAAATTACAAAATAAAAACTTTTTAACAAAAAATTATGAGTCGGCGCTTTGAGTGATCTTTGTTCATCGATTTTTCAGCGCCGACTCAAAATTTTACGGTTTATTATTTTTTGCTTTTCTGTTTTTTCGGCGGTTTAATTTTTTGTTAAAAAGTTTTAACAACAAAACACCAGCAAAGATTCACCATTGATTCCGCAACAAACCAACCGGGAATGGGCCACAGAACAGTATAATAATGTTTATGGGCGCGAAATGGCGCGAGCGGCGAACTGTTGCTGACGTTTTTTTTTTTGTGGTTTTTGGCCTGGACTCTATGTATGCTTGACGCATCGTCGCATGGCTCACGCAACACATCGCAACGTCGCTCGTCGATATAAAAATAATTCAAAGCGGTGATATGTCAAACTAATTTAAAAAATAGGTAGTTTTTAGGTCTAGGTTGGTGGATAGGTAGACTGAAGTGAAAATTGGTAGATCTACCAAAAAGTTGGTAGATATGACATCACTGCAGTACTGTGACACTGACTTACATCTAGGGTGCTTTCCGAGTTGGAAAATATCGCTTACGGCGCTCATAGCAATAAATTGGCGTTCCGATTTGGATATCACGATTATAACAGCTGACAACTGTCAACAATTCGGTACGCTCGTGAAAGCGCTAACAGTGCTTTCTCAACGTCAAACTTCAAACCTCACAACCACAGACTACAATACAATATAGGGTACTCATAACTCGCTTTGCACCTGAGGAAGAATGATTGTAATTGATTTTGATAATGGAAGAACAAGAACAGTGTAATCTTACTTCAATGTAATCTTACATATTTATTTATTATTTATTTATTAAAACTTTATGCACAAGTAAAACTACTGTACAAAGGCGGACTTAATGCCTGAGGCATTTTCTACCAGTCAACCTTAGGGTGATGCAGAGAAAAACATGGCAGGTGCAACATACGGGATAGATAACTCGAAAAAGGAAGAATACTAAATACATAGATACAAATACATACATATATATATATATATATATAACGAAAAAAAACTTTGTCTGGAGATATAACGATAGGTAGAGAAGAAACCGAATCCAGCAAATCAGCGCTGGGATGATTCTGCCAACTTCTTGCGAATATGCTCACGTACTTTCACTTTAAATGATAACCGACTGGTTGCCATCCTGATGTTCAGAGGGAACGCATTCCAAAGAAAGACCGCTTGGACAAAGAAAGAAGAGTAAATGAAACCAGAGCGGTGAGAAGGACATCGTAGAAGACGATTGTTGGTGGACCGAAGATTTTTATTATGCGCAGAGCATAAGTACTGAACCTGGGAAGTCAGGTAAGAAGGAGAAGTAGGTTTGTCAAGTATAGAAAACAACATTGATAGAGCCCTCAACTCTCTGCGCTGACGAATGGGTAACCAATTTAAAAGCAACCGGTGGGCGGACACGTGATCATACTTACGAAGATTGAAAACGAATCGAATGCAGTTATTCAGAAGGCGGTCAAGTTTATTGAGGAGATCTGCATTCAGGTCATAGTAACACACATCGCCATAGTCAATTATGGGAAAGATTAGGGACTGTACAAGCATTGCCTTTATGTGTGATGGAAGAACGTTTTTCAACTTATAGAGCGACCGCAACGTTCCGGTGACTTTTTTACTTACAGTTGCAACCTGCTTTCGCCAGTCAAGACAAGTGTCGACATGTAAACCAAGATCCTTGACATCGGGGCTAAACGGGATGACCGAGTTTTCGAATATTACGGGAGGCACCATTAAGCCATTCAACTTTCTCATACTGTGATAGCTCCCTACAATGATAGCCTGACACTTGGTAGGGTTAACCGCCACTCCAAACCGATCAGACCAGTTCTTAACCATGCCTAAATCCCGGTTTAGCTCCTCAATTGCATCGGAAATGTTATCAACACTTGCCTGACAGTAAAGTTGCAAATCGTCGGCATAAAGATGATACGCAGTCCGAAGCTGGGTGGTGATGAGGTTAATAAAAATAGAGAATAAAATAGGAGATAAAATACCGCCTTGAGGGACGCCAGCTGCAAGATCTCACATATTAAGATTCAATAAATGTTGATTTAATTAGTGTTTCTATTTTGTAGTTTTTCTTCTAACATTTTGTAAAATAACATATGATCTAAGTTGTTTAATTACTTAAAACTTAAGTTATACACAATGTAACAATGTAATGTTGTGGTTCCGGACGTAAAGAATAACACCACCCCATTTCTTCCCGTGGGTGTCGTAAAAGGTGACTAAGGGACTTACTAGAGAATGGGCAGCAGCGTTCTCTATGCATTTTACCACCATAATGCGATCGCCAACCCGCCTGCCAAGCGTGGCGATTATGGTAAAGCCCCCTAAATTGGGGGAGGCCTTAGTCTAGCAGTGGACGTATTACGGCTGAAATGATGATAATGATGATGACACAATGTAACTGATAGGTAAATGTGGATTTCATTTTTGGCAACTAGATAATAAGACTTATATGCCAAGTAGCAAATTTCTTGCAATTTTATACCTTTGCGCCATATATGTATTGGGATAGGTATGTAAATAATGTTCAACACTAGAATCACAGTTTAATCAGACTGAACCTCAGGTGCCCCGCCTGACCTCCAGGCCACATTTTTTTCCTAATTATAATATTAATATAAGAAACATATAAAACAGTATATAATAAGTCTTAAGTACTAATATATCAAATCTGTATCAATTGTAGTAAATATTATGTAAAATCACAGACACAGTACAATTAACTGCTGATAAAATGCATTAATAAAAACCACAAATATATTACTACTTTAAACGGACACCTATCTAACAAATCTTAAAATTTAATAAAAATATACTACTAATTCAAAGAGGTACAAATCAAAGCTTAAAATCTAATAAAAAACACAAATATATTATTAATTCTCACAGGTACTGATAAAATTTTAAAAACGTGATAAAAATCAGAATTGGACCTATACTACTAATTAAAACAGGTAACAATCAAATTTCAGGCGAATCTTATGACACACCTAATAAATTATCTAAAAGCGTAGACGGCACAATATCCGAAACTTTGACAATTCTAGAAATGAAAGACACCATAAAAGGACTCACAAATAAACTGGATAGTACTGAAAATGAGTTAGAAAACACAATTCTGGAAAATAATAATCTACGACAACAATTAGATAAATTGACTTCTGAAATAAAAATTTTAAAATCACTCTGCCATTCTTCAACAGTCACTGAAAACAGTCCAGCTATCAATTCGAAAAGAAAAAGGCACTCATTGCTACATCAAAGCTCATTCTTCTCACCTTCTACCCCTTTGCCGAACTCCTTGCATGTTGATTTTGGAAAAAACACTGAAATAATGGAACTACAACAAAAAATAACTACACTACAAAATCAACTGAAAGATGCACAACAACAAATTGAAGCTTGCAAGAAAATTATTGACCAGTCGAAACATAATAACGTAATGTCCCAGAATTCATCAGTATCGGAAATGAACACACGAACTCACGTTGAAGAGCCAAAACACGAAACTACAAATAAAGTAGGTACTTATCTTTGGTTCTCAACAATGCGTCGGGTTAGCAGCTGCCTTGATACACTCAAGACAAAATACAAGGTACGAAAAGTATAGAATTATAGCGGATACAAAGCCTAATGCTCTATGTAATCAAATAATAACGAGTTGTTGTAAAGCTAAATTGAACATTAACGATAAACTTATAGTTTGTGTAGGAGAAAATGATCACAATTTAAAATATATTTTGTCTCAACTACAAATTATATTAGATACATTCTATAACAATATGGTTATAGTATTAAATGTGTTTAAGAATGAGTACTTAGATCCTAATAGGCTTAATTATCGTCTGAAAAATGTATGTCAATACTTTAAAAAATGTAAATTTCTGGAAACTGAATCCTTTAATGTGACCGAATTATGTACTAAAATTAACTTCTTAATAGATTGTAATGACTACAGTGAAAACTATTTAAATCCTAGAGAACTTATGAAAAGAATAGCGAGTAGCAGATCAAGTCTTAAACTAAATACCAGTATTGTACCCAAAAAAGGAACAATTCCATTCTACTTTGGTCGTAAAAACCATACTCAAACTGAAAATCCCTCCTATTTCAAAAGTAGCACAGAACCGGAACTAAATAACGACGCGCGTATTTGCCCCGGTAAACCTAAAAAAGGTACGATACCTTACTATTTTCAATCAACGACAAAAAATAACATGTTTTTTCGTTCTTGAACCCGTGACATCGACCTCAGCTGACTTTAGGATACTTCACCAAAACATTGCAAGTGCTCTGTCCAAACAAGAAATATTGGAATTAACATTACAGGAGATGCGAGATTCGCAGAGCGACCCGCATGTAATCTGCCTTTCTGAGACATTTATTAAAAAAGGCAACGAAAACTATCTTAAGTTGTCTGATTATGAAATGGCTTCAAGTTTTTGTAGGGAAAAACAGCGAGGTGGCACTTGCATTCTAATTAAAAAGGGCCTTAGTTACAAAGAACTGCCGTTTGTTGAAACACATGCCTCTGTAAATACATTTGAGGCATGTGGAATTGAACTAACAAATGAAAAACTAATCATAACCTGCATATACAGAACACCTCAGTCCGATCCTAACCAATTTTTAAGTAAGTTAGATAACATCTTACATGATATTTATAAAAAATACAAAACAAAAACACGTATAGTTTTAACAGGTGATTTTAATATAAATACTTTCAAAAAAGGGAAAATCACGCAATTATTTCAAGACATAGCACGTAGTCATAATATTGAAATTCATATTAATGAAGCCACTCGGAAATTGTTCTGTATCGACCATATTTTAAGTAATATTCCTGACGCTATCGCAAGAGTATTACCACTTCACCTCTCTGACCATGAAACGGCTCAAATGCTAAGCTTCCCTCTAAAGTTTCAGACATCAAAAGCAGCAATATATTATATCTATAAGAGAGATAACAATATGCATAATATACGTAAGTTTAGAGAATGCTTACAAAACTTGTCTTGGGCAAACATATACATGGAGAACGATGCAAATGGGGCATTCGATTGCTTCCATGAATTAATATGTATGTTTTATAACCTCTGCTTCCCAAAGGTAAGGGTTAAAATAGACTTAAACAAAAAAACAAAACAATCGTGGATAAGTAAAGGTCTTAAACAGAGTTCTAAAACCAAGCGTGGTCTACGATACCAATATTATAAAAATAAAAATCAAGCTAACAAGACAAAATATAACACATACTCTAATCTGCTACAGAAATGTATCTACAATGCCAAGCGTAATGCTAATATAAAGTATATTGACAAGAATGACAATAAGTGTAAAGCCACATGGGCTGTTATAAAAAACGAAGTAAACAATATGTACCCCAAAGATAATATTGAACACATAAAAATTGATAACACTGTCCTTACAAAACCAGAAGTAATAGCTTCCGCCTTTAATAGTCTCTATGCAAATTATAACCTAACGCAAAACTGTAACACCAAATCTTTTAATAAAAATCTAATTCCTAATTCAATGTACCTCTCGCCAATGTCCGAAAGTGAGGTAAGACAACATATATTATCGTTAAATAATACTACTTCTGAGGGTTACGATGAACTTAGCACCAAAATAATTAAGACATGTGTTAATGAAATAAGCGGGGTACTGACTTATCTTATCAACCTATCCTTTTCACAGGGTGTGTTTCCTAATGCCTTAAAAATATCCCTTGTGAAGCCGATTTTTAAAAAAGGTGACAAAAGTAACATGGACAATTATCGTCCCATAACGTTAATACCTATCCTTTCAAAAGTATATGAAAAATGTATGTACCAGAGATTAATTAGTTACTGTGAAAAATACAATATTTTGAATAAGCAACAATTTGGTTTTCAAAAACGAAAATCAACTACCTTAGCCATTTTTACTCTTTTAAAAACAGTATTGGCGAGTATCAATAACAATCACTTTACAACGGGCTTATTTTTTGATTTGTCAAAAGCGTTTGACCTAGTTTCACATGACATATTATTGAAAAAGCTAGAGTTCGTCGGAATCAGAGGATTGTCACTTCAGTGGCTATCATCATACTTAAGGCTAGGTGATTCGACACTCATACAGATTTGAGGGGGTGAGGTGCGTGGAAATCCGCGGGGCGCCTCCCGCGCGTCCTTCTTGTCGAACACGATAGCGCGCCAAAAGTTCGGGCGGCGCGGCGGCGGCGGGCGTAGCACAGACAGGTCATAGTGTAGCGACATCAGTATGTCCACAGTATTAGAAACCACAGAAGAAACGATAATACAAGACTAATATTATAAATGCGACAGTTTGTGAGTATGGATGTATGGAAGTACGCGGATGGCTGTTTGTTATTCTTTCACGCAAAAACTACTAAACGTATTTGGATTAA
The DNA here is from genome assembly GCA_947507805.1 of Aporophyla nigra. Lineage (NCBI taxonomy): Eukaryota > Metazoa > Arthropoda > Insecta > Lepidoptera > Noctuidae > Aporophyla > Aporophyla nigra. Next base: position 744,254 of record OX382304.1, read on the forward strand.
ATTTAGCTTGCAGATAGTTTATAACCTGGACTAATATTATAAATGCGAAAGTTTGTGAGTATAAATGGATGTTTGTTACTCTTTCACGCAAAAACGAATGAACGGATTTGGATGAAATTTAGCACGCAGATAGTTTATAACCTGGAATAATACAAAACACACAAATAACTTACTTACACAAAAGACTTAGTCACACAAAAAAACAAAAAAAAAAAATTATAATTGCGAAAGTTTGTGAGTATGGATGTATGGATGGATGTTTGTTACTCTGTCACGCAAAAACTACTGAACGCATTTGGATGAAATTTAGCACGCAGATAGTTTATAACCTGGACTAACATTATAAATGCGAAAGTTTGTGGGTGTGGATGTATGGATGGATGTTTGTTACTCTGTCACGCAAAAACTACTGAACGCATTTGAATGAAAAAAAAAAACTTTAGAGGTGTCAAGGGACACCCGAATGGAACGAAGTTCCTTTCCAGGATTCATAATTGTTATAATTTTTTTATTACCTATTTATTCTGTACAAAAAACCTGTATACACTCAACAAAAATATTCTCTCTCTCTCTCCCTCCCTCTCTCTCTCTCTCTCTCTCTCTCCCTCTCTCTCTCTCACTCTCTCCCTCTCTCTCTCTCTCTCTCTCTCTACTCACAACAAAAAAAAACAACAACATACAAACAAATACAAACAACAAAATATATACGGTCGAATTGAGAAACCTCGTCCTTTTTTTGAAGTCGGTTAAATAGTGTCGTTACAACTTTTCGTGAGATTTTTTTCCTTCTAGCCCCCTTTCACAATGCCCGATAAGGAACTTCGTTCCAATTAGCAAGCAGATAGTTTATAACGTGGACTAATATTATTATGAAAGTTTGTGAGTATGGGTGTATGGAAGTATGGATGGATGTATGTTACTCTTTCACGCAAAACTACTGAACAGATTTGGATGAAATTTTGCACCAAGATAGTTTATAATCTGGATTATCACATTGGGTCCCTTTTACCCCGGTAGTACGTTGCCGCGGGATAATTTTCGACCTCTTTCTATTCACGCCTACCAAGATACTCATCAAGACGAATCAAACGAGCCCAAATTTGATGGTGTTACGTCGTTTAATTACGGAGTTACTATAGCCACCTTCAAGCTCCATCATCAGACCCTGGTTACCATATAGTATCAAAGTACTCGTCAAGACGAATCAAACGAGCCCAAACTCGATGGGGTTGCGTCGTTTAATTACGGAGTTCCTATGGCCCCTTCCAACTCCATCATCAGACCCTGGTTACCATATAGTATCAAAGTACTCGTCAAGACGAATCAAACGAGCCCAATCTCGATGGGGCTGCGTCGTTTAATTACAGAGATCCTATGGACAACTTCCAGCTCCATCATCAGATCAGCTCTATGTCATAATAATATTGCATTGGATTGCAAAATTGTTTTTAAAGTTTTACAAATATTTACACAATGAGAACCACACACAAAACAAAAGCTTAACCAACTATGGTCCAAATAAATTCTTGAAAACAATATTTATTTACAATTTATTTTGTTTTCTCTTATTATTACTTACGCAGCAGAAAGGAAGCGCGCGCGCAAAAATTTGTCACAGGTCTCACCTCGATAACGTCTCGCAGGACACTGGCAAGTAGTGGCAAGCGACGCGCCGATCAGAAATCACTTGAACGATCGATATTTCTTTTTAGAAATAAAATGAGAAAAATTGATCGGGTTCAATCGATTCTAAAATAAATTACCTATACATTGATACTAATTATAGAAAAATAGGAGTATTAGTACTTCTTTAAAATGAAATTAGGCTTGTTAAAAAACTGCAAATCGAAGTAAGTTCGGCTTTTTTTTCTATCGAGTAAATTTGATTGTATCGTGTTTTGATCGGATACAAACTAAGGAGAAAGAATGTATCTTAAATATATATTTTTTTCAGATTCTGGACGTAATAATTTGCCTATTAAAAACCAATTCTAAAACAGGTGAAAACGGTGCCACCCGGCCTTAACTGATAGACAACAGAGTGTAGTTATCTCCAAGCTTAATGAAAAGAGAGACATGACATTTTACTCGTCTGAATATAAAAATGTCAAATGTGGCGTACCACAAGGTAGTATATTGGGCCCTATTCTATTTATTATTTACATAAACGATATAGTTGACATTACCAATCATAATTGTATTCTTTTTGCTGATGACATATCTATCATTATTACTAGTGACAAAAAATTTAAAACCATTACTGATCATGAAACGGACATAAATAAAACAATTGAAATTTTAATTAACTATTTAAATATTAATAATTTATCTATTAATCTCAATAAATCTGTTTATATTCAGTTCAATCAATCTTATAATCAGAAATATAATTTTAAAATGAACGTACCCAAACTTACCCAAGTGACACAAACCAAATTCTTAGGAGTAATTGTAGACCAACATTTAGATTGGAAAGCTCAGGTTGACCATGTGTGCAATAAAATAAATAAATTCGTGTACGCCCTAAGGCAAATTAAGAGGGTCACTAGTATAAAAACGGCTGTGATGTCTTATCAGGCATATGTTGAGTCCTCTTTACGGTATGGTCTAATATTTTGGGGAAATAGTACCGACCAAGGTAGAGCGTTTGTTGCTCAAAAAAAAATGCATACGAGCTATCTATGGTATCCCATCGGATGAATCATGCCAACCCATTTTTAAAAAACTTGGTCTGCTACCATTGCCCTCATTGTACTTGTATGAAGTGTCTATGTTTGTACGAAAACATATAGAGCTGTTTAAAACAGTAGAAGAAGTAAGCTCACGTAGTCGGCGTGATCAACACCAGCACAGACTCGTACTGGAAGAGATTCCTAGGATAGCGAAATACAATAAGAGCTGTCCAGCTATGTGTATTTGTGTATTTAATAAACTACCAAATATTTTAAAAACGTTAAATTGTAGACTGTTTAAGATTAAGTTGTATAATTTGTTGACTCAATGTAACTTCTATAGTATTAAGCAATTTTTGGAACATAGACCTTAGTTTATTGTATTGTAAAATTTTATAGCGTTTGAACTTACAAGTTTGCATGCTTTAATTCTAAGCAAAACATGCTGGACCTTATATTTATTTTAACAACTTTGTATACCGTGTTTTTCGCAAATAAATATATTATTATTATTAAATCCAAACCTATATATAGATCTACAAAAAACTAATTATTCATTCTGTCTAAACACTACTGTAAAATGTTCATCTTTTTCCTATGCTGTTGCTCTTGAATTTCTGTATCTGTTTTCCCTATACTTCTTCAAATCTTTTCTATAATCTTTTAATATACAATCAAATTTTCTTTTCGATTGTTGTGGACTATCATTTTCATTTGGTGGAAGTCCAATTTCTGACACCAGCGTTACAGGATTAGACCATCCAGTTGAGCCAAATAATTCATTCATTAGCTGCAAAAAAATTTATCTTTATTAGCATTACACTACAAACACCTGAAGCATTTTATCATAAATTAATCTATATTTAACAGTGACAAAATATTATAGGGTTTTTCTTTGTGGAATTATTCAGTAGCAGTCCAGAGTCTGGAATTGTGCCCGGTTGATGTCAATAAGCTCGCCCCCTATTACATAGGACTTAAACATAACTGGTGAAATGTCGGTGTACTATAAGTACACATTTGCCTAACCCTTCAGAGAGACAAGGAGTGATGATATGTTCTTTTAACAAAATTAGATATGCATTCATAAATTATTAGTAGTAACTTTCTGCGCCGTTAAGGTATTTGATTACACAAAGTTGGTAATTCTAACATATTTACATAATAAAGAAATAAGTAAAGTAATAAAATTATCTTACATCAACGTACGGCCATGTTGCCTATCATTTCTAGATGTGGCATTATGATCCACTATCTTTTTTAAATGGTTTTTTAAGCTATTAATTTTTGACCGGCACTGGGTACCATTAACATTTTATTGTGCGTCGCACATCTTTGCTATGATATCATATACCATCTTATGACTCATTTTTTCAAAAAGCTCTCTATTTTCACCATATAATGTGAGTGCATCAACAACAAAATGCATCCCTCGTTCCATATAAATAGTGATGGTGACTCTTGATCTACTGAAATAAAACAAAATAAAAATAAGCACTTCTAATATACTACATTAATTGTTGGTGAGGATTTATCTTACTGAATTCACCAATATTGGCTGAATGGATTTGAATGAAACTTGGCACATAGATAAACATACCCTGGAATAAAACAGGATATTTTTAGTATTAGTACTGAAGAAAATGCTTTTATAACTTTTTAATTTATAGAATCTGAGACAAGTTCTTGTACCAAAATAATTTACTGTCAACATTGACCAAAGCATAGAACACTTGTATCTTTGTTATTGGAATAAAACTGACTACATAAACTGTCATATGATATTTTATTGTAACAGATCAGGCACATTCAGCTAATAAGTATCTGCTCATAACCAGTTATAAATACTTACCATATTGTTCTGTTTGTTCATTCAGCAGTGATTCTGGTTCTTGGTTGTACATATTTGCATCAAAATCAGGCACCAATTGCTGTACATATTCTCTATTTGTAAACAGCGAGTATCAGTTCAATGAACATTTTTGATTGATAAGACATTGGTTGTAGACACTATTAAACTGTAAGTTAGATCTTGCTAAACGTTGTAATGGGTAAAACATTATTTTGCATAACAATCGTTTGAACAGTCTCTAATGTGAGCATGACAGAAATTTGTCGCCCGTTAGGGTCGTCGACTATATTCATTTGAATACTCATGATTGCTTAATAGTTTTCCTTTTTATATCTATACACCATATATTTGTTTATCTTGTTTTGTTAGGTTGCGACTGTAGCGAGAAGCAAAATTTCGAAAATGTAATGTTATGAATTTTACTCAAAACAAAACAACACAACTGTCAATTTGACAGCGCTCACGGTGATATCGGTTTGGGGCATGGTCGGCGTTATCGCAAGATGGCGCCTGTCATGGCGTCATCAATGACAATTCAGCGGACAGCGTTATCACGCTCACGCCAAATCGGAACGGGTGTTAGCGCGCTCAAATCGATGTGAGCGTAATACGGAACGCGCCGCTAGTGTCACGTCACTAGTATCAGTGTGAGTGCAGCACAGAGTACAGTACATACATATCTACATAAAATCACGCCTTTTTCCCATGGCAGAAACTACGGAACACCACCTGTTACGGTCCTTTCATACTTCTTCCTCGTTTACGTTCATACATCTGGTCATAAACGCACGCCGGTTACTATTGCTACGCACCTGACCCTTCTGAAGAACATCACCATTAAGGTCACTTTATATTTTCCTAGGGCGTCCCCTTCCAGCGTGACCACTCACATCTGCCTTGTAAATAACTTTTGTTAGCCGCCCTTCATTCATCATCTCAACATGACCAAACCATCTAAGCATACTCTTTTCAATTTTTTTGACTACACCTTCTTTTAGTCCGCACCGTTGTTTTATCACTTCATTCCACAGCCTACCATTCACAGTTACACCACACATGCTTCGCAACGAACGCATTTCCAAAGCATTTATTCTACTTTCATACTTCTTTTGCCACACCCAACATTCACTTCCATACGTAAGCGTAGGCACCAGCACACCATTGTGAACAGCCAGTCTAGCCTTATCCGACATCAACTGGTTGGTCACAATCGCATGTAGAGCTCCAGGGCTGTAGCTAGACTCGAATTTGAGCTAGGGCAAAACTGGCTACAGGTAGGGCAGAAGTAAAAAATATATCATAATTGATCTGCTCTGAAGCACGGGCTTCTAAATCAATCAACATCACCTCTAGGTCAGTGATGTATGTACATTCAATAGCTATTCATAGACAAATCATTTCTGTGACAGAACATGAGATCTAAGGACGGCTATTAAATCCTCAATGATGAAGAACAAGCGAACAAGACAGTTGAAATTTTTCCCTGCATAGGCAGTTTATAATTAAATAGCTCCATTGCTTCATGTGATGGCGCTTCAAATGCCATCTATACAAAGAGAAAATAATTATTATAATATGAAATGAATGTCCCAAACTGTAGTATGTAGTATCTAAAACTATAAAAAAAAAAAAAACATTTAATTCAGATAACCGTGATCCATATTTTGTTAGTATTACACACAGCTTATATTCTAGTGTTAGTAACATTGATACTTATACAAAGAATATTATTAAAACAAAGGACGACCAGGCAGAAAGACATAGGTATGTTCCCTACCTAATCAACCTCCGCATAAAATGCTTGATATTGGGAGTATAGCTCTCCGCCACAGCTCTCAGGATATAGTTGCGACTACTCCGCGCTCTGCACAGCAGCGAAGCTGTTTTTTTGTGTATTATGGCATGAAAGCCATCTGTGTGGGTCTCACCAAACATTTCTGAAGCGCTACAGAAACGGGGCAGTCGCAGCAATATCCTGAAAGCATTATTATATTGAACGCGCAGGACATCCAGCGATCTTTTAGTGTAGTTGACCCATAGACTGCTCGTGTAAAAGCTCTGACAGTAGGCCTTAAAAAGAGTAATTTTTACTAGGTCAGAGCACCGAGCAAATCTACGGGCCAGCATGTTACCTCTGACCGCCAGTGCCCTACGCTCCCTCTCAATATCTATATCATCCTTAAGGTCGTCGGTGATGAAATGTCCAAGGTACTTGAAATTGGAGACTGTTTAAATGGAGCCCATTTAGCTTTATTATTTCTGGTACATAGTCTGGACACCTACCAGCGGCCTTAAAGAGCATATGGTATGGTATGCTTGGTGACATTATAAATAAGTCCATGTGAGGCAGCATAAGTTTCACAAACTTTGAGCAATTCCCTGATTGCCCCAGCAGTCGGGCCCAACAGCACCATGTCGTCTGCGTAGCTGATGTTATTAACGCTCACTCCGTTTATTCGACATCCAACCGTCATACTGCTGAGCTCGGTGATGAGGCCATCAACATACAGATTGAAGAGCCTAGGGGATGTCAAACCCCCTTGTCTCACACCGCATTCCAATCCGTATGCTGGAGAGAGAGAGTTAGACCACTTAACCTGATTCTTTTGATTGGCATACCAGAACTGGAAGATTTTCAGTATTTCAGCAGGGGCACCCCTGTTCCTCAACTTGTCCCAAAGCACATCAGAGGAGACGAGATCGAAGGCCTTTGAGAGGTCAAGGAAACAGGCGTACACCGGCGTCTTACGATCGGTATAATATTGAACAGTATGCTTGAGACTCAAGATAGCAGTTTCAGTTGATAGTCCAGGCTGGAACCCAAACTGTGCTTCATGAAGATTTAAAACAGTTTTCAAACATGAGTCAAGCATACTGTCCAACACCTTAGCCATGATCGTAGCCAAGGAAATCGGACGATAATTCCCCTTACTAGATATGTCCCCTACCCTGTTCTTAACGATGGGAACCACAAGTGTTTTCATGAAGTTTTCTGGCAAGTACGAATGCCGTAGACACATCGCATAGAACAATGACAAGTCCCTCGGCATGTGGACTCCTGCATATTTCAAGTGCTCAATGCTGAGTCCATCATGACCTGGAGACTTGCCTCTGGTCATTCCCTGTATGACTCTATTGACTTGCTTGGCAGAGAAGTGCATAAAAGTCTCCTCTGCCTGACAACAATACTCGGCATCTTCAGAAGGAGCTGAGGGACCAAGGGAAGATTGCACCTGGAAATGTTTCATAAACAGGTTTGCAATATCCCCGTGATCACTCTTCCCCTCCACACTCACCGCAAGGCCAGGCTTAACGTCCAACTTACCTGTGGATTTCCAGAATTTGCCAAAGTTCTTGGAAGCGCGTTGTTCTGCTATTATGTCCATTTTTATATGTTCTTGGTTATTCTGGCACCATTTCAAGCGACTTTTGAAAACTTTGCGAGCCACTCGCATTTGTTCATAAACATAACCATAAGTTGGTCGTTTATGTTCTATCCAGGTTTGAAATTTAAGCCTAGCCTCACTGTGAGCATCACGTACATGTTTATTCCAGCCACACAGAGATCGATGTTTTCTGTGAGACCCAAAGTCACTTCTATCTTTAGATTGCTCAGCTGCCTCACTAAGAACGTTCACAATCCGATCATAAAACTTATCTAAAATTATTCTATGTTCAGTCAAGCTGCATGACCCATGACTGCACTCCGTAAATTCTTGAGGGAAATCGATATCTCGCAATTTACTATTACATAAAAACCGGTATCTGTCAATTTCAGAACAGTTTCTTTCACCCCATATAATCGCACTACGAGGCACTGTCTGAGTCACCAGTTTTGACCTTACTATACTCAAATCACATACAATATAGATGGGTAAATGATCGGAGTTATACACATCTTCTTTAATACCTACATCTACAACAGTGTGCCAGGCTGATAAAGTTACCACACAGTGATCGAGCCATCTCCTACACCCATGCGCATCACTAATAAATGTGTAGTGATTTTGCTCAACACCTAGGAACTCAATATCTGCACAAACCCATGACTGGTCTGTACAGAAGTTAGTCAATTCATTATAAAAGTTTTGTTTGGGGTGAGCGTTAAAATCTCCGAATATGAAAACATTTTCAATATCATAACTTGCTACAATAGCATTTATCTCACTCAATATATCCGTAAACATAGTCAAATTCTCTGGCGAGTCCGTAGGCATGTAGACAGAAAAAATCAGAATGGAGCGCTCACCAATGGCTGCCTTTATGGCCACAATCCGTTTACTACCACAGTCCAAAACAGAGACCGACTCAAACATGCCTTTCCTCCAGAGAATGGCCACTCCCCCATACGGCCTTCCTCTTAACGGTCCGACGGTTGTATCAACCGCTGACTTACCAGTAAATTTAAAGTCTTGACTTATGGTTTCTAACATCAATATGTCATGGGGAAGAAGCCATGTCTCTTGGAGGGCTACAACATCTGACCAAGCACAAATTGCTCGAATGTTATCAATAGAGCGTTTTGCTGACATTATAAACATCCAATCCAATTCTAATAGGTTATCTTCGTTTTTGGTATTTTTAAGGTAGGGCATTGTGATTTCAAGGTATGACATTGCCCATCAATGCCCCCCCCCCCTTAGCTACGGCCCTGTAGAGCTCCATTTACTTTATTTCCTGCATTTTCTCTTCTTTCCACATTTTTACACGCTTTATATTAGCTTCACTTGTATGTATGTTTGTTTGTAACCGACTCCTTATAGCACGATTTTGACCCACTTTAAACTACCAGATTTCATTCAAACTTTGCACACCTGTCAAAGACCGATGACAATACTATAATCCTTACCAGGGTTACCAGAGGTTTTTTTTTCTGGATGGGAAATCATCAAATGACTACTCCCGCTCTGGGCGGAGCGGGAGGGCGTGTCAGACTTTTACTGACTAAAACCTACCCGTGTTCCTTCAGTTGCCCATGTGCCAGGGTCACGGTATCACTTTCGAACAATCTCGCGACCCTGGCAGGCATCGGTCCTGGCAGACCCCTTCAATATTGCTGACATCTCTTTGAGGCACGCGTGGAACACTACGCGCCGTCGACCCGAGCCTGGTCCTTACCGGGCGGCGAGCTACCCATTGCTCGTCGCCCGCAAGCTCGCGCCTACGGTGGCCGGGAGTCCGCTATACACTACCGACGCCCGGGGCGTCTCCTCCTGCGGCGGCTAGGGACGTGAGGGCGCAGAGACTGCCACTCCCTCACACACCCCGCCTCCTCCTTCGCGATCATTACTGCTTCGCAGAAGGAGGTGACGGCTTCTCATGCCCTCTCGCTCCGTACCATGGCTCGCACCAGGGTCGGACGCGAGAGGTCGCCGGCGCTGATCACCTCCACGAGGACACGGCGGTGCTCCGCCCAGGCAGGGCACACCTCTACCGTATGCTCTACCGTGTCCTCCAGACGATCCTCGCAATTGAAACACCCGGGAGTTTCCTCCCGTTTTATCCTGAACAGGAACCCACCGAAGCACCCATGCCCGGTGAGAACCTGCGTCATGCGGAAGGTGAGGACGCCGTGGCGCCTCTCTATCCACTCCTCAAAGAGGGGACTTACCGCCGCAATTGTGGCGTGCCCGGCGCTGGGTTTCGACAATCGTACCCACCATGTCGCCATGAGATCCTGCCGGAGCTCTGTCCGCCGTGCCGCGATTTGTCGCGGCAGCGGAGTTTCGCCCCGGCGTTTCGCCTCCTCGCGTCACTCCCACATGTGAGCGAGGATCTTTGCCTACAGATCCCATGGCGGCACTCCGGCAAGGAGGTTCGCCGCCTCGCACGAGACCGTGCGGTATCCCCGGATTAGCCGGATGGCCATGACCCTCTGGGCCGCACTCAACCGGCGCGCTGGGCGCAGCCTCAATTAGGGCCCACATCGGAGCCCCGTAGAGGGCCATGGACCGCACGACCCCCGTGTAGAGCTTCCGGCAGGAGGCGTTTGGACCCCCTAGATTGGGCAAGACTCAGGAGCCGCTTTAAGGCAGCCCCAGCCCGCTCACTGTGAAAATTCTCACTGTGAAAATTCTCACTGTGAAAAATTAGGTGAAGGTCACTTCAAGCTAAATCAGAGGGGTAATTGCAGAACTTTTTATGGGTAGGAATTGGTTTAAAATTCATAGTTAAACATCCTTCATTGCGTTATTTATATTGCTGAGCCGACGATTTATTCGAACAAATGACGCAATGGTTTAGAAATAATCTTCAATCCCATTCAGATTCTGATAAATTGTGCGTTTTGCAATTAGGGTGCAAGACAGCAAAAAAAATGTCTCCGAAAACTACGCTGACATACGTCACAAACTACGCTGACATACGTCACAAACTACGCTGACATACGTCACAAACTACGCTGACATACGTCACAAACTACGCTGACATATGTCTCAATCTCAAAATTCGAAACACCCTAAAAAATAGAAAATAAATAATAGTTAAAAAAAACTAAAAAACACGCTTCCATAGAAAATCAAACTAAAAAGTAGGAAATAATGGAAAAAAAGCGTGGGGTGCCTGATATCAATAAAAAAATACCTTAAAAAGCTAGAATAGAATAGAATACCTTAAAACGTTAGACACGACGTCAGCGCATGCGTGTGCAGACTGTCGCTGCAACACCGCTGCGTGAGTCACGTAGTGCCGAGCAGTATTGTTGATGATGTATTACGAAATAGGTATGTAGGGTCAACATGTTTTACTGATCTAAGGTCAGATATTTTTTTTTTTTTAAAGTATTGAAAAATTAATTGTAATGTGTTCTATTACTGATACTGAACCACCACCAAAAAAAAAAAAATTGCGCACTGGTTATAAAATTTCCCTGTATATTTATTATTTGCACCAAGCAACGACATCCCCATTTTATGTCCAGCAACGAAATAATTACCGTGGTCGCTATATGCATTATATTAGATAAAGAACGAAAACGAACCCGGAGCCACAATAGAGCCACTCATCAGTAGGGCAAGTCTATCTAAGAATTTTATCTATGTATCAATCATAAATAATCATAATAGGCGGCCATCCATAAATTACGGCACACGTTAATGGGGAGGGAGGGGGGCGACGAAGCTTTAAACGTAATAAATTCTTATTTATTATACATAATAGGTTCCAATGTGTAGATATTAATTGTGTAAAATCTGCCGGGCTACCGGTTCAGTTAAGTGTGCCTCAAGACTCTATACTCGGCCCATTCTTGTTCTTAGTGTATATCAATGACTTACCATTCTTTTTAAAGGGTATTTGTGACGATGTACTGTTTGCAGATGATAGTTCTCTTATTTTTAAAGTAGACAGGAACAGACAAGATTTTGACGACGTGAACAGTGCACTCTCAATGGTTACAGATTGGTTTACGGCAAATAACCTAGTTCTCAATGCCAAGAAAACGAAATGTGTAAAGTTCGCCTTACCGAATGTTAGAAATCTGGGTCCCAACATCTTCTTAGCTAAAAAGGTGCTTAAAACTGTAGACCAGCAGTTTTTCTGGGCATAACAGTGGATGGCAAACTTAAGTGAGGCCCACATATTTCAAACCTAGCGGGGAGGCTCAGTTCAGCTGCCTACGCCGCACGGTGGATCGAAAATCGGCTGTAGAAGACATAGGATCTCGGTGTCTTAAATGTTATTTTTTTTGCTGGAAATGACTTCTGCCGATCATTACTGTTCTATAAAATGTCATATGAAGTAATTGTGTGCACAAATCAAGAGTTATAATTTTTATAAGAAAAAAATGTATCGAGCTGACATGAAAAATGAGGATATCTCTGGAATAGCTAAGATAACCGTTATATCCTTGCACATTGTTATAGTACTATTTATTTGTGAATTTTTGACATACTTAATATTGCGGCATCACTTGCGATTTTTTTTTTAATCGTTAAAATTAAAAAATGTTTATGATATGTACATTTTAATGCTTAAATATGGTTATACCAAGTGTAACTTACAATATTTTTTATGCTTAGACCAAAACTTTCTAAGAAATCACAAAGTCGTACCTACTTTGTGATTTCTTTTTTTTCTTACCCCGTTTCCTACTTTGTGACTTTCATTTGAAATGACATGGTAATTATGAATTACGTAATACGTAATCTTGTCTAATGCCTCAAGTCCACATTAGCTAATGATTAATAAAACTGAATACCTATATACCTAGTTAAAAGGATACGTAACAAAATAATTTGGGGTACCTACTCGCTAATTTAGCAATTAGTGCAGGATTAACTTAATGAAAGTAATTATATAAATGTGATACCATCATTAGTCAATAACAATAAATAGTCAAACATTGGATTCACAACTTCAGTTCATTTAGAGCATTTCTAATACTAACATCTATCCTACCGTGTCTTTTTACTCAGTGATCGTAAATAATGGAAAGCATTATTACAAATTTGGATTTGTTTGTTATTCCGAGCAATCAGGATGCTTCGTCTTTCGATCATGAAATATTGTTCAACACACTTGTTATTCGACTGGGCTCTAGCCTTTCAGATGAAGACAGTGTTACCGTGAAAGAATTTTGTCGAAGATTTACACGGGCAGTTCAAAAGAGATGGTTACGATCCCACAGGAAAAGTGAAGTTTTTAGACGTGATAACAGTAATTGGCTTGAGGCAAATATTGACTGGCCAAACTGCGTGCAAACCAATTTGCTCATTCAAGAATCAACAAGTGAAAATATTTCTACTGAACCTGTACCTGAACCTGTACCATCAACTTCAACAATGAAATCAACTTCAACGATGACAAAAAGATCTCGAAAGCCGTTGGAAGATCTAAGTAACAAGCAGAAGAAGAGACGATCTGATGAACATATAGGCGATGACCCTAATGAAGTAGCTTATTCAGCTGCAGCACTTTTGAAAGGAGATGGTCGTGAGGATATTGCATCTGTTATTGAACATATGCTCCAAAATCCAGAAGCAGCAGCAAAAATCAAGGAAATGTTGAACAAACCATCTCCTTCAACAATATTTTCACCAGAAAAAGCACTGGGTTTGCTACTTTCATTAAAACTATCGAAATGGCAATATATCACATTAAGGGAAACGACTATTCGAGAAGGTTCAAAGGAGATATATCCGTCTTACTATAAAGTGCAAAAAGCTAAGCTACAGTGCTACCCTCCGAAGACATTTGTGACTGTAACGGATTCATCTGCTAAGATTGCACTACAAGCGTTACTAGATTTAACAGTGAACAGAATTTTTGAAACTATTCGTAGTCCTGATGCGATACAAGATAAACAATTGATATTAATATCAAAGTGGGGATTTGACGGTGCATCTAACCAAAGTAGATATAAGCAAAACATAGAGAGTGGTCAAGATGATTCCAGCATATTTATGACCTCTTTGGTTCCATTAAAGTTGACAGCTGACGGTGATACCGTATGGGTGAATCCAAAACCCTTCTCACCTAGGTATTGCCGTCCAGTCCAGTTTAGTTTTGTGAAAGAAACCAAAGACGTTGTCATAAATGAAAAAACTGCAATGGATAACGAAATTGAAGCTCTCGTTCCCTCAAAATGTCAAGGACATGAAATTAGTCACAAATTAATGATGACGATGATTGACGGCAAAATTTGTACATATCTGTCTGAAGCTAAGTCAAATGCGGCCTGCTACCTGTGTTTGGCTAAGCCTACAGAAATGAATAAGTTAGATGTCATTGCGTCAAAAACCATTTCTTCTGGTGTGTATGAGTTCGGATTATCATCACTTCATGCCCGCATTAATGTGATGGAATGTCTTCTACACATAGCGTATCGTCTCGACTTCAAAAAGTGGTCTGCAAGAGGAGAAGGTCATCAAGAGTTATTGCATTCACGAAAAAAACTCATTCAAGATCGATTCAAAGATGATCTCAACCTTTTGATTGACATCGTTAAGCAAGGATCAGGCACAACTAACGACGGGAACACAGCAAGGCGGTTTTTTGAATTTCCTGATAAAACTGCAGCGATCACTGGATTAGATGAAGACCTAATACGCAGATTTGCTGTGATTTTGCAAGCTATCACATCTAGAGAGATTGTAGACGTGCCGAAATTTAAAGAATACGCTAGAACAACCGCTGAAAAATACGTGGAACTGTACGATTGGTACTACATGTCATTAACCGTCCACAAATTGTTGATTCACGTAGGGGACAATTCATATTCAAAATATTTTTGTCCTTCAGAAACGAGCTGTTCGAGCAATTTACCAGCTAGGTGCCAGAGTTTCCCTAAGGGACTTTTTTAAAGATATTGGTATTCTTACGGTGGCATCACAATAAAATTCATTTTCGCCAACATCTTATCTATTAGGCAAAATATACACTTATACGCTAAAAACATTGATATTCACACTGTTAACACTAGAAGTAAGGACAAACTACGTGTTCCCTTTCACCGGCTTCATAAGGTGCATAACTCATTTGTTGGACTTGGTATAACATTTTACAACAAGCTACCACCTTCTTTATTAGAATAATATCGTTGCCGAATGGCAAAAAACGGAACCCTTATAGATTCGTCATGTCTGTCTGTCTGTCTGTCCGAGTATGTCACAGCCACTTTTTTTCCGAAACTATTAGAGCTATGCTATTGAAACTTGGTAAGTAGATGTATTCTGTGAACCGCATTAAGATTTTCACACAAAAATAGAAAAAAAACAATAATATTTGGGGTTCCCCATACATAGAACTGAAACAAAAAAAAAAAAACAAAAAAACATCCTTCCCATACGTGTGGGGTATCTATGGATAGGTCTTCAAAAATGATATTGAGGTTTCTAATTTCATTTTTTTCTTAACTGAATAGTTTGCGCGAGAGACACTTCCAAAGTGGTAAAATGTGTGTCCCCCCCCCCCCGTAACTTCTAAAATAAGGGTATGATAAAACTAAAAAATATATGATGTACATTACCATGTAAACTTCCACCAAAAATTGGTTTGAACGAGATCTAGTAAGTAGTTTTTTTTTTAATACGTCATAAATCGTAAACCACAATTTACCTTTCATTCAGTCAACTCAAATATAAAAATTTAAATAAAAACATTTAATCTCATAAACATAAACCTTATGCATAAACCGTGAATACCTGAAGGTTTGTACGGAACCCTCGGTGCGCAATCTCTTGCGGGGCGGTTGAGCTCGGCCGCTTATGCTGTTAGAAAGATAAGACAGTTAACAGATGTAGAAACCGCGCGTTTGGTCTATTTTAGCTACTTCCACAGCATTATGTCGTATGGCATTTTACTGTGGGGTAGGGCTGCTGACATTGAATCCATTTTTATTTTGCAAAAGCGAGCTGTCAGAGCCATTTATAATCTATGTCGCGGCGAATCCCTCAGGGAACTATTTAAAAGGATTAATATTATGACGGTACCTTGCCAATTCATTTACGAAAATATTATGTATGTAAGAAAAAATCTACATCTTTTTAATAAAATAAGCGATAGACATAATTTTAATACTAGAAATAAAGACAAGATAGATCAACCATTTTTCAGATTAGCAAAAGTACATACATCTTTTATGGGGTACTGTGTTAAATGTTACAACAAAATACCTTCTGATATATTGCAATTAAATGAAAGGAGGTTTAAAAGTCATATTAAAAGTACACTTTGTAAACGAGCTTATTACAAATTAGAGGACTACATCCAAGATAAGAACGCTTGGAAACATGCTGGTCTCGCTCCATAGGACAGTCTTAGAGTTTATCAAACTAGTTGCTCACTTAATTGTGTAGATAATATTTATTTTTTCTTCTATGACACTGTTTTACATTCTGTAATTACTGTAACTCACACACTGACAGTTTATATGGGTAGTTCATATAATTGTTTTTTTATTTAACTGCTTTTGTTAATTTATTTTTATTTTCTTTTAATTTCATTTGTTGTGTATATGTATCATTTGCATCGTTGTATATGTAAGCGGGCACGCCCTTTATGCCTGGAGGCTTTAGTAAGGTTTTAAGTTCTGTTTACGATTTTGTTTCATTATTCATTTCAGCTTGAGTTTAGTTTTCAATGTTTTGTTGGTATAATGGCGTGTGCTAGCTGACATATGGCGAACAATGTATGTTTTGTTTTATTATATTAATAACTTATACAATATTGTATAGAATCAAGTTCTTCTAACTTAACAGACAGCAGTGCTGCTGGGGAGTTTGTTCCGCCACTTCTTCTTCCCAGCCAAAGCACTAGGAAGTGTCGAAGGGCGGGCGTTTTGGGGGGACTGTCTTATGTGACTTTGACGTTCAAAAAGTGCTGACTCTCAGCCTAGTTTGAATAAATGACTTTTGATTTTGATTTTGATTTTGCAAGTCCGACTCGCACTTGGCCGGTTTTTGATTATGCTTGAGTATACTTTTCATTTTATTTGTTGCTATATTGGGTTGGCTAGCTGGCATATAGCAAATCTTTTAATTTAATGTTTTGTGTCTCTTAATGTTTTACTATATAGCATTGTATAGAATCAAGTTCTTCTAACTGGACAGACAGCTGTACTGCACCTAACACCTTCACAAGTTCACATATAGTTTCCTCAGACACTCAGCTGTCTCTTGTCATATTCCAGGTGCCATTGCATTGGGGACATTTTCTAATATGATGACCCGCGGAGCCACGGCTCGTGACATGAGTGACAAGTTGAAAGCAGTGCTGAAGGAGCTGGAGGCATCAAGAAACGAATGCAAACAGCTGTTGCAGGAAAGAGAGGATAGTGAGGTTGAAGTAAAGAGGATTGTTGATAAAAACACTCAGCTCAAGAGCCAGCTCTTGGAACTTCATACCCAGCACGCGGACATACTTGACCAACATCACCATCTCCGTCAACTAGTGTCTGACTTCCAACATTGCAGTGACACTCATGACCAGGCACTGAAACGCATATCAGGCCTTGAATCAGAACTATGCAAGGCACACAACACAATATCCACCATCAATTCTGTAAAAGCCAACGAGCAGGTTGCCCAAACCAATAGCCTTTTCGACGAGCTGGTTGGTAGTGTATCCGGACTGCAGTATGAGGAGCCCACCATTTCCATAGACCTAACTGGGGACGATACCTTAACTAGATGTCCAACTCTAACTAGTCATAATAAAATTAAGAAATACATTAAAATTAATAAGAGTATTAAAAAGTATAAGAAACTATTGAAGACACAAAGTGTTTATAGGTCCAATATTAATCTTAGGAAAGAACGTGTCAACTTACAGAGCCAAATAAAAGTTTGTCAAAATAAGTTAGAAACTAGCAGACAAATATATGATGTTGAAATACAAATCCTTCAAAAGGAATTACTGAGTAGGGAATATACTCTTAAGGAAATATCTTGTAAGTATGAGTCGAGTCAACAAATGCTAACTGAGCGCTTACAGGAGGCCAGTGAGTTGGTGGACCTGGTGAAGTACAATGCAGAGAGGTATGAGTCACTGACTAACAATCTCACCTGTAGTTGTGCTCCCACTCCGCCACCTCTCATGTCTCAGCATGTAATTCCTACCACCTCACCTGTTTCAGCTCATACTCTAGAAACTATCAATCCCACTCAAAGTAATGTTCTGGTATATTCTGATAGATTAGGAGCAGGTTTTGGATCATTGTTAAATAACCGCTCTAAACATACCATTGCAAACTGTTGTTACCATAACCTGCATTTTAATGAGCTTGTTCATAAAATAAAACAAACAAATATGAATCAGCAGACTACTGTAGTTCTCTTAATTGGAAACAGTCTGAGTTTAACTAAAACGGACTTTGTTAATGGTATTGCCACCCTACTTAAATTAAAATTTGGCAAATTAATTTATGTGCTTTGCCTTATTCAGATAATTTGAATAATGAAGAAAATGATTACATTTTTAGTTTAAACAACTTAATGCATATTTTAACATGTCGTCATAGTGACCGTTTATTGTATTTTGATACTAACAATTTTGTTAGAGATTTTGTGTTAATTCGGGAACATATGTTTCTTCCCAAGAAAAGTAGACATGTATTAGCTACTTTGTTAGCTTACAACTAGCCTGTTAGTCTAGTGGTTAGTGACCCTGACTGCTAAGACTGAGGTCGTGGGTTCGATTCCCACCCAGGACAAATCTTTGTGTGATGAGCGCAATCATTTGTTCTGTGTCTGGGTGTAATTTATCTATAATATGCATGTATTTAAAAATATATAAGTATGTTTATCAGTTGTCTGGTTGCCATAGTACAGGCTCCGCCTAGTTTGGGATCAGATAACGTTGTGTTGGTTGTCCTAAGATATTATTATTATTATTATCATTTATTCATTTTTTAACATATTAAGTATATTTTTAAATATTTTAACAAAAATCTAAAAAAAAAACATTTAAAAATATAAAAAATAGTGATCCATCGGCATCGGGAGCAGGGTCCAAGCTGCCGGTGGTCAGGGCTCTAGAGAGAGGAACCTCCTGACTATGCGTGCCGTATCCAGGAGTACCGCCTTCTGAATCAAGCCCTTGATCCAGCCGTGTAATGAGAGCCTCCTGAGGTGCTGGTCGAGGCTCTTCGCTATTAGGCCATTGACTGTAACGATTATCGGTACAATGATTGCAGAATCCACGTCCCACATGTCGACAACCTCGTGTGCTAAGTCAAGATACTTGATTTTTTTATCTTGCTCAGCTTTCACGAGATTCTCGTCATGAGGGACAGCGATATCAACAATCATTGCACGACGCTCTCGTCGATCTATCACTACAATATCAGGCTTATTGGCTACAATAGTCCTGTCTGTGATGATAGATCGATCCCAGTACAATGTGGCGTGACCATTCTCGAGAACTGGGTCGGGCACATACCTGTAGTATGGTACTTCAGATTCCACAAGGTTGTACTGCAAAGCAAGTTGCTGGTGGATGATCCTAGCTACTAGATTGTGTCTGTGCAAGTACTCGCCGTTAGCGAGACGAGAACAACCGGAAACAATATGTCGGATTGATTCACCGGGACGGCGGCATGCCCGACAGATGTCAACCGTACCATCCTTGACAATGTATTTCCGATAGTTATTCGTCATGATAACTTCATCCATAATCGCACAGACAAAACCTTCGGTTTCCCCAAAGAGGTCGCCGAAACGCAGCCAGGATACGGACGTCAAAAAGTCTACATCAGGCCCATGGAGAGCCCGGAAAAAGCGACCGTGAAGCTCTTTGCTTTGCCATACTTCCTTACGATCCTTAGTATCCAGTACTGCAGGTTTGCGCCAGTTCTCGTTCGCCAAGGAGAGCGGGGTGAGGCCCTTGTCCACTGCGACCACATCTCGGTGCATCCCCACGTCAGTTTGAAGAAAATATTCCCTGAGACTGCAGATCTCGCGGTTGTGGAGGGTTTTAGCGTTTAAGAAACCTCGACCCCCACACTTCCGCGGGATGTACAGTCTCATCACTGATGACCGTGGGTGATGCATCCGATCTGCCGTCAGCAATGTACGGACCTTCCTATCCAGAGCGCCAAGTTCCGTCTGAGTCCATTTGAGTATGCCGAAAGAATACATCAAAACCGGCATGACCCAACCGTTGAAGGCACGCACCTTGTTGCCGCCTGATAAAAGACTATTAAATACCTTTTTCAGGCGGCCAAAGAAACGTTCCCTCAGCGATTGTTTCATGTCGGTAGCATTGATGCCTAATGCTTCCGACATACCCAAATATTTGTAGGTTTCGGTTGAGGAGAGGGATCTAAGGTGTATAGAATCCGTAAGTTCGGTACCCACGGATTCTACAATCTCCCCTCGCTTTACATGCATGACTGCACATTTGTCCACACCAAATTCCATCCTGATGGCGCTACTGAACGTTTCTGTTACCTTCAGTAGCTCCATCAGTCGCAAATTGTTGGGGGCAAAGAGTTTCAGATCATCCATGTAAAGGAGGTGTGATATCAACTGACCACCTCTTCTCAATCGATAGCCTAGACCTGAATCCTCCAGTAGTGTGCTTAGAGGATTCAAGGCTAAGCAAAACCAAAGCGGACTCAAACTGTCGCCCTGAAATATTCCTCGCTCAATCCTGATCGGTTCATTGATCTGATGGATTTGTGGACATCCTGGATAGAGAAGGACCGTCCTCCACTGCCTCATACACGACATCAAGAAGGTGCGTAGAGTTGCATCTATTTTGTACAATTCCAGCACCCTCATGAGCCATGTATGTGGCACCGAGTCATAGGCCTTCTTATAATCTATCCAACATGTCGACAAATCCTTCCGGGATCTACGAACCTGTTGGCTAATGGTCATGTCTATAAGGAGCAGCTCCTTAGTACCACGGGACCCATTCTTACTTCCATTCTGAGACACCGACATAATTGCGTTACTTTGAATGTGGTGTGAAATTTTTGCTCTAAGAATGGATGTAAGAACTTTATAGACCGTCGGTAAACAAGTTATGGGTCTATAATTTTTAGGTTCCGCAGTACTACCCGGTTTATGAAGAAGGTGGGTAACTCCTGTTGTAAAGAACAGTGGTAGCGACCCAGTCTCTAAAGATGACTGGAATTGTGAGGCTAAGCAGGCATGTGACCTTTGTAGCCATTTGATCCAAAAATTGTGCAGTCCATCCGGTCCTGGGGATTTCCAGTTAGGCAACGGACGGACTGCACAGGCCACATCCAGAGGACTGATGGTAATAGCCTCCATGTTTTTATTATTATTATAATATACACGCAGTTATTGATAATTTAACTGAGATTAGGTTAAGTGATGAAACAGTATTATCTAGCATTTCTAATAATACTGTTATTGATTCTTTAAACTTTTAGAGGTGACAAAAGGGAAGCATAATAAGAATATTTTACTGTTTCATCAAAACATAAATAGTTTCTCTGGCAAAATCCTAGACGTGGAAATGTTAATAGATAAAATAAATATCATATGGATATCTTGTGTTTTTGTGAAACTTGGTTAAAACCGGATAGAACGTTGTTTAATATAAATAATTATTCAGTTGCCAGTGCGTACAACAGGTCTTCAATAGGGGGTGGTACCTTGATATTATGCAACAGTTATCTGAGATATAAAGAAAGAAAGGATTTAACTGCTTGCTCTGTTGATCGCTTATGTGAGGTAGCATGTGCAGAGGTTGAAGGCCATACTTTCTTATGTATTTATAGGCCACCAGCCTCAAACTTGTCATCATTTTTGATCATTATGGAAGGAATATTAGGTAAACTTTTTGAAGATAATAAATTAATTTTCGCTTGTGGTGACCTAAATATTGATCTGTTAGTTAATTCACCGGAAAAATGTAAGTTTATCTCATTGTTTAAATCATTCAATTTAAAATGTATATTTAATGAACCGACAAGAATAACACCAACCACAGCCTCATGCATAGATAATGTATTTACCAATTGTAAAATAAAAGAGTCGTCCATAATTAGTGGCGTCAGGTCTGACCATACCGGTCAGCTTGTATCGTTTCACTTAGGCAAAAAGTTACACTTAAATAAAACCATTGAACTTAGACCCCTGACTAAAAATAAATTGAAAATGTTTAATAATAATGTTCTTAGGAATCTCTCAGCAGAAAGTTTTGATTCACAAGACCCAAATATTAACTTCGGCACTTTTTTTTCTACAGTATGCCAAGAATTCAATAAAGCATGTCCTGTAAAAAAAGTTTCAATCAATATTAAACCAAAATTTAGTGAATGGGCTACTGCTGGAATTAGAAAAAGCAGAGATATTTTATATAATTTGTATCACGAAAAATTATTGACTTCTGATCAAGCCCTTCATAATTATGTAAGAAACTATTCTAAGTTATTCAAAAGAGTCTGCGCTCAAGCTAAATCTAAACTGATAAGTAACAAAATTAGTATTTCAAACAATAAAATAAAAGCTGTCTGGGAGGTAATTAATAAAGAAACTGGAAACACAAAACAGCGAGATCAGAATGAGTTGACTCTAAAAATTGATAATAAAACTATTTCAGATAAGTTAAAAGTTGCTGAGACCCTTGAAAATTTCTTTACCAACATTCCAATAGAAGTTACGAAATCTCTCCCCTCATCATCTATATTAGCTGAATCTCTTCTTAAAGAAAACTTCAATAAGGACATTCCTAGTTTTGAATTCAAACCCATTTCTATTGCCACAATTAAAACAGCATTTAAAAGTCTTAACATAAAAAAACACAGAAGACTTATGGGGTATTTCGGTTAAAGTTCTTGAAAATATCATCGACACCATTGCTCCTGTCTTGACAGGTATATTTAATCAATGTTTAGACCGCGGTACGTTTCCTGATTTAATTAAACATAGTAAAGTAGTACCAATTTTCAAATCGGGTAGTAAAACTGATCCCTCTAAATATAGACCTATATCTGTGTTACCAGCATTGAGTAAAATTTATGAAAAAATCATGCTGGACCAGATGTTGGCTCATTTCAACTCAAATGGGATTTTACATAGTCGACAGTTTGGTTTCACGAAAGGTAAGTCGACGAGTGACGCGGGAGTAAAACTTATCAGTCACATATTAGAATCCTGGGAGCAGTCCCAGGATGCAATTGGCATTTTCTGTGACCTCTCAAAAGCGTTCGACTGCGTTGACCACAATACACTGATCTGTAAATTACACCACTACGGAATTTGTGGACAAGCTGCTGATCTTGTTCTTTCCTATTTATCAAACAGATAGCAAAAAGTAAACGTTGGCGGGGCTACGTCCTTGGGGTCTGTTGGGACACGTGCATAGCATGACGCAATAATATGCGAGGTTGCATTATATAGGCCACGACGAGGCGACGCTGCCCGCTCTCACCAGTCATTTCCCTACCGTGTAAGAAACACCTTGTATACTCGGTATATTCCGCGCAAATAAATCCGGTTCACATAAGTCGCATTTTATATTCCAACCACCTAACAGGAGTCAGTGAACACAAGTAGGGAAAGACTCAACAGGGTCTCTTGTTAAGATGGGCGTGCCGCAAGGTTCAATTCTTGGCCCTTTCTTATTTTTAGTTTACATTAATGACCTTCCTTACATGATAGCTAAGTTCTCGGATATAGTTTTGTTCGTTGATGACACTTCACTTATTTTTAAAATAGATAGAAAAGACAGGGATTTCTTACATGTTAACGATAGTCTAGCTATTCTTTCGAAATGGTTTGCAGCTAATAATCTCTTATTTAATGCGAACAAAACGAAATGTATTAGGTTCTAATTACCAAATGTTCCCCAAGTAGATTTAAATTTAAAACTTGATGGCAAGAAACTAGATGCTATTTCGGAAACTGTATTTTTAGGAATTACTCTAGATTCGAAACTGCAGTGGGGTCCCCACATTAGAGCTATTTCAGGTAGATTAAGTTCAGCTGCATATGCAGTAAGAAAAATTAGGCAGTTGACCGATATAGGTACAGCTCGATTAGTATACTTTGCTTATTTCCAGAGTATTATGTCTTATGGCGTTCTGCTGTGGGGTTCTGCAGCTGATGTAGATTCAGTTTTCATTTTGCAAAACAGGGCTATCCACGCAATCTATAAAATGGGGCCTCGCGAGTCTCTCAGATTTTTTTTTAACAGAAATTGATATACTGACTCTTCCCTCTCTTTATATCTTTGAATGTATTTTGTATGTTCGCAAAAATTTAGGCCTTTTCACAATAAGAAGCGATTTCTATAACATAAATACGCGTAGTAAAAATGAAATTGTGATACCAAAATTTAGATTAACTAAAACTAGTAAATCATTTCTTATAAACAGTATCCGCTTCTATAACAAGTTGCCAAAGTCTGTTACTGAACTTAGCTATGGAAAGTTCAAATCACACATCACATCAAACGTGTCCTTATCAAAAAAGCATATTATAAGATAAACGACTACGTTGAAGACAAGGAAGTTTGGCAATAATTCCTTCTGCACATGTGGCTTCCCTGGTAGCTCATTACAGGATGACCTGTGTCTATAACTGCTCCCGAATGACGATGTACATTTTGTATTCAAGTTTTCTTTTTTTACATTCTTTCACATTTACTCATTTTTGAAATTATATACCTACAACACGTACATTGTCATCATCATCATCATCATTTCAGCCGTAAGACGTCCACTGCTGGACTTAGGCCTCCCCGAATTTGGGGGGCTTTGCCATAATCGCCACGCTTGGCAGGCGGGTTGCCGATCGCAGTATTGTGGTAAAATGCATAGAGAACGCTGCTACCCATTCTCTAGTAAGTCCCTTAGTCGCCTTTTACGACACCCACGGGAAGAAATGGGGTGGTGTTATTCTTTACGTCCGGCACCACACGGTAATATTATATTGTACATTGTACTCTTTAATATTAATTGTCATGGCAATAATGACATTTGGTTTAAATAGTGTAATATGTCTTATTTATGAAATAATATTATTTATGTAGATTATTGTATACTTTTATACTTTGTGAATGTGAGAACGTTGTAGGCCTTGTAGACTGTAGACAATTTTCTATCTTATTCAGTACCTGGTACTTGTTGACAGGCCTACACCGTCCTCCCATACCTATTACCTATTAACACTGTAATTTGAAACAATTGTTAAAACTAATTATTTTTAAAAGAGTAACCGTGGAGTTTCTTGCCGGCTCTTCTCCATAGGAACCAAACTATTTGGAACCGTGCACCTAGCTTCTGACTTTTCATAAGTGCCCATGTAGGTTTATATGAAATAAAAATATTTTGATTTGATTTGAAATACATAAGAAACAACAAGAAGTTTTTTTTTTGTTTTTTTGAAGAATGTCTGCTAGACGTGCCAGAGAAATTCTTTGTATGGATGATGACGATGATGCTGTATTGTTTGATGAGAAAGATCTGGACACAACGAATGTTCCTGACACTAACAATCCAAACGAAGTGGCTGCTATGCCATGCATATGCCTATATGGACTGAAGATGATTAAGTTTGATCTTTAATTAATATCATTAATCATTTTTTACAGAGACTCGGCAGCATCGTTTGCATCTTGAATAGTCAATATGCCACTAAAGTCCATTGATAATATGTCAGCAATTACATCTGTATCATTAACAATTATGCGATTAACTTTAGAGGTAGGGAGTGACTTTGCATGTTGAATGCTTATAAGCGTAGGTCTATGATCAGTAATGTAGTGTCCAACACTAGAGTCGTATTTTTAAGATCAAATCTTAACATTACGTGATCAATAAAAGAATTAATACGAGTAGGGAAAAGATGTGTTGGGAGGAGTCCGTGTGAAGCAATAAGGTTAAGGTACTGATTTGCTTGTTGGGAGATAGCATTCGGAGTGATGTCTATATTGATGTCACCCATTATCACTAAGTTTTTATGGACTGACGCTTGAGTAAGGACAGTGTCTAAATTGTCAAGAATATTATCAAGGTTTCGTGTGGAGGGAGAGTGATATAGGGCTTAAAGTACGATATTATGAGATTTTACATTACAGATTAAACTGCACTATATACAGGGTTATTTGTAAAACACCGGCAACCTCTCAGGGCTATGTTACTAACATCATAATCAACAACTTTTGTTCTATGACTTTTCAAAATTCAACATATTTTAGTTCATAAGATTTTCATACAAAAATCGGCCGCCCGTAAATATGTCAAGTTCAAGCGCCCCCGCTGCCCTAACTCCGGTCCCCTCGCTAATGTACTATCGCTTTCTTTTGCTTCGCAAAGACTTCGTAACATTTAGAGCGTTAAATTTAAATATTTATATTTTTGTATTAGAATCTGATGAACTAAAATATGATGAATTTTGAAAATTCATAGAACAAAAGTTGTTGATTATGATGTTAGTAACATAGTCCTGAGAGGTTGTCGGTGTTTTACAAATAACCCTGTATAGAAGGTTCAGTAACGATATGCGGTAATTCCGATTTTACTTAAATTATAACACCATCGCTCTTGTTGATAGGTTTACTTGTGTGATAAGAGACATACCCTTCCAGTGGTGGAACCGTTGACATCATCAACCAGCACTCCGATAAAATTAAAACATCACATGTAATATTCATCCTATCCAGTAGCACAAGAAAACTATCGAAGTTACAATTTACACTGCGTATGTTAAGGTGCGTGAGTCACTTAGACTAAAAGAGACAATATCATTTAATGTGTTAGAATCGAAAACTGATGTTTGATGTTAAGTGTATATTGTGTAACCATAAATATGACGTGGATTATTTGTAATATAGTTTTGTATGTATTTGATAATTCTGTTGTGTACGTTGCACGTAAAAGACATAGAAATAAGATAGCCGATAGGATGTACATAAACGTAGGTATAATATAGAGAGTTGTGTGTTTATAATAACAAAACCAATTATTATAACTTTTACAAGGTTTCAAAAGGTTCAATGCGAAATACAGAGGCTGATTTATACAGTATATGTAATTGAAAGTAAATAATACTATATATGACTTTTATAAAAAGGTAACAGGTTATTTTTATAAAGTAGTAAAAACTAAGTTTGTAAGAGGCTAGTAGTGCTCGAATTTGTAAATAAAATTGTACGGAACTAAAGTATTTTAAAAATATGCAATAATAATGGAAAATGAGATGCCTTGCATTCTTTATGCAGGGGTGAGCAGTTTTTTAAGACAAGAAGTTGGGCTGACAACAATGGAGTCCAGTCCTTCCCGCACACGAAGAAAAATTTTTCCATTTTGGGACCAACAAAATTTATACTTGTTTGTTTTGGCAAATGAACAAGCCTCGAAGAATAGTTGCCGCTGAGTGCGAGGCAGGTGATCGGCGATAGAGACTGGCTTGACTTCACCGGGAACACCAATGTGTCCCGTGTTCAGTTTCTCCGTTGATGGTAGACCCTTATTGAACAAACGGCAGGCATCCAGTACTTGATTCTTCGAGGGGACTGTTAGGAACTCTGCTACTATCGGTCTGTTTGAGCCCTTTTTTCCGGGCAAGCGATATACGTCACGTAGTTGAGGTGGGTTAACCGCCGGCTGGAGAATCTCACAGGTTTTAATAACAACCGAGGTCAAGTCACCAATGGTTTCCTTCTCAATCGCTGGTAAATTCCTAATCTCGATAC
Organism: Aporophyla nigra; assembly: GCA_947507805.1. Taxonomy (NCBI): domain Eukaryota; kingdom Metazoa; phylum Arthropoda; class Insecta; order Lepidoptera; family Noctuidae; genus Aporophyla; species Aporophyla nigra. The sequence continues at coordinate 771,890 of OX382304.1, forward strand.
ATGACGATCGCGAGATCAGCTGTATATCTTCTACTTTGTTTTCCAGTCCCCGTATACAGCGTGTAACGGAAGGGGGGTATCAACCCTGAAGGAGGTGAATGTGCTCATGAAACTCAACAACTTTCCCCAAAGAACATAGGTCAAAATATGAAAAAAAAATTTGGCCCTCCCATAGTAAATCAATCAGCTGGTAGTCAGTTTTGTAAGGGAGGGCCAAATTTTTTTTTTCATATTTCGACATATGTTCTTTGGGGAAAGTTGTTGAGTTTCATGAGCACATTCACCTCCTTCAGGGTTGATACCCCCCTTCCGTTACACGCTGTATAGTTGCGTTGATCGCTGTTTTCTTTTTTTAATTTCTGCAATGATTGCTTGATAGAATCGTAGTCTTGACTCAGAAATTCTGTAGTTTTTAGGGTTTCAGCATTAGTTTTTTGGATCTCCACATTTTGTGATTTAATTTCTCTCAGCTCCGACGTTAGTTTGCCAAGCAGAGCCTCTTGCTCAGTTTTACAAGAGGTAAATAACTTCGTTATTTTATCCTCGAGTTTCTTGCATTCACACTCCGGGGAGAAATCTGGTCGAGGTAATGTTAGAGACTTCGGGCTCATTCGGATTATTAAAAACGTCTGGAGTTGAGAAAACAGGTGGATTGTCCGTTTCACGAGCTGGAGTAGCAGGGGGCGAGCGCTCAATCCTCGGCATAGTGAAGCTAGCAGTTATTTACTTACTACTTGATTTATATTTCGGCACACGCAACGATCCGCAGCAAAGTAGCAACTCCAAATCTATACTTTTATTACTTTAATATTATAAAGCTGAAGAGTTTGTTTGTTTGATTGAACGCGGTAATCTCAGGAACTACTGATCCGAATTGACAAATTCATATGTGTTGGGTAGCTTATTTATCGAGGAAGGCTATAGGCTATATAACATCACGCTACAACCAAGAGGTGCGGAGCAGTAATGAAAAATATTGCAAAAACAGGTAAAATCGCACGGGTAAGCGATTCGACGCGACGGGAAGGGTCCGGTGAACAAGAAATTTAACGCGGACGAAGTCGCGGGCAGAAGCTAGTAAACTATAAAACCCAGCACTCGTAGCCGATTAACACGTAGCACAGATGTTTGGTGCCGCGTAGCACTCGTAGCCGTTCCGCTCGTAGCTGATGACGCGCACTCTTGTAGCAGTCCGAGCGCTACGGTGGTAAGGATGCGGTATTTTGCGACGATGCGTCAACGTCGTCGTTTGGCTTAGCTAAGTAACACCGGCTTTCGCGCATTGAGAAGGCGGTTCAAAACTGAGTTTATAAGTCCAATCACGATGGACCCAAAGTATGCTTTAGTCAAGGGTGTTGGCAAAAATATCGTTGTCACTTTTGTGGGGAGTGGCCTACTCGTATAGATGCTCCAGGAAGAAACGACTTAACACTAGGAGCGCTGAACATACCGACTGAGGTAAATTTGGATAAAAAATATGTATATTGCAATTACGTAGTTGAAGTCTCGTATAAACAATAAATATAATAATCATCATATTTCATGAAAAGTCATAAAAAACCGGCCAAGTGCGAGTCGGACTCGCGCACCGAGGGTTCCGTACAAACCTGCAGGTATTCACGGTTTATGCATAAGGTTTATGTTTATAAGATTCAATGTTTTTTTTTAATTTTTATAACTGAGTTGACTGAATGAAAGGTTAGTTGTGGTTTACGATTTTTGACGTATTAAAAAAAAAAAATTCTTACTAGATCTCGTTCAAACCAATTTTTGGTGGAAGTTTACATGGTAATGTACATCATATATTTTTTTTAGTTTTATCATTCCCTTATTTTAGGAGTTACGGGGGGGGCGGGGACACATTTTACCACTTTGGAAGTGTCTCTCGCGCAAACTATTCAGTATAGAAAAAAAATATATTAGAAACCTCAATATCATTTTTGAAGACCTATCCATAAATACCCCACACGTATGGGTTTGATGATTTTTTTTTTTTGAGTTTCAGTTCAATGTATGGGGAACCCCAAATATTATTGTTTTTTTTCTATTTTTGTGTGAAAATCTTAATGCGGTTTACAGAATACATCTACTTACCAAGTTTCAACAGCATAGCTCTTATAGTTTCGGAAAAAAGTGGCTGTGACATACTCGGACAGACAGACAGACATGACGAATCTATAAGGGTTCCGTTTTTTGCCATTTGGCAACGGAACCCTAAAAAGTAACAATTTAGGTTCTCTTCTTTATACGATGAATTCTTTGTGCATATTCTTTCTAATAAATTAGTTAATTACATCGTCGATAGGACAATCAATGTCAGTGTATGTGTTCAACTTTTAAATTTAAGATTTAATTTATAATCTCACTCAGTGAAAACAGCCCTGTTAATAAACTTGCAACTAGAGAGAGCTCGGAGGAGAATATTGGTTTTGGCAGCTGTCAAATTGTTCTGAGATCAGGCTGCGAATTTAATAACGGCATCATGTCGCTCAAGTCATCTCGATTGACAATGTGGCTGCGGCGAGTGTTTTAGTTGACTCTTCGATGTTGTGAACCACTTGGTAGACGCTGTAAAAAACGATACTACTTCTTCAAAAGTAAAGTGCGCTGCTTACACTTGTAAATGCATATTTACAAGTCTCTCAATTGAACTTGAAACAAAGAGCTGCGAGAGACATAGAGGTGAAGAAGTCATTAGACTGCCAGGTGCTGCTGGCGCGTTGATAGCTTACTTTTTGACGTGATGTTTTTTATTCGGTGAAGTTCAATATCTGTGAACGACAAAAAACAGACAACGTCTTATAGCAGTTATAGCTAAATGACGCTTAATGGTGAGCGGTCTTATTTATACCAGTTTTAAGACAAAATCAAAATCAAAAGTCGTTTATTCTAACTATGCTGAGATTCAGCACTTTTTGAACGTCAAAGTTACATGAGACTGTCCCCCGGCACGCCCGCCCTTCACCACTTTGCTTTAGCTGGGAAGAAGAGGAGCGCAACAAACTGTCCAGAGCAGACAGGATATAATATGCTAATAACGTTACACTGGCAGCGCACGCGCAGGCGCGCGACCCTCTTTTTTACTATGTGTCTAAATGCTAATTCGTATGGCGCAAAATTGATCCTGGTGTCGATGTCAAGGTTTGACAACGCACACGGAGCACTTGTTTTCTGCTCCGTGACAACGCACTACCTAGACCTAAATGCTTTACAACAGAAACATTGCCCAAAATAGGATTATAAATGAATATGAGACTGACAATAGCAAAATTTTATCAGATCTCGTCACTTATAGACCGTAAACCTGCTTAGAAATGTAAAATACCTTTTCTGGGTGGGATTCATCGAAGAAAGCCTGCATCAAAAGGAATGCTATGAGCCTAAAAAATGTAGTGCCGAGAAAATAAAAAAGCTACAGCAGTCTCAGAAACCGCAAGAAAATGTTTTTGCAAATAGCAATCAGTTTAAGATGCTACATTTCACCAGAAAATGTTATAAACATCATCATCGGTGAAGCTTTACTTTATGCCGCAGTCGCAGCCTAAAATATTGGGTGTGCTCACCATGTGTGCCGCAGAATATTTTTAGGAAGGTGCATCCTCTATGACTTGGGACTTAAACATAACTGACGAAATGTTGGTGTACTACTTACTACTTCTTTTAAGTAGGTACCTACACTTCTCCCTAACCCTTCGGGATTAAAGGTGTGACAGTATATTATGTTCATATCCTGCTCCACATCCACATCACTTATGCTATTCAGGTACTCAATGTTTTATTAAGTAGGTATAAGATCAGTGGATTATGTAGGTACGGTGAAAAGAAAGAGCGAGCTACCTCGACATTTTGTTGCGTCCGCCTCGGTTTCTAAAATAGGTAAATAAAGGTACTTCTGAACATCAAAATTCATCAAAAAGTAGAATTGATTCCAGGTAAAAGTTACTATGGGAATGTAGAATGCAACACCGAGCTCAAAGATTTTGCACTCTTGGATAGGTTACATATTATTTTGGCTAATAGTTCTGGGAATTTATTGGTTTGTTGGCTTATTAAATGAAGAAAAGCTCAAGAGAATGTAGAATGTAAGAGCGAGCGAAGCGAACCTGAAAATTTTTGCACCCTTTACAGGTTCTGTTTTTGATCATTTTACAGAAAGAGAACTTACTTTATTGCATTATGACAAGCTTTGGAATCTGGCTTTAACCTTAGCCTTGTCATACCATTACTTAGCCTATCATTCATAGTCACACAGTTTCGCAAGGAAAACATTTCCACAGCATTTATTCTACTGTTTTTGCCATACCCAATATTCACTTCCATACATATGCGTTGGCACCAGAGCGCGTCGTTGTGAACAGTCGCTACGCTGGGCATGCGGGTTGGCGATCGTAGAGCTCGTACAAGTGACGCTGCTGCCCGTCACTAATCTGCACCATTTAGCTGCATAGTAACATGGTTATACCACCTTTTGTCGATTGTCAGAGCCTCGTTTGTTGTTCAGCTGGATGCACCACGAACAGGTGAGGTTGACATGGGACAGTGAGATGGTAAATTTAGAAATTTGGATTATAAGAGGGCTCTTATAATCCAAATTTCTAAATTGATAATAATAAAATCCCCACCACCGTATCTCTAGGGATTGCGTGCTACAAGAGACATACATATACCCGCAGGGCAGAATGTGGCGACCTTTTGGGTAAAAGCGACTCCACCCTCTGGCTTGTCTTTATTGGCCGGCCGGAGTGAACACTGCCGAGCAGCAAAGCTCCCACATCTTTCTTGCCTTTATTAGCCGGCTCGAGTGCCCGTGCTCTGAGGAAGAAAGTATTCAAGTAAGATGATAGTAGGAATCTTAACCGTACTTCCGGGATTGTCCTGATAGCCGTGGAATACCTCTCCACTCCAAGTACCTCAGGACATGTTGCCCCCTTGTAGCCACGACACTGTGCTAGCGACCGATTTTGGGGGCCCATTATTGAAAATGCAAGTTTAATCTATACATCTATACAAATAAATAAAATTGGAGTGTCTGTTTTTAATATACACGGTACATATACCAAAACAACTTTTTTTACAATTTTTGTCTGTCTGTCTGTTTGTTCCGGCTAATTTCTGAAATGGCTGGACCGATTTTGATGGGACTTTCACTGGCAGATAGCTGATGTAACAAGGAGTAACTTCGGCTACTTTTATTTTAGAAAAAATAAATAATAGTTTAAAAAAACTAAAAACACGCTGAATTTTGAGACGTATGTCAGCGTAGTTTTCAAAGACAGTTTTTATGAAAAACTTTTTGTAAATACCACGCGGACGAAGTCGCGGGTAACAGCTATTACCTATAATATAACCTGAATTAACACATCTTACCGCGGTAGTACGTCCTCCTGCGTTAATTTCCGACATCCACGCGGGCGAAGCCGCGGGCAAAAGCTAGTATTTTATATAAAACATTGGCCAAGTCCTGGTAGGGGTATAGTCTTTACATAGTCCTAGATAACCAGCTCATTTTTGCCACCCAAACGAAATTCAATATGTTTGTTTCAATGTTCTGCAATAGTACTGCACCTAGGGTTGTCCTTGGGTGCACTTGCATGGTGCGCTGGGATAGCTGTCGTTTAGTGCCTCAACACTTAAAATGGGTCCTGGGCCCCTCGTACAGTCAGCGTCAGTAATGTGGGGACGAACAGACTGTTCAAAATGATCTAAACAACTATAAAAATTAAACATTAACTCAATGACATAATGAATGTTTCAGAATGAAGACAATATACGACAACTGTCATTCTGACAAGAACTTTATCCAATAGAAGTAAAGTTGAATATTCTGATTTGTTGAGACCATTATGAAGAGGCTGTGTTGGTGTCCCGATATTTTTGCTGCTTTTTGTATGCCTTTCTGTCCGAGATTCAAAGATCCTGAGGTATGTCAAACACAAAAAAAAAGTATTTTAAAAAACACGGTGAAGTAGGAAGTTTTTAATATTATCTGTATTTAGACCGCGCTTTCTAGGAACTTGCTAGTTTTTAACCGTGCTTAAATAATAATGCATCGAACAAGTAAAACTTTAATGAACCTAGAGGGTCAATAAGACCGTTGATATGCACTGATATAACTGAAGGTTCGATGATGTGATTGAAATTATTAATCATTTTCTTTTCCCTTCTTGTCAATATGTAGTACCATGTGCAAGTACCTACTCCATTCATAGAAAACACAGAAAAAGATCAACACTTATTTATTGCTATCGACATAACTTATATTCTACAAATAATTAGTTTTACAAACGAAACTAAATGTAGCCTTCAATTAATATTGTAGACCTCCATCACGAATAAATAGGGTGAGTAACTATTTAATTAATTATATATTTACACGGTTATTAATAATATGACATAACTTATTTAACAAGTTGCACGGCATGCCTACCGTTCCTTAACAATCCTATACTTGTGCACGCGTATGATGTAGGGGGGCACGTCGGAGGGCGCGCGCTTGGCGGCCGGCTTGTTGGGCGCGCTGTGGTACGTGTAGCCGCCGGAGGGGTTGGGCCGCGCGTACAGGATGCTGGGCTCCTCGGGCGCGCTGGACGCCGCCGCGTACAGCTGCGGCGCCTGGTAGTGGCTAGCGTACGACGCGTACTGCGGCGGCTCATATGATGCCTCGTAGTCGGAGTGCGCGGCCGGCGCGTAGTCATCAGCGTAGGGCGCGCGCGCGTACACTGGGTGGTGCGCGGATGGCGCGTGCTTGCGGTCGCGGCCGAGCGGCGCGGGCGATAGCACGCGCAACACGGGCATGGGTGCGTGCAGGGGGATGGCCGCGTACACGTAGGGCTCGTAGTCGCGCGAGTACTGCGCGTACGGCGAGTAGTCGCCCGCGTACACGCCGTAGCGGCTGTGGCGGCGCAGCGCTTCGCCCAGCGGCTCGCTCAGCGCTGTCCCGCACACACATAACACCACCAGTTGCGTCTGAAAGTAACGTCACACTTGTTTAACTGTTCATTCAACAGCCGGCTACAGTCAGCTGCTGGTTCAACAGGTCTCTCCTAATATTTAAGTCGATGAATAGGTCTAGAGATTAAATTTAATCAATACCGTAGGGTACGGATATGTAAGACTGGTTATGCTTAGCGAGCGAGATCAACTCGTTCATCCTGCGAATGTCAGTCTTCAGAGCCTGGTCGGTCACTGTACAGTGACCGACAAACTCAAACGTCCGTATGTCGCAGACACTCGGTCACCTAGATGCACTTTTCCTTTACAACCCCGTAGGACTGTTGAACTTCCTATTGTACAAAAAACTAGAAACGAGAAAATATTGAGTGAGAATTGTGTATCGGCACAGTGCTCTAGTTATAGCAAACGATAGAGAACACTCACGAGTGCGTCCATGTCTGGGGCGAGGTGCGCGCACACTGGCGCGGCGCCGCGGCGCCGGCGCACTCCTCCCTTCAGTTTCAGCGGGCGCCGCGCGCCTGCACCGAGCTGCCGCACTGTGACTGTGCACTCATTTCCTGTGACACGCTGTTGGTTGAAATACAGAGGGTGTGCAAACTCTGGACAGCTGCTGTTCGTAGTCATGAATACTAAGAGTGATCTGAATCGTTTGATCGTCTGTCTCAACACTCATTTGTAGGCGAAACGGTAGTTGAGTTAAAGCAGGTGTGTGCCACTAAGTATACGTACATAACAACTAACTACCAACTGAATCAAGGTCATTACTGCTCCAAATTTGAATTTCTTGGCGTACCTGCTCTAAAACTGATGGAATGGGTACATAAGGTACCTAAATCTTGATTAATAATTTATGACCCCATAACCCTAATTGGTGGATATAGGTATTTCGTTTCTGAATGTTCAGTCGATCTTTTATTAATATTCATAGCAAACATGATGGTGGTTGTTGCAGCTCTATGTGAGCAGCTTTGACAGCGGTGCGGGGACCGCTGGGTGCGCGGCGGCCGCGGGCGCTTCCTTCCGCGTGGGTGCGTGCGACGAAGACTTGTAATTATACACTCAGCTATGTGCTAAAAACCACGATTACGCTTTTTGTTCGATACGATGAATTTCCTGCATTTCCTAAATCAAATGATTGTTCCGATTGGTGGAAAGATGACTGACGTGTGCATGATCCGCTGTGAGCGGTGTTAGTTAAGGATACTAATGGTGTGGGTTTAAAGAGTCTTTAGGCATGTCGTCGAAATCTCTTCTTCTGATCATTCTATGTATATGTTTTATCGATGAGAAATGGGACTACTGTATACTTACTGTATACGGGGATAATATATTTAAAGTAGTACCTCTTTGGAACAATGAATTCAGTCTTCTGCGGTACTTCGCTTTGACCTATTAAAATCTTTGCCTTTGATAGCATGCTTACCATAACGTCGAATCCCCCAAGTTATAGCCTCTTTGGCACTTTTAAGACATTACTGAAATCGAAATATGTATTGTTAAAAGTGCAAGTGTGTCGTGTGTTCGATGGCGTCAGAGCGTGATCTTGGTCTAGTTTCCCGACACAGTGGTACAGTGGCCGCGGTCGAGTCCAGCAGTGCGTCACCACACTCACCACATCACACCCGCACGTGAGATCACTACTACGAGCATGTGTAACAGCTACTCAGGCGACGCGACATGAATCAAATTAAGTAATGTATTTATTGCCTAAATCTTTCGTTTTCATAAACTAAACACGTGCTGAGGTTCTATTTGTTAACTCTCTGTGAGCCCAAGAGGTGACGCTTCAATCTATGAGCCTCAAGCAATATTTCGTCATTAAACATTCAGTGCAAATGAAACATTTTAAAGTACGGCGCTATCTTTTTTGCCTTTCCACTATTTCATGTGTGATCTCCAGGCTGAAAACCATTTTGGGTGTTTCATTAGACGACACGCCATCCTTTACACGACAACATCCTGGCACCTCACAGGCAGAAAGGGCGAAACAGTTTCATGAAATGTGCTGTCCCACTCACTGGTGAACTCTCTAATAGGTAAAGACTAACGCTGCCGCGAAGCACTCTTCCCTACTCATTCCATTCGTTTAACCTGCTGAAAAGCTCCCACCAAGACATGAGTTACCTTGGGCTTACAGAAAAGTAAAATAAACATATTTTCTAGGGTTGGTTATCGATGGGAGAGCAGCACGACTAAATAAAATGCACTTTGCGTTGTATTGCAATTGTGATGTGATGCGAGTTGTGTACTGTGTCTTATTATACGTTGTTTTGTGTGCTGTGTTGTGTTGTGTTTGGGTTTATTCCGCTTATGATACTTTTATAAATTACCCCTGTATTGTTGTAGTTCAAACTTGGACACTGGTTCATCGAAGCAAGAAAAACCTATAGTGTAAATGTGGTGGTCGTTTATTCAATAAACAAACCATTGTCCTACTTGTCCTGGTGTCTACACGTTACAGGAGCTGACGGACGCCAGGGATGGCGCCAAACTGGTAGCCTACTTCTAGACCATCCACATTTATACATCATTCATCATTGGAAGAATCTCGACTCAGGTAAGAAGAGTTGAATAGTAATCAATCTTGAAGAAGAAATGATGATATTTGATTTTAAGAAAAGGATTCTTCTAAATAAAAAGTTGGAGTAACATTAGATTATTTATTGGTAACAAAGTATCCTATGTATTAGGTGATCAGCGGTCACCACCAGTCGCTGGAGTATGAGGGCGCGTACGAGTAGGAGACGCGCGGCGCCGACACGTAGTGTGCCACGCGGGCCACGTGCGGGTACGACACGATCTTCTTCACCGACACCACCTACAGATGTGGATAAAATGTTTATATATAGTGTCAACTTATAAGCTTGTTTGAGAAAATTAGTCAACTTTCTCGGTCCATGTACGCAGCTTGTGTCAAACCTGACAAGAACGTCCATGAAATGATGTAATTCCCGAAGACAATGAATCAGTCCTGGATGGATTAAAAAAACGAAGGAATGGACAGCGTTAGCCATCATCGAATTTACAGGAATTTCGCCTTACCCGAGGTACACTAACGTATTTCTTGACGGAGACGATGGCTGGCTCGTGAATGATGGCGGCGGGCGCGGAGTACACGAGCGGCGCGTCCAGGCTGTAGGCGCTGTGCCCCAAGTACCCGAGCCCGCTGTACGAGCGCTTGTCGCGCTTGCCGCCCTCGGGCGCGGGCGCCGCCAGCGCGCATGACACCAACAGAGCGATGCATACCTGAAACACACGAGTTAAAGGTAGCTGCCACCGGTTGGGAATTTTAATATTCGACTCATTAAGTGGTTTAACTGTTTTAACGTTTCAGGATTTAGCCGAGTAACTCATGTAAAATGTAATTTTCCTGAAATATTGTTAAAATTCAAATACAGTTTCAAATATTGCTCCTCCTACTTTAAGGCCCTCTTGTAGTTGAAGACGTTTCGGCGAACACTGGCCGGTCGTTGCGAGCGCTTGAGCAGCTAGATTTTGTGTATAATTGATACGTGGAGACAAAATGATAAGGAAATTATAAAATATTTTCTCACCATGCCCTAAAAAACAAAAAAACCTATCTTTTGGTATAAGTTTTACATGGTTTAATGATGGAATCTCTTCAAGGTACACGTTTTAAATGGCGATTTAGTGTCAACTTTATGATTATTTTTTATCGAGCCAATTGTTGTAATTCATGTTACTATCTTCACACAGCGCTTAACAGTATGTTCAATTTTCCTAAATATTTTTTTTTTTACGGAATCTAGCCATTTTGCTAGATTTACAGAGGTTTAAAAAAGTTAAAAAGTACTGCAACCTCGCCTTAAGCACGAATATCGGCTATTAACTGTTATTGAATTACAATTTCAGGAAATCTTTTGAAATCCTTAGCGCTTCAACTGTGAAGATGAATAATAAGGAACTCACGTAAGACTTCATGGTGATGATGTAGGTTGTGGAGGAGCAGGTGCTAGGTACTGATACCTCTGCCGGAGCCGACCGCCGTTATATACTTACGCACTGTGACAAGTTACAAAATTCCGCAAAAACGCCACCATTGTTGCGAAAACTCATGTTTTATTATAATTAAATAGACCCATTCGGTTTAGAGAGTGACATCACTCTCGATGAAGCTGAATAACTAATGGGGCGCGTGTAGCGGGTTGCAGCGCACACACGCGTGTCTGCCGCAGCCTCACGCACTCGTCTCCTATGGTTGGTATTCTTGTGCTGCCTTCACTAGCACATACACGCACTGCCTCCGGACTACTATCGAGCACGCATTGTGTTTCGTTCAGTCTTCCAGTGAGGATATCGTCTGGTTATAACGTTAAGTTATTTGAAATTTAAGTTTATTAATTACATCAAACTCTGTTTTTTGTTTTATATTTTATTATGCTGTTCTGTTCTCCCATCGATAATACGCCTACGAAAAAAATATTTTTTCGTTGCCTGTCTACTTCTACCATAATTTGGTAAGATGGCATGGCATTCATTAGTTTCTATCAGCTCTTGTTTGTTCGTTGTGATCAAAAATTTATATGGAAAAATCAACAATAAAATATGTCAGACAAATGTTCAGTTACTTTAACATGTAGATTATACATCGGGATAAGTAGTGAGTGCAAAATATGTGTTGAACATCTAACAGGGGGAGAAATGCACCAGAAAAGGTTTAAAGTTTGCAGTATCCATGATTTGGGGCGAACCAAAAACCACTATGCTACGACGTTTACTTCTGTAAGGTAATGTAGCGGGTCTCAATGGAACACAATTGAATAATCGTCATAAATCACAATACTCTAATATGTCAACAGCCAGAAGACCAGAGCCTCATTCAGAAACTGCTCCAGATCTACAAGCGATTACATTTATTATAGAACGATGCTAATGGAGTTGCCAATGCGTCAATATTATCCTTAATAATAGTCAGAGGGATTTCGTCGGGACCTCTCGCGTCCGGCCCTGGTGCGAGCCATGGTACGGAGCGAGAGGGCATGGGAAGCCGTCACCTCCTTCTGCGAAGCAGTATTGCTTGCGAAGGAGGAGGCGGGGCGCGTGAGGAACTGGCAGTCTCCGCGCCCTCACGTCCCTAGCCGTCGCAAGAGGAGACGCCTCAGGCGTCGGGAGTCGATTGCGGACTCCCGACCACCGTAGGCGCGAGCTTGCGGGCGGCGAGCAATGGGTAGCTCGCCGCCCGGTAAGGACCAAGCTCGGATCGACGGTGCGTAGTGTTCCACGCGCGCCTCTAAGATGTCAGCACTGAAGGGGTCTGCTAGGACCGATGCCTGCCAGGGTCGCGTGATTGTTCGAAAGAGATAACGTTGCCCCGGCACATGGGCAACTGAAAGAACACGGGTGGGTTTTAGTCAGTAAATGTCTGACACGCCCTCCCGCTCCGTCCAGAGCGGGAGAAGTCATTTGATGATTTCCCATCCAAAAAAAAAAAGGATTGTAAGGAGGGTGACCCAAAAGTTTGACCGGTGTGCTGTCCAAGAAGTTCCTCGTTTTGAGCGCGGTGTGCGTGGGCGCGTTGTCGTGGTGGAGCAGTAGCCCGCGGAGCCCTGTGTTTGGTCGCTTGTTGCTCACAACCGAGAAAACTTCTGCCAAGCATTTGGTAGTATACCATTCGGCGTTGATGCTTCTTTGGTTCCGTAAAGGGATTGACACCAAGTAGCCAGTCAAATTGAAAAAGTTCGCGATCAAAATCTTCCCCCCGCTTCTAGATCGCTTCACTTTGGTAGGCGTTGATTCGTTTTGAAACACACAAACCGTCGACTGGCGCTTCGTTTCTGGATCGTATTGATAAATCCAGGTCACACAATCCTGTAATAATGTCGTAAACACGTCGAGATGAGCCTGCTTCAAATTTGTTTATCATATCACGGCACCATTCCACCCGGGCCAGCTTCTGAGCATCGGTGAGGTTGTGCGGCACCCAGCGTGAAACTATCCTCCTCACGCGAGGATGCACGTGTAGAATCTCGTGAAGGCTTCCCGATCCAATCTGCAGTACGTGTTAAATCTCCTGATACGTAATTCGCCTATTGTGTTGGATTAAAATTTTCACTGCTAGCACGTTTTCCTCCGTAACAGCCGTCAAAGGGCGACCACTTCTTTCTTCATCCCCCAAAGTTAGTCGAACACGTTTGAATTCGTTATACCAACGATACACAGTTGCCTTGGAAGGGCCTTCATCCATGAATGCAATTTGAAGTCTATCGTATGATTCGTCCAGTTTCAGGCGACACTTGAAATCGTAAAAAATCATAGCGTGAAAATGTTCCCGGCGCATATCCATTTTCCGATGAGACACGATAATTTAATTAGCTTGCAAAAAATGTGCAGGGAAATTTTGAAATTGGAACGTACCTATTTTTACATATAAATAATCATTATTTTTATAATAGTTTATAACTGGCCAGTCTCTCATCCAAAAATCTTTTTTTCGCAATACTTTCTGAGTGGCCTGGTAAGCATTACCTTATCTTGATTTCAAACCACAAATTGGAATGTGTGCAAGCTGTTTAAACTATTACATTTTACTATTAGCATCGTTCTATAATAAATCTATCGTTTTGTTTCTAAAACTGAAAACGACCATGCTTAAAAAGTTAGTAAGATCTAGTAGCTTCTGACGATACGTCGTCCAGATGTTTTTTTTTTTTTCTACCAATTGCCATTGCATTGGATACCGACAATAATTTCAAACGTAAAGACTTATTATTGTAGTGGTCCTCTAGAGGCTAAAATTACAAGTTGTAAATTTTTTTATGAAAGCATCTTTTGGTTGTGTACTTGTGTTACATGCACCGCATGCGTGTGGAAGTAGGAAACGTCGCGGGAGCCATTCATTAAGCAGCTGATCACGCGCCGACGCGCTTGTTACCCGCTGCCTGTACGGTGCCCAGTGAGAGTGACAGCGCTGGTCGTAAAAACTCCGGCGCGCGGTCTCCGTCAGAGTCCGATTAACGGCAGTGGGAACTGATACTGACTGATGCATGTTGTTTATTAGTGAGCTAACGATTAAATCACTCAACCACGTCTACTTTATTTATCTTCGTTAGATTTATGTATGTGAATTCATGCTCTGTCTACCAAACAACTGGAGTAAGCAGGGCTGGACAAAGTTCCTCATCACATATAAGTTTCGTTGACTCGACATATCTCCTTTACTTAAAGGACTTATTATGTAGGTAGGCTAAAAAACCAAGTAGTACGTAGGAAAATTAGTCATGCTTTAAGTATTATCAAGTTTAATTCACTATCGTGCAGTAATGTGTAGTTAAGCACAGTAATTAGTACGAGTGCCTGCTCCGTGACTGCGTGACTGCGCGTCAATATCGAGGTGTTGTTCATGTTCCATTACCGGAACTGTTGCATACATTATATTCCGTGATGATCCTGGTTCATGTCATGTGCATGTAATGTCATAATTGATTACAAAATTCACATTTCTGATAAATCATGTACCTACACATCTACATAAAAAATCATGGTCGGTTAGTTTCTAGGTAGGTCTTATTTTTCCTTTATATGCTTAGAGTTCTAATTTGGAGATTGGTGTCTTAGAGGTCGCTCTAGTTTAAAAATGTAATGGGATTTGGCCATATACCTAGTTCTTCTTATTTCATTTATTTGAAAGAAAAGAATTTTTTTACGTTTATTTACATCATCATCATCAGCATCAGCAGCCTACAATTTTCTTACAGTTGGGGCTCAGACCTCCTGTCGGTGAGAGGGAGTTGGCCACGCGGGCCCAGCGCGGGTTGGTAGATGTCACATGTCTTCGAATTTTTGATTCTAAGACATGCCGGTTTCCTCACGATGTTTTCCTTCACCGTTTTGAGAGCAGTGGTGATGAAATAATTCACACAAAGTAAAGTGCCTGCTTGGGTTCGAACCCTCGACCTACAACTCGTAAGCCATTACCACTGGCCCACCACTGCTCAACGCTTAAAAAATATTTAAAAATATAAAAATATTGTATCGGTATCGAGAGCAGAGTCCAAGCTCCCGGTGGTCAAGGCTCCTGGGAGAGGAACCTCCTGACGATATGCACCGTATCCATGTCTGGTTTCTGGATCAGGCCTTTGATTCAGCTGCTTGACGAGAACCTCCTCAGGAGTTGGTCGAGGCTCTTCGCTATTATGCCATTAGCTGTCACGACTGTCGGCACAATGACTGCTGTATCCATATCCCCCACGTGGACAACCTCACGGGCCAGGTAAATCTGCTTATTTTTTTCAGGTTTCACGAAGTTCTAGTCATACAGGACCGCTACATCAACAATCACTGTGCAACACTCTAATCACCACTATATCTGGCTTATTGGCAACAATAGTCTTGTCAGTGATGAGAATGATAGATCCATCCCAATACAAGGTGATTATCAAGAACTACGATACTTATAACTAGTAGGGTTGTTTGGATTTTACAAGATTTTATTTGAGAGGGTCGATAACAACAAGGTTGTGCTTTCATCATCATCATAACTTTTCAGCCGAATGACGTCCATAGCTGGACATAAGCCTCCACCAATTTGGGGGCTTTGCAATAACCGCCACGCTTGGCAGGCGGGTTGGGTATCGCAGTATGGTGGTAAAATGCATAGACAATGCTGCTGCCCAGTCACTTAAGTCCCTTAGTCGCCTCTTGCGAAACCCACGGGAAAAAATGGGGTAATGCTATTCTTCACGTACGATACCTGACAGACAAACAGATAAATTAATTCAATCAAACTCAAACCATTTATTTAAAACTGGCTTTTGCCAGCGGCTTCGCCCGCGTAGTTAACCTATACATTTTCCCCTTGAATCACTCTGTACCATGGCCTGGACCAGGGCCGGACGTGAGAGATCGCCGCCGTCGACTGCTTCCACGAGGACACGGCGGTGCTCCACCCAGGCAGAGCACACCTTCACCGTATGGTGGAGCGTTTCCTCCAGGCGAACCACACAGTGGTAACACACTTGCGTTTTCTCCTACCTTATCCTGAATAGGAACCTCCCGAAGCAGTCATGCATCCCACCCTTTACATAAATTCTAGAATATAATTTAAAGGCGATGTTTCATTTTCGGCCATCAGATGTACATTTATCGAAAAAAAGGAAAAAATACCACAAATTGGGGAAAAATATTCTCTGGTGAATTTGAGCCTGATTTGTTGTGTACAAAAAATAATAGTTTTTCAATTATTACCATATTTTATTCAACATGGCGTCTCGTTTGCTTGCAGACTTCGTTCGTTCTGAAAGTATATCTCATCAAATCAATGTAACGTAGAAAATAATAAAAAAATGTGTGCATTCTTGTAGTGTTAAAAATAAATTACTATTATTCTCTTATTCATATCTTGGAGTAAACGTAATTAAGTGTGACCATTTTATCGTTACCAAATTCTTAAGTCTCCATTTATGAAGTGTTTCTAAATGAATTCAAAATAACCACTCGCTAACTCTTAGGACAAACGTGAAACATTTTTAATTTGTATTTTGTACATAAAAACCATTTGATATTATGAAAAAAATGTTACTTTATTTTATTCAGGGGTAAGTTTCCCAGCTTCGCTAAAAGGTACATGTTATGGCCAGAGCCCTATATAAAAACAAACATCTCGTATAAGCAAAACTGTACATATTTTAAACCTTTTGCTACCATGTCGTCATGAGATCCCGCCGGAGCTCTGTCCGCCGAGTCGTAAGTTTTCGCGGCAGCGGAGTTTCCTCCCGGCGTTTTGCCTCTTCGCGCCTCTTCCACATATGCGCGAGGGCTTTGCGTCCAGATCTCATGGCGATAATCCGGTAAGGAGGCTCGCCGCCTCACAGGAGACTGTGCTGTATCCCCAGACTAGCCGGATGGCCCGCTCTGCGTCAGTGGGGTTGCCCATGGGGGCATTTTCTCTCGCAAGGTTTTGTAAAGGCGTCCCCACGGGTCCTTGTCTAGCGACTCCTTGCGGCACAGTCCCCTGGCCCGCAGCATCTCCGCTTGGAGGGTGGTCTTCGTAGCTCTGTACTCCTCGTACAGCTCCGCCTGATTGGCTTCCGTATGTGGAGAGCGGATACGGAGCTAGCGGTGCCTGGTGTACCGGTATCGCGCAACAATGCACGTCTCGTGAAGCGCTGTCAGCTCCGGCGACCACCAGCACACCTGGCACCAAACACATCCTGGCTGGACCTAGCAACATCACATATTTCGAACATGGCCTTCCGGAACCACTCCGCCCCGTCGTTGATGTCAGTAGGCCTGACCGGTGGTGATACTCAGGCCTGCACGATTGAGGCTTCCAGGAGGAGTTCCCAGTCCTGTTTCTTAAGTGCCCACCGCGTACCACACGGGGCCTGTCGGACCGGCGCACTCGAGGTCTGGGCGGAGACGTCAAACCAGATGTGCCGGGAGTCGGAAAACGTCTCCACCCTCTCCATAACGCGCCAGTTAGTGACCTGCAGCGACAGAGCGGGCTGGAGAACGAAATGTCCACCACTTATTTGCCCCGCATCCGCACACACGTAGGGACATAACCCCGTTTAAGGACGACCAGGTCTGTCTCCAGAGCCCAGTCCTCCACCATCCTGCCCCGTGTTTTCGTATACCGGGAACCCCAAGTCGCATTCCTTGCGTTGAAGGCCCTGAGGAAGTATTCCCTAAGAATGCATTTGTTACAGTTGTGCGAGACAAAGCATTTAAGAAGCCACTTAATCCACACTTCGACGGGATATACAGTCTTCTGACGAGCGTGGGTGATGCATCCGATTTACGGTCAGCACTATGCGGAACCTCCTATCCAGGACTTAACGTTCCATCTGAGTTGAGTATGCCGACAGAGTACATCAAAACCGGCATGACCCAACCAGTAAAGACCTAAGGGGCAATTCTCGTAATTTTAAGAACTTTCTCAGTCTGATCTCAGTCATTTTTGACAGATTGACTGTCAAAAATACCTCCAGTTTCCGTGAGATGAGATAACGACTACATTTTGTACGTTTTTAACTACGAGAATTGGCCTTCTAGTTTCTGCTTGCCAATAGACTATATATTATAATACTTTATCCAAGTGACCAGTGAAGCGCTCCTTCAGCGAAAGTTTCATGTCAGCAGTGTTAACAACCGTAACGCTTCTAACTACCGAAATCCTTATTTTTTCCTTATTATTAGCTTATACTGTACCATTGTATGGTATCACTGTAGCTCCGTTGTGATGACGTTACCGTAGTCCACGACGCTAACTTGTTGGATGGTAAAAAAACTAGTTCGTTGTGATTTGACAAATAGTTGCAAGCAGTGGATCATAAAATCGAGGTAATCTAGTTCCAGTTGATTTTATGTGTTATTATTATATTAAATATTACGTTATCAATGTTACGTAAAAAATGCTAAAAATAAGTAGAAAAGTTCCAAGAAAGTTTAGCCTCGTTTATCTTAACTATATAGCTATATTTTTATTAGTGTTTTTAAAACCCAGATAACTTATATAACTGAAGAATAAAAATATCAGTTCGTTCGTGTAATTTCTATATTTAAAACCGCAATCATTATTCCTCAGAAAAAAAAATCTGACTGTTTAAAAATCACATAATAACCTGTAGGCATGCAGTAAATCATGTGTGTTGTCAACCATAGATGTCATATCCGCCGTGAGCCAGCATATCCCTATGGCAGTGCAAGGGAATGATTGGCAGGAATTGGGGGATCAGCCCATAGTCACCTACTGGTCAGTAGGTGACTATCGGCTGATCCCTCAATTCCCGTCAAGCATTCCTTGCTACCACATTTATTCGACCAATAATCACATACGGCTTAATAGTCTGGTGGCCCAGAACAGACCTGACCACAGCCCAAAAAGACCGCGAAAAGCTGCAGCGGTTCCCTTGTATAGCAATCGGGCTGCCGCGTTCAGACTTAACATAGCAGAGACCGACTCCGGTACCGGAGTCAGAGAATTCTCTCACGCACGCTGGCTATGCTCAACACCGTCTACCAGGTGGAATGTGTGGGCATTAGGTAAACAAGCAGTGTACGCCACAGAAGCCAGAAGAATTACGGACAGCCACATACGTATACACTCCACTTATCTCGAGTCTAACACTAGAATGTCACAACGCATTAGAACGAGTAACAGTTTCTAACCATAACACGGTGACACTGCAGTGGATAAAAAGACACGGCCAATCACTAGGTAACGACGCTACTGACGAATTGGCCAGAAGGGCATTCAGCGCGTCGGTCTGTGGACCCGAACCCATCGTCCCATGCCCTTCAACCTGCTACACAGGTGGCTGCAGGACTGTACCCACACATAAGCGGAGAGCTGGTGGACCTTGGCACCTGGCGTAGGCACTCTAGGAAAGCTTTGCCATTGCAGGCTTGCCTTGGATGGCAGGCTGACCAGACGTCTGCTACGCTTGGACAGGGCCGGTCTGCGTCTGATTACTGGGACCATCACGGGACACTGCCCGCTAAATAAACACTTTTACACAATAGGCATAACGGATAGCCCCCGGTGCAGAACTTGCATCGAGGCTGAGCAAACGTAGCTCGCCGTCCGTTAAGGACCAGGCTCGGGTCGACGGCGCGTTGTGTTCCACGCGCGCCTCACAGCGATGTCAGCAAAAATTTTAAGGGTCCGTCAGGGCCGACGCCTGCCATGGTCGCGTATTTGTTCAAAAGAGTTATCGTGGTCCTGGCACTGGCAACTGAAGGATTACCGATGGGTTTTAGTTGGTAAAAGTCTGACACGCCCTCCCGCTCCGCTCTGAGTGGGAAAAATCATTTGAAGACTTCTCACCCAAAAAAAAGCTTAAGCATTCATAGTAACGTTCTACGAGTATAATGGCAATGGCTTTAAACAGGATAACAAAACTTTAGAGGTGTCAAGGGACACCCGGATGGAACGAAGTTCCTTTCCAGGATTCATAATAGTTATAATTTTTTAATTATTTATTATGTACAAAAAACCTGTATACACTCAAAAAAAATATTCTCTCTCTCTCCCTATCTCCTCTTCTCTCCCTCTCTCTCTACCTCTCTCTCCCTCTTTCTCTACCGCTCTCTCCCTCTCTCTCTACCTCGCTCTCTCTCTCCCTCTCCCCCTCTCCCCCTCCCCCTCTCTCACTCTCCCCTCTCTCTCCCCCTCTCCCCCTCTCTCCGTCTCTACTCACAACAAAAAAAAACAACAACATACAAAATATATACGGTCGAATTGAGAAACCTCGTCCTTTTTTTGAAGTCGGTTAAAGCATGTCGTGACAACTTTTCGTAAGATTTTTTTCCGTCTAGCCCCCTTTCACAACGCGCGATAAGGAACTTCGTTCCAATAGAGAAAGTAGGTACCTATATGATTTTATTTACAGAAACGAAATAAAAAAAATACTGTTTTTATTGTTTTGAAATGGGCAGGGTTACGTCTAGGTCCACTACTACGTAGTGGGGATTCCCTCCCTGGATCCCATATTAAATTATTGGCAGAATCAGTGTGTTAAATACTTTTATCTACCATCATATCGTAAAATTCGAATGATTAACTTCAAAATGAGTTTATATTGATATATTTTACAAACACAATACCGAAATTTAAAATAATGCTATAATAGTAGATTATTAACCAAGGGGATAAAGCAGTGTCTTCTGTCGCGGGTGACGATTTAAATCGCGAGCGTAACGAAAGACTTGAGGTTTACTCCCGAGCGTAGCGAGGGTGTTTAAAACTTAAATCACGAGCGAAGCGAGGGATTTAAGACGAGTCCTGAGTGTAGCGAGGGATTTAAGTTCACCCAAGACAAAGACAGCTTTATCACCGAGGAAAATACTCTACTTTTCGTACCATTTGCGAAAAAATTAACACAATAGTAATAAATGAGATAAGCATTTATTAAAAATAATGACAATTAAAAATAAATTAAAATAAACTGAACGTTTATGTATTTGAAGAAAACAAAAACGCGTCAAATTCCTAGACTTATCTTTTTTGTCGGAAAAGCAAAGGCATCAAGCTCATACGGCCTCGTCGGTTTTCGTAATTTTATTTAATAATCATACCTGCATAATAAATGCGTATTCCTTTTTCAAAAAGATGTATAATGCTTTATATACAAACTCAATGGTGTAAACACAGATGTAGTTCAGTATAAATTTCGGTAAGTATTCCAAATTTAAATCACATTTTCCCCCTAGAGGTGAATGAAATTCAGTACAATTTTCTTTCCCTGTTTTTAACAGATTAAAAATGACTATTGTTATGTTCGCTTTTTGTGGCATAGAATGTCACTTTTTTGAGCAAGTGGTACGAAAAACATTTTTTATTACCCCTCATGTTTTATATACTACTATTGTTCTGGTAGACGCCTGTTTTACATATTTGCTGTTGCGTAAGATAAATCTAAGGATTTTGAATCCCTTTGATGACAAGTTTAGGATAATTAGTCAAAAAAGTTTTTTTATCTCTTTTCCCAAGTCACCTACGGTCTATGTCCCCTACTTAATGTAGTTTTTGTTGGCAAATCGTGTTATTGTTAGATTTGAACTTTTTACAGCTAAATTGAATGTAGTACCTAATACTTTGAGACGTTAAGAAGTATTTAGTTCGTTTTGCAACCGTTCCTGAGTCTGTCCGGGGGCCGATTCTACTAACAAAATTGTGCACAAATCGCAATAGATCCACGACTGAATCACGACTTTTAAGCGTTTTCTCATTCTACTAATGAACAACAATCCAACTGCGATTATGTTGTATTTGACGCCAACGATCGATCGAAACAATGTAAAAATCTATTCTGCTAACAACATCGCACAAGAGCGTGACGTTTAGTCACATTCTGCTATTATTTTGACACTCGTTAGAATCGAAACAACGCTGAACTTCGGCAGTTCATCTGTCAAAATTTGCGGTTGAACAAAAGTCAGTAAAATGCAACTTTTATCGCATCGATCTGGGATTGCTTTCGTTTTTTTCCTAAAAATATAATGTTTTATACAGATTTCGTTGAACTTGCCCATGTGGGTGATGTTGGAAAGGTAAAAGGAAGAAATTTTGCGTCACGAGTATGCAATAATGCTCTTCCCGTCGCATCCCATTGCCTGTCAGTTTTCCTCCATTTTTTATTGCTGCTCCGCTCATTTTAATTGTAGCGTGATGTTATATAGCCTATAGCCTTCCTCAACAAATTGGCTTTCCAACACAAAAAGAATTGTTCAATTCGGGCTAGTAGTTCCTGAGATTACCGCGTTCAACCAAACAAACAAATTACAGCTTTAATATTAGTAAAGATAGATTATAATGGAATATCAGGTATTTGGTAGTTAAAAAAACCACAAATTTACAGACTGCCCTTGTAACATATTACGCCTATGTATATGCATAGCTTAGTTACGACATAATAATGTGGGGAAACAGTACAGATGCACCAATACTGTTTACCATTCAAACGAAATTTGCCCATATCATAGTAAATATACAACAGATAGATAGCTGCAAACCGCATTTTACAAAGCTAAATATTTTAACTCTGTCACTATACTTGAAATATGCAAATTTGCACATTAACACCAAGAATTTCACACTCAACGAGAAGACATACAAACAAGATACACACTCTGATACAAAACACGACTAAAACTGCCTAAAAATACATTCAATAAGCCCTCTGATAATATCAATAAATATATACAATAATTTACCCCAAACAATTGGAAATGAAAATAAACTCCATCTATTCACTAACAAATTAAAAAATCTATTAATAAGTAAATGTTATTACAGCATTAGCAAATATTTAAGTGATAAATACCTGAAACGCAATTAGAATACCCAAGCATGTTTTTTATTTATTTTCATTTTAGAATAAGTTAGATTATAAGTCCTCCTCTACCTACTATATTTCTTTTGCTGGGCCAGACAGGGTCCACAATTTTATTGTAATTAAATCCAATGTTTACCACTTAAGCATATACATTCTGGAATGCAATAAAGTATTTAGTATTGGAATGGTTCATGAAATCAAAAAACAAATATGGAACAAAGCATTTTTATTACTATAAGTATATCAATTTTAACATCAGACCACTTGAGAAGTAGATACTTAGTATTTCATCACCTATAATATATTAATATTGCATGCTGAACATTATAAGTACACAACAGCCAACAGTCAGCAGATCGAGCACGAGCAACTCTTGAGTTAGAAATTGATGTACGGGTGTACTAAGTAATGTTCCTGAAAAAATATATATTTATGTTAGAAGGGGCTAACTAATATTATTATTTTTCTCATCAGTGTGCTGGTACCAACTACATAATAATGTTTTTTCCCTGCGAACAGGACAGTATGTGTTTGTTTTGCAGATTGCCATGGAATGTAAATATTCCTGTATCCAGATCTCCATATTGAATAAACAGTTCAAATTCTTTCTTGCATCATCAATACACACTTTCCTCAAACTGCATCTAGATGGTTTTACTGAAGAAAGGGAAACATTCATAAGTTATTTCAAATCTGGAACAGTCTCGGGCAACATCTTCACACATTGTATTGAAATCTTACTGAACAGTTAACAGCACATTATTTTGCAGTATGCTGTACCATCTTGAAGATTCAATTTTCTTAATAATCCTTCAAATACACACATGAAAACTGAAATATCAATTTCGTGCAATTAGAAAGAAACGGATTAACTACTCCCTCTCACAGAGAGGAGGCCTGTATCCCAGCAGTGGGAACATTATAGGCTGCTTCTATATGTATGTTAAGAGGAATAAAAGTATTAATTAAATCAATTAAAACTCTTTGAACAAAAGTAAATAAAGTGTGTTGCTGTCACTTGACAGTTGACACTTGTCTTTCAGCTAGGTCAGATAGTGGTGCGATTCGATTTTGTTTAACTCGTTACTCGAGTAACTAAAGGCTCGAGATCATTTTATTTATTTATTTTCTCACGCGTTGTCATGTCACTCGATGTAGTCGTGTTTAGATAAGTATCACGGAGTCTTCAACTACACCAATTCATAATTCAATAATAATAATATCGTGTAACAATCTGTCAGAATAATGTGATGTACTGAATCACGGATGTTTTAAATAAGAGTTATTATGCATTGTATTATTCTGTAAGTACTAGTCAGTTGATAACGTGTAGGTAATTTGTCATCATATTGTCATTATTTAACATATTGCCAGTGGAATGTGAGAAGGAGAAAATGCTCCCCGAACAGCAAGAGTCGATTGTAGCCCCAATATTGATCGGATGCCGCATTTTGAATTTTTCTATGATTATTTTCGTTTTAAATTATTATTTAATGTCTCTTTTTTAACTAACAAAGCTGCTAGAAACGTCTCTAAAGGGAGGTACCTACCTTAGATTCAACTTGAATTAAATTGAGAAAATCAGTGCCTGACGATTTATAACTAGTAGTAGTAACATCACTAGTCAAACTGACAAGCCACCAAAAACTCCAATCCGTTTCACGATGATTTTTAAACCACTTTATGCGAGAGTAAGCGAACTTAAAAACGGGATTAAACACCTGCACCGTCAACAGTTTTTTTTTTTTAATCAAAACAGATTTGGTTAGGTAAAATACGATTAATAGAAGTTCCCTTCGAGTCTTTAACATAACTGAAAGGTTTGATTTCACAGCTTTAGCTAGTTAGGGACGTAGAACGAAACGTTCTTTTGAGTTTTTGTTATTCGTAAGTTAAAATGTTCTATTTTTGTAACAATAAAATATCAGCACAAAACTATAATTATGGTCAAGATATTTTTTATATTAGAAAATCCTTTAGTGCCATTTATTCGTGTTTAGTGACATTTTTAGATTCAACTTTTTTCTTTGTGGTAATAATAAAACATACTATTTGGCATGTTGGTAACACCGGAAGCCCACCCGTATGTTCCCGTTACGACTCAGTTGCGATCGGGTTTAAGTATAGTTGCCCTTGTGCTTAAAAAATAGCAGAATGACTTTATAAGACATATCGACCTGCGATCGAAATCTCACTGTTGCCGAAACACAATTGAACGTGTAACTTTGCAAATTAGTAGAATCGCCCCCCAGATCTTCCTGCAATATGGCAGAGTATCTATAAAACTGAAAAGACGTGACTGAACTTTGCAAAACCTTGTATTAGAAAGCCTGGTAAGGTTTGTGTTTCCGCATGAAATGCAAAATATGTGCGCGGAGAGACCGCTAAGACACTTTTGATGTATATATAAATAGAAAATGG
The DNA here is from genome assembly GCA_947507805.1 of Aporophyla nigra. Taxonomy (NCBI): domain Eukaryota; kingdom Metazoa; phylum Arthropoda; class Insecta; order Lepidoptera; family Noctuidae; genus Aporophyla; species Aporophyla nigra. The sequence continues at coordinate 797,062 of OX382304.1, forward strand.
AGTCATACAAGTTGAATGTACTATAGTTTCGTGCAGTAAAGCAATAACTACAACTGCTTGGTAATGTTCCATCCATTATATTCCGCGATGATCGCGGTTCATTATGTGCGTGTACTTTCAAAAAACCGGCCAAGTGCGAGTCGGACTCGCGCACCGAGGGTTCCGTACAAACCTGCAGGTATTCACGGTTTATGCATAAGGTTTATGTTTATGAAATTAAATGTTTTTTTTTCTAATTTTTATATTTGAGTTAACTGAATGAAAGGTAAATTGTGGTTTACGATTTATGACGTTATAAAAAAAAACTACTTACTAGATCTCGTTCAAACCAATTTTCGGTGGAAGTTTAGGTACATGGTAATGTAAATTATATATTTTTTTTAGTTTTATCATTCCCTTATTTTAGAAGTTACGGGGGGGGGGGGGCACATTTTACCATTTTGGAAGTGTCTCTCGCGCAAACTATTCGGTTTAGAAAAAAATGGTATTAAAAACCTCAATGTCATTTTTGATTTCAGATCATTATCCATAGATACCCCACACGTATGGGTTTGATGAAAAAAAAAATTGAGTTTCAGTTCTATGTATCGGGAACCCCAAATATTATTGTTATTTTTTCTATTGTTGTATGAAAATCTTAATGTGGTTCACAGAATACATCTACTTACCAAGTTTCAACAGCATAGCTCTTATAGTTTCGGAATAAAGTGACTGTGACATACTCGGACAGACAGACAGACAGACATGACGAATCTATAAGGGTTCCGTTTTTTGCCATTTGGCAACGGAACCCTAAAAACTGCTATTATGAAGTGTTAAATAGCAGTTTTAAATAAATGTATGGGACACGCAAATAAGATGTGGCACTAAAATGTGTGACCCTTATACACAGTTGCTGTAGGTAACATTATCATAATTTAGATCATATAATTCGATTTGATTATTAACTAACCATTGTAATCGGCTTTCGTTAAAGAATGAAGAGTTTATATTTCTCATAGCTAGATAGCTCCAGAAACGATCCAGCACAGTTGTAATGAAATAGATATATGTAAATAAATACCTAGAGAAAAATGCGAAAAAATATAAAAGAAAGTAGCTCCATAATTGTAAGTTTTTTCGCACTTTTCATTAGCGCCTATTGTGCGTGAACGGCAAAGGTATTCGCAAGGAGTGAAGATAGTCGGAAACAAAGCGTGCTGGCAGTCTGAATGAATGTAGTCATTGTCTGGTAGGTACGTCATGCCTACTAAACTGCTCCACCCCCCACACCACGCAAAGTGATCCCCTCATCCTGTTCATTAGGTACTTGAGTAAAACATTTCCTAATGGCAATTGGCTACTTATATACCAACTTAGTCAAAAATACTTTAAAAGTACGTTCTACTCTCTACTTTTAATTTATAGAGTGTTTTGATTGATGATGAACAAACTTCGAATACATCTTCTTTATCTTTACTTAGTATAAAACAAAGTCGTATTTCGTGTCTGTACGCCTAGATCTTTTAAACTACGCTACGGATTCTAATGCATTTCATTAATAGACAGGGTGCTTCAAGAGGAAGGTTTAAATGTATAATACACGGGCGGAGTCGCAGGCAAAAGCTAGCTAATAATATTCTAACCAATAATTATGGCGGCCGTCGCTCTTAAATTAGAAACACTTTGAAACTATTTGTATTATTGTACCATAGTACGACAAGTTAATGTTAAAGAGCAACAAATCGGTAGAAAGTTGAACTCATACAAAATTTCAAAAGGCGCTGCGTTACATGGTGGTAAACTGACCTGGGGGCCGATTCTACTAACAAAATTGTGCACAGGGGCCGATTCTACTAACAAAATTGTGCACAAATCGCAATAGATCCACGACTGAATCACGACTTTTAAGCGTTTTCTCATTCTACTAATGAACAACAATCCAACTGCGATTATGTTGTAATTGACGCCAACGATCGATCGAAACAATGTAAAAATCTATTCTGCTAACAACATCGCACAAGAGCGTGACGTTTAGTCACATTCTGCTATTATTTTGACACTCGTTAGAATCGAAACAACGCTGAACTTCGGCAGTTCATCTGTCAAAATTTGCGGTTGAACAAAAGTCAGTAAAATGCAACTTTTATCGCATCGATCTGGGATTGCTTTCGTTTTTTTCCTAAATATATTATGTTTTATACAGATTTCGTTGAACTTGCCCATGTGGGTGATGTTGGAAAGGTAAGAGGAAGAAATTTTGCGTCACGAGTATGCAATAATGCTCTTCCCGTCGCATCCCATTGCCTGTCAGTTTTCGTCCATTTTTCATTGCTGCTCCGCTCATTTTAATTGTAGCGTGATGTTATATAGCCTATAGCCTTCCTCGATAAATTGGCTTCCCAACACAAAAAGAATTGTTCAATTCGGACCAGTAGTTCCTGAGATTACCGCGTTCAACCAAACAAACAAATTACAGCTTTAATATTAGTAAAGATAGATTATAATGGAATATCAGGTATTTGGTAGTTAAAAAAAACACAAATTTACAGACTGCCCTTGTAACATATTACGCCTATGTATATGCATAGCTTAGTTACGACATAATAATGTGGGGAAACAGTACAGATGCACCAACACTGTTTACCATTCAAACGAAATTTGCCCATATCATAGTAAATATACAACAGATAGATAGCTGCAAACCGCATTTGACAAAGCTAAATATTTTAACTCTGTCACTATACTTGAAATATGCAAATTTGCACATTAACACCAAGAATTTCACACTCAACGAGAAGACATACAAACAAGATACACACTCTGATACAAAACACGACTAAAACTGCCTAAAAATACATTCAATAAGCCCTCTGATAATATCAATAAATATATACAATAATTTACCCCAAACAATTGGAAATGAAAATAAACTCCATCTATTCACTAACAAATTAAAAAATCTATTAATAAGTACTTAAATGTTATTACAGCATTAGCAAATATTTAAGTGATAAATACCTGAAACGCAATTAGAATACCCAAGCATGTTTTTTATTTATTTTGATTTTAGAATAAGTTAGATTATAAGTCCTCCTCTACCTACTATATTTCTTTTGCTGGGCCAGACAGGGTCAACAATTTTATTGTAATTAAATCCAATGTTTACCACTTAAGCATATACATTCTGGAATGCAATAAAGTATTTAGTATTGGAATGGTTCATGAAATCAAAAAACAAATAATGGAACAAAGCATTTTTATTACTGTAAGTATATCAATTTTAACATCAGACCACTTGAGAAGTAGATACTTAGTATTTCATCACCTATAATATATTAATATTGCACGCTGAACATTATAAGTACACAACAGCCAACAGTCAGCAGATCGAGCACGAGCAACTCTTGAGTCAGAAATTGATGTACGGGTGTACTAAGTAATGTTCCTGAAAAAATATATATTTATGTTAGAAGGGGCTAACTAATATTATTATTTTTCTCATCAGTGTGCTGGTACCCACTACATAATAATGTTTTTTCCCTGCGAACAGGACAGTATGTGTTTGTTTTGCAGATTGCCATGGAATGTAAATATTCCTGTATCCAGATCTCCATATTGAATAAACAGTTCAAATTCTTTCTTGCATCATCAATACACACTTTCCTCAAACTGCATCTAGATGGTTTTACTGAAGAAAGGGAAACATTCATAAGTTATTTCAAATCTGGAACAGTCTCGGGCAACATCACACATTGTATTGAAATCTTACTGAACAGTTAACAGCACATTATTTTGCAGTATGCTGTACCATCTTGAAGATTCAATTTTCATAATAATCCTTCAAATACACACATGAAAACTGAAATATCAATTTCGTGCAATTAGAAAGAAACGGATTAACTACTCCCTCTCACAGAGAGGAGGCCTGTATCCCAGCAGTGGGAACATTATAGGCTGCTTCTATATGTATGTTAAGAGGAATAAAAGTATTAATTAAAGCAATTAAAACTCTTTGAACAAAAGTAAATAAAGTGTGTTGCTGTCATGTCACTTGACAGTTGACACTTGTCTTTCAGCTATGTCAGATAGTGATGCGATTCGATTTTGTTTAACTCGTTACTCGAGTAACTAAAGGCTCGAGATCATTTTATTTATTTATTTTCTCACGCGTTGTCATGTCACTCTATGTAGTCGTGTTTATATAAGTATCACGGAGTCTTCAACTACACCAATTCATAATTCAATATTAATAATATCGTGTAACAATCTGTCAGAATAATGTGATGTACTGAATCATGGATGTTTTAAATCGTCGCCTTGGAGGGTAATGGAGCTATTCCACAGAACTACACTTCTGAGTTATGAACGTTTAAAAAATAAAGGATGCAGGTAAAAACAATTATTTGGACATAAACCAGTGTCAAATTGTAGTAGAGGATTCATATTTTTACCCTAGACTATTAAAATGTGTAACTATTGAATGCTATAATTAAAAATTACCAAAATATCATTGTTTTTAAGTTATGTGGTTTAGGCCTATTGGCTACTATTTTATGTACAATGTAATACTCGTAGTACGGGGTGTAAGTCACTTAACTCTCTTGTCTCGTTGACTTTTTTATCTGATGACATATTACTAACTAGATAAAAAAGGCGTAAGCGAAGTAGAATATTTTGAAAAGAAATACAAAATAATTACTTTTTCATTTATTTTTAATAAAGGGAAACAAATAAAATGAACAGATAAAAAGTAATACACAAAAATGAGAAGTTATAAGAAATTATTCACTTTCTGAGTTGTCACTAATTGGTCCTTCTTCCAAATTGTCATAAAAATCATGATACACTGAAGGTATGGTACCTTTTGCGCAGAGATCCTTCAGATCTTTAAGTTTATTGGCAGGGATTTTAAGTTTTTTGTTATAGAGCTTCTGTAAATCACAACTTGGTGTCGTAGCAGATTTGCGTAGAGCTCTGCGCTGTATAGGTAAAGATTTAAAATTCTCATCAGATAATTGGTTTTTAAAAAATATTGTTTTAGGACTTCCTTTTCGGTATTGCATCCATTTTAATAACAGCCAGTTCATATTATCACCAGTATCTGTTTTATTTTTATTTGTGATAACTTTGTTACTATAAGACTTAAAGTCAATAAAATCTGAATAAGTCAACTCTTTAATCTTGTAATAGGGCTTGGTGGTTTTAGCTGTACGTGCGACAGTGTACCAGCCCTCTGGTGTGTAGATATCTACATGCTTCCCTCTGTTTTCTATTGCAGAATGAACACTATCGCATTCCATCTCCGAATGTCCTGACTCCATGAACTTTTGATTGATGGTTTCGATTGGCAAAATTGTTACTGCATGTAAAAACATTGCGGCGATAATAGTGTTCCGGTTCTGGCCAGAAGCAGTGTCAGAAAAGAAAGTTATTTCTTTTACCTCTGCAGGCAATGATGATAAATGAATCCAAATGCAAGTGGCAATCTCCGATGCACCTTTAGTACCCACTCCTTCATGCCACATATAATTTGTAGCTTCAGAATCTCCTAAATTATATACTGTAAAATTGAAAATCTTTAGCTTTCTTTTATAATAAACCTGACCAGCTTGTAAACTTGGAGCTAATAGTATTTTTTCCAGGTCCATAGCAAAAGCGACAAAGCCTGGATCTACTTTGGTACGATTTTTGTCAGAAACTTTATGCTCTCTCGCTTCGTTTTTACGAACAATGTGTAAATCATGCTCTTCTTTATGAATTTGCTGTTCATGCTCTGGCCTGTTCTTAAATTGAATACAATGGTCACATTGATCCTTCTTAGGGCGATGAAAACCGTAATTAAATTCGTTTGTAAAAATAAACTTGTAAAAACTGGGCTTCTCAGGTAAAACTTGACGTTCTTTACAATACTCTACATAGTCTAAGTACAAACGGTTTTCACTTAAACCTGAAGGCAAATATTTTCTCTTCGTCGTACTGCGACAGTAATGTGAAGAAACAGTAGGTAAAGACTTAATGTGGTCTCTAATTATATCCTTGACTACTTCTGATTTTTTGTTCGGTGGGACTTTCTTACCTCTCTTATCTGGTTCAGTAACTCCAGCTGGTGTCAATTTACTTAAAGCTGTCTCAACTTTCTTCGCAGATATGTTGAAAGTGGTTAAAAAAAATGACTTGCATACTTGAAAACTTTGGCCATCTTTAAACAGGCTATATACCAACGTGTTTTTACGTCTACTCTGTTCCCCTTTGTAGGTTCGTTTAACAAGTATACGTTGTACACACTTACTTATGTAACTCCATCTTGCATGTTCAGATTTTAAAGATAAATATTCTTGTAGCAGATTTTCTCTTTCTTGCAAAGAAAAGTTCAAGTTACAATTGTAATGGCACTTACACAATATATCTTTAACTTTTTTAATACCTATTTTATTTCCTGATCTTGTTGTATATTCCTTTCCAGCTAGCCTTAAAGCATTTTGAGTATTCCGTTTCCACTTAAGTGGATTTCTTTGACGTTTTCTTGTCAAAGTTTTGGAGTCTGGTTTTTCACTTGTAGAGGTGACGTGTTTTCGAATGTATTTATTCCAAACTTCAGAAGTGTCTTCTTCAGAACTGTTAGATATAATTTCAGAGGAAGAGGTTTCCGAAACTTTCATTACAGGCTGGTACGTTGGATCATTTTCAGAATCAGAGGTATAATAGGGATCACGATCATTTATTGAATCTGAAAACATAAAGAAAAATATTGTTAAAGGAGAAATATTATTATTTTTACCTATAAAAAAGTCTGGCAATCTACACCAGAATTCAGTAATGGGATTTCTGAATTCTGGTGTAGTTTGCCAGAAGTCCTAGCGAGGCACACTGGGCAGGGTCAACAACCGCTCCTTTTACCTTGAGTTCTGGCCTGGGGCAGCAAGACGATGGCAGTTGATAATATTCTAGATTCAAAGAAAAAACATGGCTAGATTACCTAAATAGAAGAAAATCAAGTTGTTAGTATAATTATTTACCTGTTTGTTCTGTGAATGAAATATTAGAACCACCTGGAGTCTCAACTGTCGGAGGCACAGTTTCAAGTAAATGATACGAGTTTTCGTCATTGTCTTCAAAAACTAAAACAATAAGAAAATAAATTAATTTAAATTCTACGATGATTCCATACTAAAATTTTGACGACACGGTTAGCGCAGTGGCTGAGCGATTGGACTGCTGCGCTGCATGTCGCGGGTTCGATTTCCGCACGGAGTGGCTAATTACCTAAATAGAAGAAAATTAAGTTGTTGGTATATTTACCTGTTTGTTCTGTGAATGAAATATTAGAACCACCTGGAGTCTCAACTGTCGGAGGCACAGTTTCAAGTAAATGATACGAGTTTTCGTCATTGTCTTCAAAAACTAAAACAATAAGAAAATAAATTAATTTAAATTCTACGATGATTCCATACTAAAATTTTGACGACACGGTTAGCACAGTGGCTGAGCGACCGGACTGCTGCACTGCATGTCGCGGGTTCGATTCCCGCACGGAGCAAATATTTGTATGATCTACAAGTAGTTGTTCCGGGTCTGGGCGTTTGTGTATGTGAGTTTATATGTTTGTAAACGCACCCTAGACACAGTAGAAATTCTTAGTGTGGGGCAACGTTTTTTTAAATACTAAAAAAAACCTAAAATCTTCTAGAAAGTTAGTTTTATTACAAAATAAATTAAAACAGACGGGTAAGAAACACATGAGCCGCGCGCAGCGAAATCGCGGGGGGACACTCTACCCCGCATGAATCTCTCGTAACCAAAACATGTCTTAGCGAATGTCTTTTAAATTGATTTATCGAAAATGGATTATGAAGCCAGCCATCGCATACCTCACCTGGTGGTGTCTATTGATAAAAACGTATTAAATGTACATACATACCTTGATTATTTTGATTATCTAAATCAAAAATCGCCGCAACCATCTTTTGTCCTCGTGATAAGTTCATGTTATTAGTATTAACCACACACTGAATAATCACTAACTTTTATGGTACATCAATTGCTTGTAATCTCAGTGAACTCACAATATTATATTATAAGAATTAGATAATTAATGTTTCCGTAAAACACAAAAATCAGCGAGTCACTCCCAAATCTCGAACCAAACTAAACATGTTGCACGCACAATCTCGTCAAAATTGAATGCAGAATGCGGATTGGTAAACAGGAATAAACACGTTTTTTCTCTGCCAGTTACATGTTCCCAAATAATATCGGGATTGGATTAAAAAATGACCAATCACAAAAGTCTAGAATACAGTATCACGATGTCACAATTTTGGAGGTCAAGAGTTCTATGAGCTCTTACAACTGTCGACCAATCAATAATTATTTTCTATGACTTGTAATCACAATGAATCTAAACTGCATACACTTTTTGACTCTTATTAAAACTACACTTACATTTATTGGCAAATTTAAAAATAACCTGCTTCCAGTTATGACATCTAATAGATGTATTGACTACTATAAAGTATGTCTCTTTGTGAGTACGTTAATGCACTTAACTCCATTTCGCAAAAATTGTGGCTTAGCTCCATTGACCTCCAAGGCGACGAAATAAGAGTGATTATGCATTGCATTATTCTGTAAGTACTAGTCAGTTGATAACGTGTAGGTAATTTGTCATCATATTGTCATTATTTAACATATTGCCAGTGGAATGTGAGAAGGAGAAAATGCTCCCCGAACAGCAAGAGTCGATTGTAGCCCCAATATTGATCGGATGCCGCATTTTGAATTTTTCTATGATTATTTTCGTTTTAAATTATTATTTAATGTCTCGTTTTTAACTAACAAAGCTGCTAGAAACGTCTCTAAAGGGAGGTACCTACCTTAGATTCAACTTGAATTAAATTGAGAAAATCAGTGCCTGACGATTTATAACTAGTTGTAGTAACATCACTAGTCAAACTGACAAGCCACCAAAAACTCCAATCCGTTTCACGATGATTTTTAAACCACTTTATGCGAGAGTAAGCGAACTTAAAAACGGGATTAAACACCTGCACCGTCAACAGTATTTTTTTTTAATCAAAACAGATTTGGTTGGGTAAAATACGATCAATAGAAGTTCCCTTCGAGTTTTTAACATAACCGAAAGATTTGATTTCACAGCTTTAGCTAGTTAGGGACGTAGAACGAAACGTTCTTCTGAGTTTTTGTTATTCGTAAGTTAAAATGTTATATTTTTGTAACAATAAAATATCAGCACAAAACTATAATTATGGTCAAGATATTTTTTTTAACAAAAATTAATAAAAAATATAAAGTAACACGATGACGAACGGTAGGTAACGTAGTCACTGACGTGTATTGTCTAACACGCACACCACAATTGTAAGAAAAATAATAGTTTAAAAAAACTAAAAAACACGCTTCCATGGAAAACCAAACTAAAAAGTACAAAATAATTGAAAAAAAGCGTGGGGTGCTTTTAAGGTATTTTTTTGTTGATATCAGGCACCCCACGCTTTTTTTCAATTATTTTGTACTTTTTAGTTTGGTTTTCCATGGAAGCGTGTTTTTTAGTTTTTTTAAACTATTATTTATTTTCTATTTTTTAGGGTATTTCGAATTTTGAGACGTATGTCAGCGTAGTTTGTGACAGTTTTTTTGCTGTCCTGGTAACCCTGGCATGGATAATGGCACAAATTTATGAAATTATTGCATTGTCATCAGTCCTTGACAGGTGTGCAAAGTTTGAATGAAATCTGGTCGTTTAAAGTGGGTCAAAATCGCACTATAAGGAGTCGGTTACAAACAAACATACAAATATACAAACATACAAATATACAAATATACAAACATACAAACATACAAGTGAAGCTAATATAAAGCGTGTAAAAAAGAACATTTGGATCTTCAATCATCGACTTTTACATTTCACTATTATTATATTAAGGAAACTCAATACAGAAGGTAAAACACTCGGCAACACGTCGTAATGCTAACTATTGAGCACACACTGTTTACAGGCGCACCGTCAGTGTGTCTATAAATCTACCGTTTAAACATATCCCAGTTGAGATGTTTTAACATTAAGAATAGGTTGAGGTTATGCCCTATTATTTATTTCTAATCCTTGACACTTTGATGATGTTCGTTATTTTATTTACCTTTGTTACTTCTAAGAGCGCTTCCCATTTCTTCCCGTGGCGTGGGTGTCGTTAGAGGCGACTAAAAGAGTTACTAGAGAATGGGCAGCAGCGTTCTCTATCCATTTTACCACCATACTGCGATTGCCAACCCGCCTGTCAAGCGTGGCGATTATGGCAAAGCCCCTCAAATTGGGGGAGGCCAAAGGTCTGTGTCAGTGGCAGTCGGCTGAAATGATGATAATTATGACTTCTAAGAGTTCTAGCTAGACACCTACATTGTGCTGATAGCCAGCTCGTTCATACTACAAACTTAGACCTTCCTGCCTATATAGGCGTTTAAAGGGCGTTAATTGAGTATCTAATAGATTCGCCGAAATTAAAGCATTTGTTTATTTTCGAGTTTAATTTTTAAATAATAATAATAAAAAAGAATGGCTTAAAAAACAAAACACGCTTTCATAAAACAACAAACTATAAAGTAGAAAACAATGGAATAAAAGCGTGGGTTGCTTTTTGAGGTATTTCACCCCCACGGTTTTCAATGAAAGCGTGTTCTTTAATTGTTTATTTCAAAATATTATTTATTTCGACTAGCTACAAAAGCGTGTGATTTCGGTTTTTCGGTATGCACCTGCGTGGAATACCTACTATAATTAAAAAAAAAATGTCTTATCAGGTTTTGAAACATATTTCCGGATTTTATTTCAGTTTTTGTAATAGAATCTCTATCAACAAAAGAAGGAAGACAAGCATTTCTAATGATGTCAGAATTGCTGAGCTGATAAGAGCGTACTATGAAGGAACTATGTCAATCTATGAGTTTTTAAAAGAACTCAGTAAGTCAGTCCTCAATTACTGTTTAAAATAAAATATAGTTTTAATGATTGCATAAACTGTGGTTTCTTAGACGATTGTTTAAATCAGCCTTTCCCAAAGTGGGCGATAACGCCCCCCTTGTGGGCGCTGCAGGCCTGAAGGGAGGTGGTAAGAGAGGGGTAAAAGAAAAAAAAATGGGGGCGTTGTGTAGAGTCTACACACCCCACACAGTCTTTTCTGGGTCTCTTACCACCCCCCTTTAGGCCTGCAGCGCCTACAAGGGGGGCGTTATCGCCCACTTTGGGAAAGGCTGGGTTAAATTATTTTATACACTGACTGATATTTTAGCAGAGTTTTAATTATTGTACAAATTATGATTTCTTAAGCAATAGTTATATTTATTTTTATTCAGTCATCATAAATCACAGGTTTTACAATAATTAAAGTTATCTGTTAAGAAAATCACAGTCTATATACGAAATAATTTAAACTATTAAAAAAAAACAATAGTTTAAATTATTTCATATATTATATAAAATGTGATTTTCTTAACAGATAACTTTAATTATTGTAAAACCTGTGATTTATGATGACTGAATAAAAATAAATATAAACCATACTACCTATGCATGTAGCTAGATATGTTGTATATGGACCGGACGAGTTGGGACTGGGGATCATTAGGGATGAAGCCACTGAATTGCACCCGTTGCAAAGTTTTCCAAAATAATCGTAAATGTTATTTATGACAGCTTAAATCTAATAATTCTTAGAAAACAAAATAATATTCCAACTAAAGAAAAGTACCACTTACAAAAGCATAACATACTAAAATGGACATTAATTAATTAATAAAGGAAATTAATTCAAATATGGACGAAAATATCTAAATTACAGCGTTATTCATGGATAAGATGATGGCGTTCGATTTTATAGATCATAGAACCCTTCTCATAAAATAGAGTGAATGATGAACTTGGAATTAGGGGTAATGGCTTAGAATTAATTGATGGCTACTAGGTACGACCCCTAATCAGCAGAAACATGTCTTAGACAGAAAACCTACCTTAGCCTACTGATCGATACAAAGATTTATAAACTACGCTGAACAAATTACGTGTGCGTAATAAATTCGCCAACCCGCCTGCCAAGCGTGGCGATTATGGCAACCCCCCCCCTAAAATGACAAGCACCACAAATAAATGGCCCCTAGTGCCCGGCGGCCCACCTAACCTTGGCTACGGTAGCGGTCAAGGCCACGGTGAGGCAAGGGGTGCAAAGAATCCCCGGAGGAGATCCGGCTACCACAAACACCGACAAATGGACCTGTCAACATATAACACGCGTACACTTCGGACCGACGAGAAGATCGCCGAACTGGAGGAAGAATTGAGCAGGTTACGATGGGATATAGTAGGGTTATCTGAAGTCCGAAGAGAGGGGGAGGACTCGATAATCCTCAAATCCGGAAACCTGCTCTATTTCCGGGAGGGCGACCAGCAGTCCCAAGGTGGCGTCGGGTTTATCGTCCATAAGTCCCTTGTGAGCAACGTGGTGAAGATCGAGAGTGTGTCGACCAGGGTAGCGTACCTTATACTCAGAATATCCGCAAGGTATTCGTTGAAGGTCATACAGGTTTACGCTCCGACCTCGTCACACCCCGACGATGAGGTGGAGACCATGTATGAGGATATTTCCAGAGCCATGCATGGTTCCAAAACTCACTTCACCGTTGTCATGGGGGACTTCAACGCGAAACTGGGCAAGCGAGGCGATGATGAGTTGAGAGTGGGGCAATTTGGAGTTGGACGTCGCAACCACCGGGGTCACCTACTGGCTAGTTTTATGGAGAAGGAAGGCCTCTTTATGATGAATTCCTTCTTCAGAAAACGTGAGCACAGGAAGTGGACCTGGCAGAGTCCTGATGGTGCAACAAAAAACGAGATTGACTTCATTATGTCGACGAAGAGGCAAATATTCAATGATGTCTCTGTGATCAACGCGGTGAAAACCGGGAGCGATAACCGCATGGTAAGAGGCACATTGAATATCAATATCAAGCTGGAAAGATGTCGGCTGGTGAAGTCAACGCTCCGTCCAGCACCGATCCAACTTCAAAACCCCGAGAGCTTTCAGCTCGAACTCCAGAATCGTTTTGAGTGCCTAGGGAGCTCCGTGGACGATTTTAACGATGGGTTCGTGGAAACTGTCCATACGGTCGGGTCTAAGTTCTTCAAGACCCGCCGTACTAATAGGAAAAAGAAACTCTCAGATCCTACATTACAGCTCATGGAACAAAGGCGCGGAATGATCCTGCAGTCTTCAGAAGCTGCGTTCGAGTACCGGCAGCTCAATAGACAGATCTCTAAGTCCTTGAAAAGCGACCTTCGCCGCTATAACACAGAGCGGATCAAGGACGCGATAGAGCGGAATAAGGGCTCCAAGGTATTTACTAGGGATCTGTCTATTGGGCAGAGCCAGCTTACAAAACTGAAGACCGATGATGGCAGAGTCGTATCCGCCAAACCTGAGCTGTTTAAGGAGATTGAGAGGTTCTATGGACAGTTATACATGTCAACAAGTAACCCCGTTAAATATCTGGCAAATGACCCAAGAGCTAGGTTGACCCGACATTACACCGAAGACATCCCGGACGTCAGCTTGTACGAGATTCGGAAGGCTCTGAAGCAGCTTAAAAACAACAAGGCGCCGGGTGATGACGGAATTACGGCTGAACTCCTGAAGGCTGGCGGGAAACCCGTTCTCAAGGCCCTTCAGAGCTGTTTGATTCCGTCATACTCGAGGGCAAAACGCCACAGGCATGGAACAGAGGTGTGGTGGTACTTTTCTTTAAGAAGGGTGACAATGCCCTACTTAAGAATTATAGGCCCATCTCACTTCTGAGCCATGTCTACAAGCTGTTTTCAAGTGTCATCACGAACCGTCTAGCGCGCAGGTTTGACGACTTCCAGCCTCCCGAACAAGCCGGATTCCGTAAAGGCTTTAGCACCGTGGACCACATACATACGCTGCGGCAGGTTATACAGAAGACCGAAGAGTATAACCTGCCTCTCTGTTTAGCGTTTGTGGACTACGAAAAAGCCTTCGATTCGGTCGAAACCTGGGCTGTACTGCAGTCTCTTCAACGGTGCCAGATCGACTATCGGTACATCGAGGTGCTGAAGTGTCTGTACGAAAACGCCACTATGTCAGTCCGACTTCAGGACCAGACCTCGAAACCTATCCTTCTGCAGCGAGGGGTGAGACAGGGAGACGTTATTTCTCCGAAACTGTTCATCGCTGCACTGGAGGATGTCTTCAAGGTTCTGGACTGGAAAGGGGCTGGCATCAACATCAATGGTGAGTACATCACTCACCTTCGGTTTGCCGATGATATAGTTGTCATGGCTGAGACTATGGAGGGCCTCAGTACAATGCTCGATGACCTCAGTAGAGCTTCCGAAAGAGTGGGTCTCAGGATGAACATGGACAAGACAAAGGTCATGTCCAATGCTCGTGTGATACCCACTCCAGTGAAGATCGGAGGCGCTACACTCGAAGTTGTGGACGAATATGTGTACCTAGGACAGACTGTCCAGTTAGGTAGGTCCAACTTCGAGAAAGAGGTCAATCGTCGAATCCGACTCGGCTGGGCAGCGTTTGGGAAGCTACGCAATATCTTCTCGTCCCACATACCGCAGTGTCTCAAGACGAAAGTCTTTGACCAGTGTGTGTTGCCAGTGATGACATATGGAACCGAAACGTGGTCGCTCACAATGGGCCTTATTAGAAGGCTGAAAGTCACCCAAAGGGCGATGGAGAGGGCTATGCTTGGAGTTTCCCTACGTGATCGAATCAGAAATGAAGAGATCCGTAGGAGAACCAAGGTAACCGACATAGCCCAAAGAATTGCTAAACTGAAGTGGCAGTGGGGAGGGCACATTGCTCGCAGAACAGATGGCCGATGGGGCCGAAAGGTTCTGGAGTGGCGACCGCGCACCGGAAGACGTAGAGTTGGAAGGCCTCCAACAAGGTGGACCGATGACCTTGTGAGGGCCGCAGGAACCCGCTGGATGCGGGAAGCACAAAACCGGTCGAAGTGGCGGAGCTTGGGGGAGGCCTATGTCCAGCAGAGGACGTCTTTCGGCTGAAATGATGATGATGATGATGAATAAATTACGTGTTATATAAATTATATTCCTTGACTTTATTCGCCGATGACTGAAATACAATATGGATAATACAGGAAAAAAATAGAAGAATAATAAATAGTAGTGTATGTAAGCTTTATTATTCAATGTAACATTTATAAGTTGTCATTAGTTAGCCCAATAACAACTTAAAATTTGATTTAGGAAAAATCGATATCTTGAATTTTAACCAGCGGACAAACTGTACACAATTTCTAGGTAGTATTTTTGGCTAGATAGATCAGCACATGACATGGAAAAAATACATTGATCATAAACAATAAAAATACTAAATCAATATTGCTCTGCCTCACTCAATATAAGCAAGGTTGCCAATGGCAGCATCGTTCTTACCGCGTATTACGCATACGTCTCCACCACAGTGCGGCGTTATCATCATCAGCCTATAATGTTCCCACTGCTGGGACACAGGCCTCCTCTCGGTGAGAGGGAGTGGGCCGTAATCAAAATCAAAAATATTAAAAAAAACTCATGCCTCACGATGTTTTCCTTCACAGTTTTGAGAGCAGTGGTGATGGAAAAATTAACTATAAAAATAATAATTAACTATATTAAATTAAATAGTAAAGTGCCTGCTTGGGTTCAAACCCAAGACCTACAAATCGTAAGTCGCAGTCGTTACCACTGGGACACCACTGCTCTCTCGGCGTAATATTCTGGGGCAATTTTAAGGATGGGAAATTGGCCTTTTGGGATCAAAAAGTGTTTTCGTTTACTGTGCATGATCCAAAACACTGATAGTTACAACCAAAGTAAACGTCTGTAGGGTCACTTAGTTATTGATACAAATGTACGTACATTGACGTATGTGTTTTTCATTGATCTTTGCTATAGTATGTGTGTGTGTGTTTGTTCGCAAGCGTAGTGTGGGACGCCCCTCAGCTAGATGGACCGACGACCTCAAAAAGGTGGCTGGGACAGACTGCAAGCTGAAGGCGGAGGATAGGGTGTTGTGGTGCAGCATGATTTGATAGTGTGACAATTTCATCTAATTATCTGTAGCCAAACATACACCTAATTCGATTCGTTTTCAATCTTCGTAAGTATGATCACGTGTCCGCCCACCGGTTGCTTTTAAATTGGTTACCCATTCGTCAGCGCAGAGAGTTGCGGGCTCTATTAATGTTGTTTTCTATACTTGACAAACCTACTTCTCCTTCTTACCTGACTTCCCAGGTTCAGTACTTATGCTCTGCGCATAATAAAAATCTTCGGTCCACCAACAATCGTCTTCTACGATGTCCTTCTCACCGCTCTGGTTTCATTTACTCTTCTTTCTTTGTCCAAGCGGTCTTTCTTTGGAATGCGCTCCCTCTGAACATCAGGATGGCAACCAGTCGGTTATCATTTAAAGTGAAAGTACGTGAGCATATTCGCAAGAAGTTGGCAGAATCATCCCAGCGCTGATTTGCTGGATTCGGTTTCTTCTCTACCTATCGTTATATCTCCAGACAAAGTTTTTTTTCGTTATATATATATATATGTATGTATTTGTATCTATGTATTTAGTATTCTTCCTTTTTCGAGTTATCTATCCCGTATGTTGCATCTGCCACGTTTTTCTCTGCATCACCCTAAGGTTGACTGGTAGAAAATGCCTCAGGCATTAAGTCCGCCTTTGTACAGTAGTTTTACTTGTGCATAAAGTTTTAATAAATAATAAATTAATAAATAATAAAACAATCACATATCAAATAAAATAAAAAAGCATCTTGCTTTACCCACTACTTGCGGGAATTGAAAAGCTGCTGCTCAAAGTGCAGCAGAAGTCTATTGCTCAACCGTAGCTATAACAGATAGATAAATGGGCTTGATTTTGAACACAAACTGACAAATGCGTGCACTGATTGGACAGGTCCGCTCAATCTGTGTGGTTCTTTCCTTAAAAGACCATTTCAGACACCAATCCAAATGGTTTTCACATGATCTGACCAAGATTATGTGTGGACTTTAAAAGACACTGTGACCTCTGAGTTTGTTTCGGCTTTTCTTGTCAGAGTAGTCAGATAGGAAACACCGACCTCATCTAGTTTTAAAAAATATGATTGACGTGTAAAAGTGTTTGTACAAACCTCCTTGTTGCAAAATAAAATCATTTATCATTATCACTTCTATTCCTTGTTTCTGCAAGTTTTGTACCATCCATACTTTTTGAGAGGTGGTTCAATTGTTATTGCTGCAGAAGGAGCTGTTTGTAGCACACTGTGTGAGCAGATGTGATTGCTATCCGTGTATAATTGCATTAAATTATCATTTAACAAGTAGCTCGCTTATGTTATTAGCAGTTAGTGTAGCAATGTTAATGAGAGGAGTGTGCAATGCTCGCCGATTAAAATGATTTATCTTCTAAAAATGTAAATCTCTTTATGTTGTTTGTGTATTTTTGTTTTGAACTAATTTCGAGGCGCGGTCGAGCAAGGTTACTATTGAAACCTTGAAAGGAGATTAATCTCCGACATCTTGATGTTAATCATGTGTAAAGCTGTACATCCAGGGCTAGAAATGAATTACCCCGTGTCTTCGTATGCTTAAAATACTAAGAAAAGTTTTTATGGATCCACGGCTAATAGCCAATTACTAAAGCTCCACTGTCCGTCTGTCACAGGGGAACCGTAACAAAACAAATAATTATTTGAAATGAAATTTAAAAATTATAGCTCCCCTATAAAAGAAACGTCTTTTTTCCGGCACTATTAGGAAATATATACTAGCTTTTGCCCGCGACTTTGTCTGCGTAAATGTCGGTTATCGCTAGGGTGGCCAACTATACTGTTAAAAACAGTATTATAGTGTTTTTCACTACATTTTACTTTTTACCGTTGAACAAAAATAAAGTATACAAAATACTGTTTTCAGCATCAACATGATTAACACTATAAGTGTTAGACTTTGACGCTCACACATCATTTCAGCCATAATACTTCCACTACTGGACTTAGGCCTCCCCCTTGGGGGGCTGTGCCATAATCACCACGCTTGGCAGGCGGGTTGGCGATCGCAGTATGGTGGTAAAATGCATAGAGAACGGTGCTGCCCATTCTCTAGTAAGTCTCTTAGTCGCCTTTTACGACACCCACGGGAAGAAATGGGGTGGTGTTATTCTTTACGTCCGGCACCACACAGTACCACCGCTCACACATAAAAACTGTAAATTAATAAGTTGTGCGAGAAGCTCTCAAAAATATGTATTTAAAACATTCAATAAATAAAATACTGTAATTTTTTCTAAAATACTGTGTTATATTCTTCTCAGACCTCAAAATAGTTTATTTCTTGTAAAAAAAGTTGGTAACGCTAGTTATCGTAGACAGTGATGAAGTCGCGGAATAAAAAGTACAGTTACCCATAACAAATTTCATCAAAATCGGTTCAGTGGTTTAGTCGTGAAAGCGTAACAGATGGACAGAGTTACTTTCGCATTTATAATATTAGGTATAGTTTATTATAATTACAAACACACGGAACCCTGCGCGTGCGACTCGGACTTTGCCGCTTTACTAAATTGAAACATGTCTGATATTGATTACCAAAGATCCTAAATCTTTGTCTTAAAGGTTGTAGTGTTGTTTTTTTACATCGTGTTATCTGCAAAGATTAGTGTAAGATCTGAAACTAGTTTAGTATTGCATATTTCCTGGCAGACCGACAAATGCAAGTCTTACTTGTAATCTATGTGTCTACAGTGAATGTACATCAAGGTATTATGAAATAAAATAAAAGTGCTGCTCTGTGTTCAGCGTTCGGCCGGTTATGAAGAAATAAATGGGATAGTAATAATACGTCTTAATTGTGAAACAATAAATAGTAAGGTATTTGCGCGGATGGTGTGCCTCTTGCACACATCATGGTAACCTCCTCTACGTACCGTCTGCATTATTCTGTGATTATTCTGCGTCCTCATTAATTCCAGGTACTCAGCATGTTAAGTGATTGTGTACGTACCTACTGGTACAGTGACAACATTCTTATGACGCGACGATATTGACAAGGGTGCTGTTATACGTGCGACATCCTGTGCATCACCACCGAACTGAGGAATATGGGTGGCCCCATACTCCTCAGTTCGGTGGTGAACTTAGATCCCCACTATAAGTTACAATACTTACACAAATAATCAATCATTGATAGCATATACACATATTTTATTTTAAACTAGCTTTTGCCCGCGGCTTCGCCCGCGTGGATGTCGGAAATTAATGCAAGAGGACGAACTACCGCGATAAGAATGTGTTATTCCAGGTTATATAGGTAATATAGACTCTGTGTGCTATTTTCGATCCAGATCCATTCAGCCTTTTTTGCGTGATTGAGAAACAAACACCCAATCATACATATTTTCACATATATAATATTATTAGTAGTAGGATTATAACTCATATTACTTAGGATTCATAGTTTATGAGAACATCATGTGTGTTGGTGTTTTTAAAATAAAAATAATAGTATTCAGAGTAAGAAGACTGCGACATAGGGCTTGGTTTAGTTGAATATAAGTCTTGCTGGTTTTTCTTAACGCTCCTATTTTACCTATACAGACACTCAATCATTTACCAGACACCGAACATAATTATAGGAATAGTACTTTTGCCAGTGGCTTGGCCCGTATAGCTGTCGGAAAATATCACCCGGGAACCTACTACCGGGATAAAGTAGGTATCCTATCTGTTACGTATCCATGATATAATATATCTTTGTGCCAAATTCGATCTAAATCCGTTTGGCCGTCTTTGCATCATTGAGAAACAAACATCCAAAAATCTAAACATCTAAGCCATTTCGCGGTCTCTTACTTGGAATAATACTATTAGGTTTATTTAGAGTATAATGAACATACAAGATATTCGCAATTACTATGAAGCCAAAGTAATATGAATTACAATCCTACTTATCCTGTACTACCTGGCCGCTGTCAACGCGCTCTGCGCCCGCTTTTTAAATCTCTAATATCTTCTAAGATATTCATTTTAAATTACATGCTGTAAAGGGCCATATTGATCTATATTAAATGCACAATGTATTTAAGGTACTTAATTGGATAAGGATTAATGCTGTATTGCTTAAAATCGCTTCGTAAATAAGCCCTTATTTCTCGTAAAAAGTAAAAGATAAAAAATGGTTATTGTGGGTTTTCCCTAAGAGATAAACATATACCTACCATTGAGGACATTTTTGTAGGCCTTTTTAAGGTGTACAATACTGTAGTACATTATTTTGATCTATTTCGTAGGATTCAGCCAGGGTTTTTCGAATTTTGAGACGTATGTCAGCGTAGTTTTCGAAGACAGTTATTTTTTTCTAAAATAAAAGAATCTTTCTAAAATAAAAGTATCCTAAGTTACTCCTTGTTACATCAGCTATCTGCCAGTGAAAGTCCCGTCAAAATCGGTCCAGCCATTTCAGAGATTAGCGGGAACAAACAGACAGACAGACAGACAGACAGACAGACAGACAAAAATTGTAAAATATGTTGTTTTGGTATATGTATCGTGTATACATCCATATACACTTAGTAAAAAGTGGTTATCTTAATATTAAAAACAGACACTCCAATTTTATTTATTTGTATGTATGTATAGATTCGTAAACGTAAAATAATGGAGCGGGACAGCGAATGTCATAATTAAAAAACCGGCCAAGTGCGAGTCGGACTCGCGCACCGAGGGTTCCGTACAAACCTGTAGGTATAAAGATTAACATTTTTTAAAATATTTTTATTATATGATGTAATTAAAAAGGAGATGTTTCATTTTTATATGGGGCTCCGGCCATAACGTGTACAGTTTAGCGAAGCTGGGTAAATTACTCATGAATAGAATAAAGTATCATTTTTTTCATAATATCAAATGGTTTTTATGTACAAAATAAAAATTAAAAATGTTTGACGTTTGTCCTAAGAGTTAGCAAGTGGTCATTTTGAATTCGTTTAGAAACACACTTCGAGAATGGAGACTAAAGATTTTTGTAACGATGAAATGGTCACACTTAATTATGTTTACTCAAAAATATTTATAAGAGAATAATAGTAATTTATTTTTAACACTACAAGAATACACACATTTTGTAATTATTTTCTACTTAACATTGATTTGATGAGACATGATTTCAGAACGAATGAAGTCTGCAAGCAAACGGGACGCCATATTGAATAAAACATGGCAATAATTGAAAAACTATTATTTTTTGTACACAACAAATCAGGCGCAAATTAACCAGAGAATATTTTTCCCTAATTTGTAGTATTTTTTCCTCTTTTTTGATAAATGTACATCTGATGGCCGAAAATGAAACATCTCCTTTACTGTTTTCGCAATTTTTCCTTTATCTGTGCTATAAGACGTTGCTTCGTACCAAATTTCAACATTCTAGATCCACTGGAAGTACCCTTTAGGTTTTGATTCCCTTGCGAGTTTCGAAAATTTGCGGATATTTGCAGCATAAACGGCTGTATCTTTTGATTGGGTTAGCTTAGAAGTTTGATTTTTTCACAGCTCTAGGGGACAGTAGATTTGAGTATTTGATATAAATTTCAGCATGAAACCTCCACGCGTTCCTGAGAAAAAGGGTCTTGACAGACGGACGGACGGACGGACGGACGGACGGACGGACAACAAAGTGATCCTATAAGGGTTCCGCTTTTTTTTCCTTTTGAGGTGCGGAACCCTAAAAACACTAAGATGATTTGACTTATTTACTTTGGTTTATATTATATAATAATTCAATAAGGGGCGGTGTCTTCAGTCACGCTCACGGGCGCTATTTTGAATCCCGAATGCAACGGAGTACTCAATGAATTTAGCCTAACTCCCGAGTGAAGCAAACGAAGTAAGACTAGAATTTCACACGCTGGACAGCGAGGGATTCAAGCTGGCCCAAGACGTAGACACCTTTATCAAATACAAACATTAATGACTTACATAAAGCAGGTTGTACAACAAATGATAAGTTTCTTTGAGTCCTGCGTTTGTTATATGCCAGTCCGCGGGGATATTCTACTTTTCGCATTTGCTGCTAGGTGATACAAACAAATTGAATGGTCAAGTTGGATGTTTATGTGATATTAGCGAGCAGGTTGTTTAAAAAGTCATTTAAACCTATTTCAATGCTATTTTTTTATAACCGTGTTGTACTGTAATGTTTGCTCACGAAATTAGATAGCTTCAATAAGTTTGTTAATCAAGAGGCAGTTTATGTTTAAGCGAACCGAAAGCGCGATAAATGAATAGGTCAGTTCAGTGAGTCATATCGCGTGATATTACAATAATCTCATAGTAATAAGTAATCTTAGAACCTGTCCACTTTATCTTCATGATAATAAAAAAGGAACAATAGCTTTTTAGGAAAAAGTGTCGAAACCGACCTCGCACCGTTCAGATGGTAGATAGCACTAACACAAGCGTGGCTACTGTAAGTGCCACTTGAGAGGTTGCAATTACCTACATCACACAACTACTACATACGATAAAACAAACGTGTGTTAGTACGTTTGTGTTAGAATACCTACTGGTAATCTTACACCGGTGTGTAATGTGGAGTAAGGCAAGACTCGCAATTAAGCTCCTCTCAAATGAAGTAATGTCGTGTAATGTTTCATTGACATCGGCCTTATTAGCCGCCGAGTCGAACGTACGGCCAGTGACGAGCGCACGTTGCGACACTCCTACTCAGAACTGAGGGGACTCAGTAACGGGTGGTTCTGTTCAAAATATTTGTTGTTGCTCTGAGAGTTTCCTTGCTCTAGTCAAAATATGTGGCTTGGCCGTTTCGCTATCGTCACACGGGCGTAAGGTGAAAAATTCATACACTGTTCATTACTTTTTTGTTATTCAATTGTTCTTGGAGTAACGAAACGGCCAAACCACATATTTTGACTTAGATGTAGAGTTAGCGAACGTAGGGCTTGTAGAGTTCTAAGCTGAAGTTTCTATACATGAGAAATGATAACATTTTGGCGGTGCGAGACAATGTTTTTGGTGGGATTCGTACTTACCGTGTTGTGTCATATAAGTTTGGTCAAGTTTTGATTAGTGATTTTTGAGTTACCTTCAATAATATGTATTTTTCGACGTAGATTATGTTGATGACTGCGGCTTCGCATAGATGCCAGAAATTATTCCTCGTGAACGTTCTACCACCAATTAAAGTACCCTATGTATTACTCCTTGTAACATCAGCTACTTGCCAATGAAAGTACCGTCAAAATCAGTCCAGCCGTTTCGGAGATTGCCAAACTAAATAAAAAGACAAACGAACAAAGATTTGTTAACATGTTTTGTTTTGTTACAAGTATATAATTTCATATGCATTAAGTGAAAAGCTGTTAGTTTGACATTACAAACAGGCACTTAAAAAAAAAAACATTTATTTTAGGTCTTGAACCCATATAAAAATTAAAAAGGACACAATTGCCATGCTTGCATTATAAATTCTACATACCTTATTGATTAATAGACATACAAAATAATTAGCGAAATTGAAACTGAATTTAGAATTTTAAGTCAAATAAAAAATTTAAAACAAATTAAAAATGTCAGAAATAAAATAGAAAAATAATGTAACAATGTCAAAAAAAACTTAAAGATATATGCATGTTATAATAATTAACTGTCACTGTTATTTACTTACCAAGTGATGGTCATCACCATCATTTCAGCTGAAAGACGTCTACTGCTGGACATAGGCTTGCCCCAAGGCCGACCGGTTTTGTTCTTCCCGCATCGGAGCGTATTCCTGCAGCCTTCACAATGTCATCGGTCCACTTTGTGGGACGCCTTCCAACTCTACGTCTTCTTAGCCATCTTTTCTACGAGCAATGTGCCCTGCCCACTGCCACTTAAGTTTGGACAATCCTTTGGGATATGTCGGTTACCTTGGTTCACCTATGGATTTCATCAATCTTGATTCGATCACGTAGGGAGACTGCAAACATAGCTCTCTCATTGCCTTTTGGGTGACTTCAGCCCAGGCCTTCTAATAAGGCCCATTGTGAGCAACCACGTTTCAGTACCTACCATAGGTCATCACTGGCAACACACACTGGTCAAAGACTTTCGTGTTGAGACACGATGGTATGTGGAGTAAGTACCACAACTAAAAAGTTAAAAATAAAAAGGAAATTACAAAAAAAAGAGAAATCCAAAAGACACTACAAAGACGAAAATGACTCTAATTTTGTAAGTCGGTGGCAAAAAAACTAAAATACAAAACCAACAATTAAAGTAAACGAGATTAAAGTTATTTACCTCATTCTGTGAGTTTCAGAACTTGGTTGTTATTTTGTCAAAAAAAAAATAATATTTGTATCTCATCTATGAAATCTCACCAACGCACCTTATGGAATTCGTGGTTCCTTCACTGTTAACTCTATCCAAATGTTAGTAGAAGATGACTTAGATCACGCATAGTTGTTACTATGTACTAAGAACACTTAAAAATAGATTCTGCTATATATACATATATCTCTTACTTGGTATTGTATTACACGACACTTCAGATGATCTCTCACATTTTCTCGTTTTATTGTACACATTCCTGGTCGAATGTGTTTAATAAATAACACACAAGAGCATTACGCCTGTAATTCCCGACGCTTTTGCCAAAGGTATGTTTAAAATACGTGTCCATTTTCAAATCGCTCAATTAGGATTACATTCTGTTACTAATTGGCTTCAACGCAATTTATTAAAATTAAATGCCGACAAGACAAAATATATTCACTTCTCAATGCGCAAACCTCAACCTAACATTACTAACCCTTAATGTCCATCAATGCGGAAACTGTGCAGTTAGTACGTGTAATTGTCCTTCTATCATCAAAACGAGCAACATTAAGTACCTGGGGGTCATAATGGACGAAACATTTTCTTTTAAAATACATATTGAAAGCCTTAGTAAAAGAGTGCGCAAACTGATATATGTTTTAAGAAACTGCAAATATTAGCAGACAAAACATTAATCACACAAGTTTATTTGGCCCTATGTCAATCTATTATTCAATACTGTATCACTTCTTGGGGCGGTGCACCAAAAACGAATTTGCTTCCTCTTGAAAGAGCTCAGAGAGCAATTTTAAAGGGAGCAAACTTCCATCCCTTCTTTTTTCCCACAGATCTACTTTATAAAACCTGCAACGTGCTGACTGTTCGGCAGCTTTTCATTATGCAATTAGTATTAAAACAGCACACCATGCTTACCTACACTGCTGACAATACTAACAAGAGTCGGAATGATATAGTATGTATAACAAATGCAACCTCAAAACATGTCTTTGTAGAAAGATTCTATACATTTTTAGGCCCATTCCTGTACTATAGATTAAATATTAGGTCTTTACCTATGAAATTGCCGTTCTGCAGTACTGGCCATTTCAAATCAAAATAATTTTTGTTTGTCTAAGAATTCTAATTTCAAATTAATTTTATTTTAAAAACATGGAATTCTTTTTCCAAAAGTAGCCATTTGTTTATTGATTAGTGTTACATTTTCATCGCATTTCAATCTTTTTCGTCATCATGGATACGTTAAAAATTCGAGTAATTATGGAATATGAGTACCGTCGTGGCAGCAACGCGGCACAAGCGGCACGCATCATCAACGTTTACGGAGCTAACACTAAAAACCAACGCCCCACCTGTTATTGGTTTGCTCGCTTCCGTTCTGGAAATTTCGACCTGAAAAATGAACCTCGCGGTCGTCCGAAGACTTTGGTCGACAATGACGAATTAAAGGCGATTGTGGAAGCTGATGATACACAATCTACGGCTGAATTAGCAGCAGCTTTCGACGTTAGCGTCAAAACAATATTGGTCCATTTGCGTCAAATTGGCAAGGTAAAAAAGCTTGACAAATGGGTGCCCCACGAACTCAATGATCGCCAGCGCGAAGTACGCGTCGAGACGTGCCTTGCACTGCTCAACAGACACACAAATGAAGGAATTTTGAACCGCATTGTTACCTGCGATGAAAAATGGATTCTGTTTGATAACCGCAAGCGCTCAGCAAGTTGGTTGGATCCTGGTTCAGCACCTAAACAATGCCCTAAACGAAAACTTACCCCTCGAAAAGTGATGGTCACTGTTTGGTGGTCTAGCGCCGGTGTGATTCATTACAGCTTCTTACCAAACGGGGTGAGCATTACTGCAGATGTGTACTGTGAAGAACTGAACTCAATGATGGAGAAGCTGGCACTTCTCCAACCAGCATTGGTCAATCGCTCGTCTCCGCTGCTCCTGCACGACAACGCGCGACCTCATACTGCACAGCAGACGGTCTCCAAGTTGCAAGAACTGGGGTTGGAAGCTCTCCGTCATCCGCCCTACTCACCAGACCTTGCGCCTACAGACTACTACTTTTTCCAGAATTTGGATAACTTCTTGGCGGGAAAAAAATTAAATACCCGAGAGGCAGTACAAAATGCCTTTGAAGAATTTGTTGCCTCCCGTCCAGCTGATTTTTTTAAGAAGGGCATCAATAAACTGCCACTGCGTTGGCAAATATGCATTGATTGCATGGGTGATTATTTCGATTAATACAAATAAAAAATACATGAAAAAAATTCGTTTAATTTTTTTCATACAAAACGGCATTTTCATAGGTAAAGACCTATTAGAAAACTAAGTATCTATAAATTAAATTACTATAGCTGTAAAAAACACATACTTCAATATTTACTAACCATAGTTTATGCACAGACAGAAGATCGGAAGATTACTAGTTGTCTGCAAATAAAACCGCTAACACGCTATTTTACTTTTGTTACTATGTTTTAATTTTAGTTATTACTTCACATTGTTAATTTATTACTTTAAGAATTTGTGCTTTTGTAGCCTGAAACACAGGTTCTACCTAGTTAAGGCAAATGAGCAAATCTACTCTATTTCAATTGTTTAAGGTATTTATTGTAAATGTGTCCCTTTTTATTAATAAACAATTTATTATAATAAGCGATTTGATTTCAGAAAATTATACAATACAATCCTTTATTTAAGGCAACTAAGGCCCATTAAAACACAATACATAAATAACTTAAAAACTAAAACTATAAACTAATACATATTCAATAAAACAAAACTTAAACTATAACTAAACACACAATGACGACGGGCGTCGTCGTGTTCCGCTGCGTGCGTGGTGTCGTGTAACCGCCCTCGAAAACGTCGACATAAGACAACATTCGGCCAAAAGTCCTCTCTCAAGCAGGTCTGTAGATGGTGGGTTGGAACTCGTACCACGAACGACTTAAAGTTGATGTTGTGGCGCGATTCCAACCTTTCGACCCTCAGAGTTCAGTTAGTCTTAACTTTCAAATGCTGCACTACCTACTTCCTCAGTCGTCGTGGAGTGGTGCAGACGTGAAATGTATAGCTGCGTCGTAGGCACAGCAGAACGCAGCAGCATGTTGGGTCCACACGGACTGGTACCACACTGGTTTCGTGACCAGGGCTTCTTCTTCTTCCTTTCCACTTTCCTGAAACCCTCTTCATCAACTTGGCCCATTCCTGGCAAGGTGCTACGGACCGCAGCCAGGACAGGGTGGGCACCCTTCTTTTGTTATCCCCTTATTTTTATTATACCACCACAGCACATAATGCTTTATGCCAATTTTATGTTTGTTATGCTATGTTCTAATTTTTATTTTATCTAATGTTATCTAATTTTTATCCTATTTTTATAGATATACGTAATCTAATTTTGTATAATCCTTTGCTTTCACCAAATTTTATCCAATTGTATTGAATTTTATCCAATGTAATTTACTGAATTCTGTGATTGTATGTATTATTTATAACTAATGTGTAGTGTCTGTGTACTATAACTTGTATGTGTAGTGCAAACTGTTAGTATAAGTTTGTTATTAATAATAAATAAATAAAATAATGGTGAACACGGTGAGCACTACAACCGCCGAAACATTAAGGTGGGCAATTAGATTATCGTTACTATACTAGTCATATGTGAATATAAGTTTTTATGTATTCCAATTTTGAATAAAACCTAGAAAGATATCATGTCATAGTCCATTATTGTCACTATGCGTGACCATCACAAAACCAAAGAACATACTTTTTTCAAATATTCACTTTCCGAAATGAATCAAAATTTCAAATAAATGGGAATTCAATTATAACGACGAAAATTGTATAAAAATATTTATTTGAATAAATAACATTTTCCGTTGACGTCGACTAGAGTGTTCACCACCATCCGCCGCTGGAGTGACCGCCAGAGTATCCACCGGAGGATCCACCGCCGTATCCACCACCGTATTCGCCAGAGGATCCACCGCCGTATCCGCCAGAGGATCCGCCGCCGAAGCCGCCGGAGCTGGGCACGATTTGGTTGACTGTGATGACCTGCGGTACGGTGATCACCTTTTGCACGTTGACGACTTGCGGTACGGTGACCTCACGCTGCACGTTCACCACCTTCTTGACGGCCACCACTTGCGACCCACCGGAGTACCCGCCGGAGGAGCCGCCGGAGTACCCGCCGGAGGAGCCACCGGAGTACCCGCCGGAGGAGCCGCCGGAGTAGCCACCGGAGTAGCCACCGGAAGAGCCACTGGAGTAGCCGCCGCTCCAGCCGGAGCCGAGCGAGCTAGCTCCGCCCCAGCCGCTGCTGTAGCCGCGCTTCTCGCGCACCGCGGCGCCCGCCGCCAGAGCCACCAGCGCGCACAGGACGATCTGGAATGACACATACATTATTACACCAGGTCACGTAGAGCTGACAAGAAGATAAAGGATGGTGTAGCTCTGAGCTAACTGTAAAGTTTTTCGAAACACTGCGAGTGCCGCAAGAGGAGCTTTTCACTGAACTTGTCGTTATTAGTTAATTCAGATATTACTTTCAAATACTTGATCAACTCACAAAGGCTTTCATGTTGTCGTGGTATTGGGTGGTTGTAGTGTGATGAGTGTGCCGCGCGCGACGTATATATACGCCGCGCGCGCTGCGCTGACGCAACGTGTCCTCGACAGACGCAGCTCTGTACAGCAGAGAGCGACTCGTACGCGTCGTGGTTCAATGACACTTCCTTGTTGATGTCTGGTTAGATTGGATGAATAAAACTATAGCCCTAGCTAAACCCTCTTCAGGGACATGGTAGCGCATATCTTTTCAAATTAAATAGTTTTTTTGCAATTTGCAGATATTAAGATGTCGGGATTTGTTATGTTCAAACATATAATAAAATACTTGTCAGGTCATAATTAAGAAATAAATAAAATAAAATAAGTTTATTGACACAAAAAACCTTTGTATACAATAACAATAACTATTCACATAGGTAGGTTAAATTTGGTTTTTGGGAAAAGGCTGCACAAATAGTGGAAAACCCTGCCTCCTTAACTAGGGAAACCCTGTGACCTAGGAGTCAGTGTTCTACTAGTTACTACGTATACAAAATAAACCTTTATTTAAGTGTGTGATTCTAACAATAAACACATAATGACCTGATTTGCTATATGAATGTGTAAGTATCTATTGTCTATCCCTTTCATGTAAATCTATTCACTCATATAGCCGTAAAAATGTAACAGGCAAAGTTAATTCCACATTTATTAAACTCTACAAATCTGAATTCGTTCAGCTATTTTTGCGGGATTGAGTACCAGACATACAAACTTTCATATTCATAATATACTAGCTTTTGCCAGCGGCCTCGCCCGCGTATTATACATATAAACCTGCTTCTTGAATCACTGTCTACTCGCGAAAGCCGCATTAAAATCCGTTGCGTAGTTTAGAACATCTAAGCGTACAGACATAAGATGCGACTTTGTTTTATACTGTGTAAAGAACATAAAGATTAGATGGTGAGACTGGAACCCGTTCCCAACATAGTTTGGAAAAGTTCATACATTACTTGTACAGCCAACAAAACAAAAAAATCGGCCAAGTGCGAGTCGGACTCGCGCACCGAGGGTTCCGTACAAACCTGTAGGTATTCACGGTTTATGCATAAGGTTTATGTTTATGAAATTAAATGTATTTATAAAAAAAATATATTTGAGTTGATTGAATGAAAGGTAAATTGCGGTTTACGATTCTTGACGTATAAAAAATAAAACTACTTACTAGATCTCCTTTAAACCAATTTTCGGTGGAAGTTTACAATTCATATATTTTTTTTAGTTTCATCATTCTCTTATTTTAGAAGTTACAGGGGACACACATTTTACCACTTTCGAAGTATCTCTCGCGCAAACTATTGAGTTTAGAAAAAAATTATATTAGACCTCAGTATCATTTTTGAAGACCTATCCATAGATGTGGGGTATCTAATAGATACCCCACATCTATGGATAGGTCTTCAAAAGTATAAGTATAATGTAAGAGTTTGATGAAAAAAATAATTGAGTTTCAGTTCTAAAATTTATTGTTTTTTTTTTTTCTATTTTTGTGTGAAAATCTTAATGCGGTTTACGGAATACATATACTTACCAAGTTTCAACCGCATAGCTCTTATAGTTTCAGAAAAAAGTGGCTGTGACTTACGGACGGACAGACAGATAGATATGAGGAATCCATAAGGATTCCATTTTTTGCGATTTGGCTACGGAACCCTAAAAATGTTTCTCAAATCGACTACGAACTTACAATTGTCATTCTTTGACAGTTGTATGAATGACCAATAAATAAATAAATGGCTATAACACGACATCGACATATTGACGTAGTGTTCCACTTAGCTAATTTGCTTGACCCTACTTACATTTTTAGTAAGTTATTAAATATATATCACACTGACTATAATATCAATTCCAATGACTTTTATCTACACTTTGTATGTAACCTACATAATTATGTTTGGTTACTGTAATTCATATTATTTCGGTTCTGTAATATTTTGTGTTTTTTATGTAAGTACTCAAATTAAACCTATAGACATTCGAAGTAAGAAGACGGGAAATATGGTTTGATTGAATACAGGTCTTCTTGGTTTTCCCTAAAGTTCGACCTATTCTACCTATAAATAAAGGCACTCGATCATTAGCCAATTCGGACAGATTTATCTGAAACTAAAATATGCCAATGGCTTCGACCGTGTAGACAATACAATCCGGAAATTAACTTATGTGAAACTATTTGTACCAGCTAACTACCGAGTTCGCTGTTTTTGCGTAATTGAGTTTAAATCGTCCAAACATACACATTTCTACATTTGTAATATTGGTAGCATAGTGCGATGTGAAGTGTCGGGATCGGAATTATTTATGTTAAAGTACGGCATGAGATAAATACACAAGTTCCTCCACCATTTCTAGACAGTGAATATATTTACTCGTGGCAGACAGACAGACGGACAGATAAAAGGGCGACTTTATGAATGAACAACTTAAATACAAATTTTGGTGCCTGTTTTCATCCCCTTATACGTTGAAATTCCAACAATACCGATGTACTGTTTGTACTGGTTTTAATTTATAAGACGAATTGTGAAACTCGAATAAAAAATTATTTATTTATTTATACGTTGCTTTAATTTAATTATCCTGTATAGATTAACCAGTGCCTTAAAGAAACATTATAATTTCTATAAAGAATAAAATTCAAACTTTTGGCAGTTGTTAGTTCACAACAGCAATCACGATCTGGCAGTTTGAGTATTTTATGTGGCCTACCCGAATGTCCTTTCTTTGGTATTGTTTGTCATCAGCGTTGGGCTCTTTATGTTTCGAGTTGAGCTAAACGATTAGTGACAAATGCTTGCACTGACTGGACAGGTCCACTCAATCTGTGTGGTTCTTTTCTCAAAAGACCATTTCAGTCACCAGTCTACATGGTCTTCACATGTTGTGACCAATATTATGTCTGGGCTTTTAAAAGAGACTGTGACCTCTGAGTTTGTTTAGGCCTTTCTCCTCAGAGTAGTCAGTTAGGAAACGCCGAACTCATCTAGTTTAAAATAAAATATCATTGACATGTAAAAGTGTTTGTACAAACCTACTTACAGAAATAAAATCATTTATCAACATTTGTCACCCACCGTTCAGTTTGGAAAGTAAGGAACTGAACGCTCAACTCTGTATCGACTTTCATACTCTTTTGTTTCATCACTCTGTTGGCCTGTGTGGTGAAGTTTTCCTGTAGTTTTGTCTAAATTTTGTCTCGACACACATCGTCAATTTAGTTCCCTAATCCCTAACAACTCTAAACTTCATTTGGTAGTATCTACTTAATGGGCTTATAAAATATCCTTCACTTTGCTAACTTTAAAATGTTTTTAATTATTGCGTTTTTTTTTTTGGATGGGAAATCATCAAATGACTTCTCCCGCTCTGGGCGGAGCAGGAGGGCGTGTCAGACTTTTACTGACTAAAACCCACCCGTGTTCCTTCAGTTGCCCATGTGCCAGGGTCACGTTATCTCTTTCGAACAATCTCGCGACCCTGGCAGGCATCGGTCCTGGCAGACCCCTTCAGTTGTTGCTGACATCTCTTTGAAGCGCGCGTGGAACACTACGCGTCGTCGACCCGAGCCTGGTCCTTACCGGGTGGCGAGCTACCCATTGCTCACCGCCCGCAAGCTCGCGCCTACGGTGGCCAGGAGTCAGCTATTGACTCCCGACGCCCGGGGCGTCTCCTCCTGCGGCGGCTAGGGACGCGAGGGCGCAGAGACTGCCACACACTCACGCGCCACGCCTCCTCCTTCGCAAGCATTACTGCTTCGCAGAAGGAGGTGACGGCTTCCCATGCCCTCTCGCTCCGTACCATGGCTCGCACCGGGGCCGGACGCGAGAGGTTGCTGCCGCCGATCGCCTCCACGAGGACACGGCGGTACTCCGCCCAGGCAGGGCACACTTCCACCGTATGCTCCACCGTGTCCTCTAGACGATCCTCACAATATCCTTCCGCTTTATCCTGAACACGAACCCACCGAAGCAACCATGCCCGGTGAGAACCTGCGTCAGGCGGAAGGTGAGGACGCCGTGATGCCTCTCTATCCACTCCTCAAAGAGGGGACTTACCGCCGTAATTGTGGCGTGCCCTGCGCTGGCTTGCGACAATCGTACCCGCCATGTCGCCATGAGATCCTACCGGAGCTCTGTCCGCCGTGCCGCGATTTGTCGCGGCAGCGGAGTTTCGCCCCGGCGGCGTTTCGCCTCCTCGCGCCACTCCCACATGTGGGCGAGGACCTTTGCCTCCAGATCCCATGGCGGCACTCCGGCAAGGAGGCTCGCCGCCTCGCAATAATTGCGTATAATGTTTCAATAACTAATATTATGAGCACTGCCATTAGTGTTACATAATAAATTATGTATCTTCACCAGCGAATGTTAAATAACATCTTAAACTTGGTCAATAACAACTTACATCGTATTTTGAGCTAAATGTTCGTATCTGAAGAAGAACGTCCCGGGAATTAATAGGTGTCTAGGATATCAAGCACATTATAGGATAATACCACCCTCAAAGGCGTGAAAAGGAGGATTAACATACATATTGAATTTCCTCTATTTACAAAGTAAAAATAATTATAGTTTAAAATAAATAATAGTTTAAAAAACTAAAAAACACGCTTCCATTGAAAACCGAACTAAAAAGTACAAAATAATGGAAAAAAAGCGTGGGGTGCTTTTTAAGGTATTTTTTATTGATATCAGGCACCCCACGCTTTTTTTCCATTATTTTGTACTTTTTAGTTCGGTTTTCAATGGAAGCGTGTTTTTTAGTTTTTTAAACTATTATTTATTTTCTATTTTTTAGGGTGTTTCGAATTTTGAGACGTATGTCAGCGTAGTTTGTGACAGTTTTTCTGCTGTCCTGGTAACCCTGGCAAGGATAATGGCACAAATTTATGAAATTATTGCATTGTCATCGGTCCTTGACAGGTGTGCAAAGTTTGAATGAAATCTGGTCGTTTAAAGTGGGTCAAAATCGCGCTATAAGGAGTCGGTTACAAACAAACATACAAACATACAAATATACAAACATACAAGTGAAGCTAATATAAAGCGTGTAAAAACTAAAAAACACGCTTCCATTGAAAACCAAACCAAAAAGTAGGAAATAATGGAAAAAAAGCGTGGGGTAAGGTATTTTTTTATTGATCAATAAAAAAATGTGTGCGTGTTTTTTAGTTTTTTTTAAAACTATTATTTATTTTCTATTTTTTAGGGTGTTTCGAATTTTGTGACGTATGTCAGCGTAGTTTGTGACGTATGTTAGCGTAGTTTGTGACGTATGTCAGCGTAGTTTATGTCGTATGTCAGCGTTTTTTGTGACGTATGTCAGCGTAGTTTTCGAAGACAGTTTTTTTGCTGTCCTGGTAACCCTGGCAAGGATAATGGCACAAATTTATGAAATTATTGCATTGTCAACGGTCCTTGGTAGGTGTGCAAAGTTTGAATGAAATCTGGTCGTTTGAAGTGGGTCAAAATTGCGCTATAAGGAGTCGGTTACAAGCAAACATACAAGTGAAGCTAATATATAATAAAGCGTGTAAAAATCAATTTTATTATTAAGTTTATGGTTGGAAACGAATGCAACGTTTATGGGTGTTATTGGAATTTTAACCCCTTAAAATGTAAAAAGGGGGATGAAATTTCGTATTTAAGTTGTTCATACACTATAATTTTGTACTAGCTTCTGCCCGCAACTTCGTCGCATCGAATTGCCTGCCAGTTTTCGTTCAATTTTCATTGCTGCTCCGCTTTTTTTGAATTGTAGCATAATGTTATATACCCTATAGCCTACCCTATAACCTTCCTCAATAAATGGGCTACCCAACACAAAAAGAATTTTACCGCGTTCAACCAAACGAACTCTTTAGCTTTATAATATTAGTATAGAAGTATAGATCCAAGTAAGTATATTGTACACGTGTATCGTGTTATACCTACTAAGTCTATCTGTCTGTCTGTCTGCCACGAGAGAAGATCTCAGCTACCTGGAAATGGTTGAAGAACTTTCGGGTAGGTCTCATTGCGTAATTTACGACAAATAATCCTGATCCCGACACTTCACATAAGTAATTGTTATATAAACCGAAACTTTAACAGCGCGTAGCGTAGCAAGTCAACGATACTGCACAACTTTCTCAAGGAAACATAGGTCAAGAACTATATACGTACAGCTTTATTAGCTGATCCGACATGTATGAGAACCTGCATTCTTTTTCAGAATATTTGTTACTTTGGGTTTTACTACTTCATTGAAAAAAAAGTGTTAAATATTACAACGCAAACGAACCGAAAGCCATTTTTAAAATAAGTCCTGTCATATAACGACAGAATTGTTTATTTGAAAAATTCTTACTCCACTGATCTATAAACTTAAATATTAGGTTGAATACTTATATGTCTAAAACTCTATTATACTTATAATATAATAACCCAGTCGGTTTGTAAAAATGGTTTTTGGTTTTGATAGCCATTCTCGAGGAAGGTTATATAGGCTATTTAATATCGCACCCCTAAGAGTGGTACCTTACCTAGCTGACGACCCCTGGGAGTCGAGCAAAGGATAAAAAGGCAGTAAGAATGCTACGCAAAATTTCCCGTGGACGTTAGTCGGAAATAGTTCTTGCTGTTGATCTTCTCAGCTTTACTTCTAGACAAAGTTGTTTTATTTTTGGTTAAGTAAAACAGCTAACCCGTCTCATAAATATATTGAATAAACAAGCATCTTATACCAAAGTGGTTCTGTGAGAAATTGAAAACCACAAGAGCTTATGTTTGAGATACATTATTATTGTATTTTATTTCTGGCAAATAGAGAAGTATGGAAGAAAAAGACGTGTTACACCGACACCAAATAAATTGTTATAATCGCAGGAGCATGATGATGGTGGCCGAGTCGTATAGAGACGTACATAAATTTTTATTAAATTAGTTGTTATGAGAACTTTTACCAAATTCAATGATTCAGGTGTACAAAACTATGCTTCACTTGTTTTGGAAATTCTTATTTGTAACAGAATGTAAATATTTTCGGATAGGTTTGTGTAATAGTTACTGAAGTGGTAACTGTGTAATGTATATCATACCGGAACCATTCCACTAGAATTACCATTCACTCTTGGGTATCACTTCCATCTTTGGCTGCATCATACTCATGTACATCATGCCTTCAGACTGGTGTGTTCTCCTGGCAGATTCCAGCAGGACATACCATGTGGCTGTATTGTATAACTAGGTATTTGGTGTTCAATTGAGAGTGAATACACTGTGCTCATTGTGGATTCAACATATTAAAATATCATCCTTACATTTTGAAAAACTGTATCGCTTCTCTTGCAGGCTAAGATGAGGCCACTTTTATTGACTTGATTTGCGGAATTATTGTGGCAGTAAGGATTATATTGTTTTCAATTAGTTATCCTATTTGTAAATGAGTACACCAGTGTATCGTGTTGGTATGCTTTAGTTTTAAGGCGAGGTTGCAGTACTTGTTAATTTTTTTAAACCTCTGTAAATCTAGCAAAATGACGAGTTTCCGAAAAAAAAAAAATTAGGAAAATTGAACATACTGTTAAGCGCTGTGTGAAGATAGAAACGTGAATTAAAACAATTGGCTCGATAAAAAATAATTATAAAGATGACACTAAATCGCTATTTAAAACGTGTACCTTGAAGAGATTCCATCATTAAACCATGTAAAACTCATACCAAAAGATAGGTTTTATTGTTTTTTAGGGCATGCTGAGAAAATATTTTATAATTTCCTTATCATTTTTATTCCACGAAACAATTATACACAAAATCTAGCAGCTCAAGCGCTCGCAACGACCGGCCAGTGTTCGCCGAAACGTCGTCAACTACAAGAGGGCCTTAACTAGGGTTCATTCCCGGGAATTCTCGAGCCGAGAATTCCCGGGAAATCGTTGGGCTTTGTTCCCGGAAATTAAGCTCGAGAAAAGTCGAGAACTCGAGAAATCATGTACCTATATAGAAATTAAATCGCCGTTTGTTACATTGTGTTGCGTGGCGGCGCGGGCCAAAGCGCAGCGGCACCTTTTGACCTCGCTCCAAGCGCACTGCGGCGCCGTTTATACACGCTTTATATTAGCTTCACTTGTATGTTTGTTTGTTACACGTTCATTCGTGTTTCGACTCTAGCCAAATATAGTTTATGTGGTTAGTGTTTCACAGATTACGTGATAAATTGAAATCAAACAGGTAAGTCTTTTCACTTTTAGTGACACATCATGGCTTTATTATTCATATTATTTTTATCAATAATATAATCTAAACATGATCTTAAATTTTACTAGGTACGAGTACCTATCTGTTCTTTTTATTATTTTTTATTCAAACTTTAATACATAAAATAACTAACGATACATTAACTATACTACTTAGTCTAATTATATTTCCTATTTTTGTAAAACAACAACACACAAGCTTAGTTTTTAATTATTCTAATGTTTTTCTTATGTAAGTAATTTGAAATTAATTAATGTGTCATTTTAAATTTGTGAGACGAATATTGCCAGTTGTGTTGAGTGTGTATCACATATTAATCGAAAGGCTTATTATTAATTTGAATTGCGTTTCTTATAGATTTTACCGGAACGTCACTATAACAGTAAAAACCGGCCAAGTGCGAGTCGGACTCGCACACAGAGGGTTCCGTACAAACCTGTAGGTATAAAGTTTAAAATTAAAAAAAATATTTTTATTATATGATGTAACTAAAAATTTACGGTTTTCGCAATTTTTCCTTTATCTGTGCTATAAGACGTTGCTTCGTACGAAATTTCAAATTTCTAGATCGACTGAAAGTACCATTTAGGTTTTGATTCCCTTGCGAGTTTCGAAAATTTGCGGAAATTAGCGGCATAAACGGCTATATCTTTTGATTGCGTTAGCTTAGAAGTTTGATTTTTTCACAGCTCCAAGGGACAGTAAATTTGAGTATTTGATATAAATTTCAGCTTGATACCTTCACGCGTTCCTGAGAAAAAGGGTCTTGACAGACAGACGGACGGACGGACGGACAACAAAGTGATACTATAAGGGTTTCGCTTTTTCCTTTTGAGGTGCGGAACCCTAAAAATGGAAGCATCAAAAGTATGGAAATATTTAAAAAAATAATAAGGAATCAATAAAAATTTCATAATTAATTTGATACTTTTATTTGAGAGGAAAACCACTGAATTTGTTGACGTTATTGGAACCAAATAATGTGAGAAAACGTACGTAAATGTAAATTTCTCGACAACCCGAGAAGCCTCGAGAAATTAGCCTCGAGAATTCTCGAGACCCGAGAAATGAAAAAACTCGAGAAATCATGAACCCTAGCCTTAACAAATGTGGAGAATTATTGACTAGTTTCGAACACAACCCCGAGAGTTATTAGGTCAAAGTTCACTACGCGTTGAGATCGCGTAAATAATTAATTTGTGTAGCCTATTTAATTTATACACGTAACATCCTTCTGGATAGGTAAAAAAGTGTTTCATTAAATGTGTGCCCAAATGTTAAGTGATTTGTAGTTTGTATAATAATGTTAATCTAAACTTCAGCGTTGTTGTTGAGACAGCGACCGACGGATTACAAGATCAGTTACTGGAATGGGATCATGAAGCGATTCACTAATAGCAATCTAAATTTCAATAAAAAGGAAAAAACCACTTTTACATAAATAAAATTTAAAAAATATTTATTCAATAAATAACATTTTCCGTTGACGGCGATTAGAGGGTTTACCACCAACCACCGCTGGAGTGACCGCCGGAGTATCCGCTGGAGTATCCGCCGGAGGATCCACCGCCGTATCCACCGCCGTATCCGCCGCCGTATCCGCCAGAAGATCCGCCACCGAAGCCGCCGGAGCTGGGCACGATTTGCTTGACTGTGATGACCTGAGGCTCGGAGATCACCTTGCGCACGTTGACGACCTGCGGTACGGTGACCACACGCTGCACGTTCACTACCTTGTTGACTGCCACCACTTGCGAACCACCGGAGTAGCTACCTGAGTAGCCACCGGAGGAGCCGCCGGAGTAGCCACCGGAGTAGCCACCGGAAGAGCCACCGGAGTAGCCGCCGCTCCAGCCGGAGCCGAGCGAGCTAGCTCCGCCCCAGCTGCTGCTGTAGCCGCGCTTCTCGCGCACCGCGGCGCCCGCCGCCAGAGCCACCAGCGCGCACAGGACGATCTGGAATGACAAAAACATTATTACACCAGGTCACGTAGAGCTGACAAGAAGATAAAGGATGGTGTGATCACAGCTCTCAGCTAA
The DNA here is from genome assembly GCA_947507805.1 of Aporophyla nigra. Taxonomy (NCBI): domain Eukaryota; kingdom Metazoa; phylum Arthropoda; class Insecta; order Lepidoptera; family Noctuidae; genus Aporophyla; species Aporophyla nigra. The sequence continues at coordinate 836,393 of OX382304.1, forward strand.
CTGTAAAGTTTTTCGAAACACTGCGAGTGCCGCAAGAGGAGCTTTTCACTGAACTTGTCGTTATTAGTTAAATCAGATATTACTTCCAAATACTTGATCAACTCACAAAGGCTTTCATGTTGTCGTGGTATTGGGTGGTTGTAGTGTGATGAGTGTGCCGCGCGCGACGTATATATACGCCGCGCGCGCTGCGCTGACGTAACGTGTCCTCGACAGACGCAGCTCTGCAGAGAACGACTCGTACGCGTCGCGGTTCAATGACACATCCTTGTTGATGTCTGGTTAGATTAGATAAATAAAACTATAGCCCTAGCTAAACCCTCTCCAGGGACATGGTAGCAAATATCTTTTCAAGTTACATTGTTTTTTGCCATTGGCAGCTCTTATGTTCTAGATTTCAGGATTCGATAATGTTCAAACATATCATAAACTACCTCTTGCCAGGTCATGGTCTATCCCTTTCATCCAAATCTGTTCACCCGTATAGCCGTAAAAATTTTACAGACAAAGTTAATTCTGCATGTATTAAATAATGTTTTTTTGCGTGCCTTCGTCTGTGTGGATTTCAGAATTGACAGACGACATTGTACGATTTTACGTAAGTTTTAAATACCTACTCGTTACTCTACAAATCTGAATTCGTTCAGCTATTTTTGCAGGATTGATGTACGGTGCACGTACATGGGTTTTAAAATATATTTATTTCAATAAGTTAGCCAGTAGGCTCGCGTATTTGCACTTTGGACGCGACCTACATTTGGCAGTGCACTGACGCTGACATATTGCATTGTTCTATGCATTTTATACATATTATATTTTTAGTGTTCAATTAGACGTGGTTTGAGTCGGACAACTTGCATTTTTATTAAGATTCATCCCGTTGAGCATTCACTGACATTTTCTGCATTTAAGTTTAAGTTTGACATTTTACATCTGCATTGACATTACTTATGTTAGGGAAGCACCCGACATAGTGCACCCTACATAGTTTTTTGGTCCTTCGTAACTATTGCAAGTACTATACAGTCCGATACGTCGGTCGATAAGTCGCCGCGCGGGATCTGTGTCGTGTCGTGTCATACCGTGCCACGTGTGTTGCCGTGCAGGAGCATTCGGGGAGGTAGCAGCGGTCCAGGTTCCAGAGCGTCACATTGCATTGCAATTGCATACAGGGAGAGTTCCTGAATTTCAAGTAAGATCGTTCATTATTTATCTTACGGCTTTACAATGGAGGGTTTCATCGTGCGTCAAGCGGAGATCCTCGAGGAACTGAAGAGAATCCATTCTAATTTTAAGAAGGATTCAGCGAGCAGGAAGACCACCGATTACATTCGTAAAAGGCTTGAGAGGTTAGATGTGCTATGGGCGGAATGTGAAGAGAAGAACCGGGAGCTGAGTGCAGTAGAGGAGAAAGACCATCAATATTTCACCGGCAACATTTATGAGGTCATTAAAGGCTGGTACTATGGAACGCGTCAGGAGATTGCAGCGTTCGAAATGAAGACTCTTACCGGACCCAGTAACGCCGGCCATAGTAAGTTAAACATCGAGTTCGACAAAACCCTGTTCGAGACATCTGTAGGAATAGAGGACAAGCTACTCGAGTTACAGCAGTTGCAACAAGCTAACTTCCGTGCATTCACTAGGTTAGTAAATCGAAGCCTAAACGAGGTTAAGGAGAAATGGGAAATAGAGGATATGCTTAAGACTGTAGAGTTTCGGTGGACTGCGATTGACAAATTACATTTACAAATAGATGGCATGTTAGAGGGGAATTCACAGGACTATTATGACGAGTTCTGTCGTCACGAAAATGCACTTACAAATATGAAACGGGCGCTGAACACGAAATTAAACGCTTCTATACATCAACAGCAAACATTGCCTAAAATTGACATACCTATTTTTAACGGTAACTATACTTTATGGCCTACTTTTATGGATCTCTACGTAGAAGCGATTCATAATAATTCGGCGATTGCAAAAACACAGAAAATGCAGCATCTAAAAGGTAGACTTCGCGGTGAAGCGGAAAAGCTCGTGCAGCATTTACACATAGCACCCGAAAATTATGACACGTGTTGGGAAATTTTGAACCATAGATATAATAATAAGTTTCTGTTATTTACCAGAAATTTCCAGGTATTTATGCGTCAACCTAATTTGCAAAAACAATCTGCATTCGACCTCAAGCGGTTATATGACACTACCAACGAAACCATAAACGCGATACACAACTTGGGCATTGATACAAGCTCATGGGATCCGATTCTAGTTTACGTGTTGTGCGAAAAATTAGATTCCGAAACGTATTCGGAATACATGCAGTCCAGGTCGGATCCTCGCGAGATACCAATATACAATCATTTTATGGATTTCGTCGAAAACAAGTTTATGGCATTAGAACCATTGCACAGGAAAAAGCCGGAAAACAGTGATAAACCTGCATCAAAACCACATTTTAAGACGTCACATCCGTTCGGAAAAAATTCCAAGTCACAACCCAATAAAAGTTCAGCAAACTACTCTCGCGATTTCCATGCGTCAAACGCTGGACAATTCAGCAAGATTATTTGTCCATTGTGCAATACGAATCATGCATTATTTCAATGTTCTCAATTCGCGGACATGCTGAGTCCGGAAAAAATGGCATTTATAGAAAAAAATAAAATATGCAAAAATTGTTTGTATGTGCATACTAAGGGTTACTGTGCATCACAGAAAAGATGCAAAGATTGCAACGAACAACATAACACACTTCTGCACGATGTTGTGAAGTCAGCGCAAACGCCCTCAGCAACACAAACAACACCTAAACCGTTGTTGGGAATGGATCCTTGCGGAATTAAACTTGAGTGGACTGTATAAAATAACTGGTTTACTACAATACAATTTACAATAGTTTCCCGACGACGATGGTGATACAAAAATGACGCGGGTGTTTCGCTCGGGCGCGCGAGGGCAAGTGGACGAGGGCCGCGGGACGTGAGCCGTGGCCAGGCGCGTGCGGCTGGCAGGCGACGACGGGGGGCGGGCGGTGCGAGGGACGCGGGTGAGCGTCTGGAATCTTCGATCTCGTTCCGATGCGCGTAGACATGCTCCCCGGGTTGAAGAGACGATCTTCAAGGGTTGTTGCTCTCCTCTACTGGCAGGGGGCAGAGGTTGTTCCATCCTCTTCTAATAGTTCCCTTTTTCGTTCGGATCTCTGCGACCCTGTTGATGCCATCAATGCCTGGGTATACCTGCACCACTCTTCCTAGTTTCCACTGTAAAGGTGGACAGGTCTTGTCCTTGATAAGAACAAGGGAATTTAGTTTAATGCTATCTCTAGCGCTGGTTGTCTTCCATTTTGTTTTCTGCTGTAGCATACAAACATATTCATTAGAAAATCTTTGCCAAAAATGCGATTTTATAGCTTCTATTCGCTTATGGCGTTGCAATAAGTTGACACACTCAATCTCGGCCACCTGTGGGTTGGGCACAGTAGTTAGAGTTCGTCCAATTAGGAAATGAGATGGGGTTAGGACAGAAAAATCAGAAGGGTCAGTAGATAGTGGGGTCAAGGGTCGAGAGTTCAAAATAGCTTCTATCTGAGTAAGACAGGTAGACATTTCTTCATATGTTAGATGAGTTAAATTTAAAATTCTACGTAAATGATGCTTTGTAGAACGAACGGCGGCTTCTGCCATCCCATTGAAATGAGGAGAATAGGCAGGCGTAAAGAGGAAGTTAATACCTTCCTCTGCTAGTTTATCAGCTATATCTAGTTTAGAGAGAAAGGATTGCAATAATTTACATGCGCCAACAAAATTGGTTCCATTGTCAGACGTGAGGCTGCGAGGCTTGCCTCGACGGCTTATAAAACGATATAGTGCAGCCATATAGGCTTCTTTTCTCAGTTCCGTCACAAGCTCCAGGTGTACTGCCTTGACTGTCAAACAAACAAAAATGCAAAGGTAGGATTTTAGTAACTTGCAACCACGACCTTTTCTATCTGCTATCAAAATTGGCCCGCAATAATCGACTGCACTATGTAAAAATGGGAATTCTAATTTAGTCCTACATTCAGGTAGTTGACCCATTATAGGTTGAACTGTTTGAGCTTTAAGTCTGAAACATTTAATACATTTTTTAACTATAGACCTAGCTAGATTCCTTCCGCCTAGAGGCCAGTATGTCATTCTGACATTAGCAAGGAGCAACTGTGGCCCTGCATGTAAAAGTTCTAAATGCTGTTTATGAAATATTAATCTTGATATATGATGTTTACTACATATTAATATAGGATGCTTTTGGTCATAAGTATATGGAGAATTATCTAACCTTCCTCCAACTCTTATGATATAATTTGAGTCAAGAAATGGAGATAAGGAAATTAACCTATTATTTGATGGCAGTAATTTGCCTGATTTTAAACTAAAATATTCATCTTTAAACATTTCAATTTGACATAATCTTAAAATATCAAACAAGGCTTTTTGTAATTCTTTAGCAGACAAAAAGTTTGTTAATTTGCTGCCTTTCTTCTTACAATTAAATACAAATCTTTGTATGTAAGCTACTACGCGAACAAGACGTGTGAGGTTAGAGTGTTTTTGTACAAGTAATGAGATAGGATTACTATCTGTGTTATTATTGTTAGTCGAGTTATGAGTAAAGTGACACACTATCTCCGGTAGATCTCGCTCCTCCTTAGGGTTCGGCATTTTAGGCCAGGTATTTTCATCATGTTTTAAGAACTGTGGGCCAGACCACCACAGAGAAGCTGAGCTAATAAGATCAGCCTTCACCCCTCGGGAAACGAGATCAGCGGGGTTGTCGAGAGACGGCACATAGCTCCACCGGGACCCCGCGGTGTTCTCCACTATTTCATTAACCCTATTGCGAACAAAAGGTTTAAGGCGTTGCGCAGGTGTTGACAACCAGCCCAAAACTATTGTCGAATCACACCAGTATCTGCATGTTACTGGCAATGTTATTGACTGCAATACTTTAGTACACAATCTTGTTGCTATTAGGGCTCCGCATAACTCAAGACGCGGTATCGTGGTTGGCTTTATCGGTGCTACTTTATTTTTTGATATTATTAATTGGGTATGAACCGTGCCATTATTACTTATTGAACGGGCATAGATGCAAGCTCCATAAGCACGTTCAGAAGCGTCAGAAAATACATGTAATTCAATTGCGACATAATAATTTTGTAAAATCCAACGTGGTATCTTTACATTGTTTATGTATGGTAATTTATTTACGAATGTGGCCCATGATTCTTTTATGTCGATTGGAACTTCATCGTCCCAGCCTATTTTTAGAGTCCAAAGTTTTTGAAGTATAATCTTTGCTTCCACTATAACTGGACCTACAATTCCTAGCGGATCAAAGATTTGACTTATGATTGATAGTATATTACGCTTTGTGAATTTTTCATGTTTTTCAGTATTTATAACAAAGGACAATGTGTCTGAATTTGAGAGCCAGTTAAGACCTAAAGTTTTATTTATTGTGCTACAATTGTTCTCTGATAATTCTAAAACATGATCTGATTGTGGTTGGCGTCCGATGATATTTTCCAATATATCAGGACAATTAGATTTGAATTTTCGCAAATTAAACTTTGCTGAAGATAGGACAGATATTACTGTTTTAGTTTGTTCTGTTACGCTACTTTTGGACGTTCCTCCACTAAGATAATCGTCCATATAAAAATCTCTAGAAATTGAAAACTTGACAGATGGGTCATCCACTGTCTCCGCTAAACTGGAAAGGCATTTTGTAGCTAAGTAGGGAGCTGATGCAGTACCATAAGTGACTGTGTTTAAAGTGTAAGTTTTAAGTGGCATTGAGGGTTCTGGCCTGAATATAATTTGTTGAAGTGATCTCTGTATAGGATTAAGCTCAATTGCTCTATACATCTTTTCAATGTCTCCACATATCACATATTTATGTTGGCGAAACCTAATAAGAATCGACAATAGATCATCTTGAATTGTAGGTCCTATCATCTGAATATCATTAAGGGATAGTCCTGATGTAGTGACAGCAGATGCATCAAAGACTGTACGCAATTTAGTAGTGGTGCTAGACTCACGGGTAACACCATGATGTGGTAAGTAATAATAGACAGAATTAGGAGTACTGTGAATGGAAGTTGTATTTTCAGTCATGTGACCTAGTTGTTCATACTCCTGCATGAATTCTAAGTATTGTTTTTTGAAATTAGGGTCTCTTTGAAATCTGCGCTCAAGAGAGAGAAATCTAACCTTTGCCCTAGTATATGATTCACCTAATGTATGTGGATCTTGTTTAAAAGGCATGCTGACTACGAAGCGGCCTTCTTCATTACGGTAAGTATCTTTTTTAAATGATTCTTCACAGGCACGTTCTTCACTAGTCAAAGAATATTTAGGGAGAATTGAATCTAGTTCCCAAAATTTTGAAATACTATCATCTTCATGACTGACAAAATTACATTGTTGTACTGACCTATTTTTTGTATTGGCTACATGACCAGACACTAACCAACCTAACTTAGTCTCATATAATTTTGGTTGATTTTTCCCAAGATTAATGGAATTGTTACATATGACATCCCAAAATACTTCTGCCCCTACTAGAATATCTACAGAACCCGGAACATGAAATGATGGGTCTGCTAGCTGTATACCTGATGGTATAACAATGCTTTGCTTCGCTACTATTTTGGATGGCAATGTTTTAGTAATTTGAGGTAATATTAAACAATCTATCTCTACTTTATAATTGCTATATAGAGATTCGATTATGACATTACAAGATTGTGTACTCTTACAAAACTGATTGTAGATACCTGATACCGTGGAATTTGTACTCCGTTTCGACAACCCCAGCTTACCGCATAACCCGGCTGTTATGAAGTTGGCCGTGCTGCCATTGTCCAGCAGGAGCCGTGCTGTGAGTGTGCCGCCCTTGTTGTCACGTACCTTCACCAACGCTGTGGATAGAAGTACATGTGGCGAAGTAGTAGGCTGTATGGTATCCGTTGACAGGGTGATGGTTTCGGTAGAGTTATCAGAATCTGTAGTTGCTTCATTTATGTTGGTGGCTAACACAACATTCTCTTGATTTGTCACAGAGGACCTAGGCTTATCATCATCTTTATGTAATAATGTATTATGTTTGTATCTGCAATACCTACAGTGTGGGAATCTACATTTTCCGTGAGAGTGACCAGGGCGTAGACAGTTAAGGCATACTTTGAGATCATTAGCTTTTTCTAAACGTTTCTCAATGGTCAAATCTCTGAATTTGCCACAATTATATAATGTGTGTTCTTCTTTGCACATGGGGCACTTGAAATTATTTGTTTTTTGTGAGTTATTTTCATTTGAAACTACTAGAAAAGATTTTGACTTTCGATTTTCTGGTTTTGACTTTGTTGTACTATTATCCTCTATGGATTCTAACAGGTCTGCTCTGTTACGCAGAAATGTAGTAATTTGTTCTAGTGTTGGTGGGTCGCACAGTGTGTTTCTATACTCTTCCCACTTCCTTTTAGTTGTAGGATCTAGTTTGTTAGACATGATGTATATTATTAAGGTATCCCAGTGCTCTGTAGGTTGCTTAAGAATAGTTAACGCTCTAATGTTTTTGTTTGTAGTATCAACTAATTGTTTAATAGATTTACTAGACTCATCTGAAATGGTGTCTACCTTGAATAATGCTTGAACATGATTGTTAACTAGTAACCTAGAGTTATCATAACGTTCACATAATAATTTCCATGCCGTTGTATAATTTTCGTTTGTAAAATCTATATTTTTAACAATTACTGCAGCACTCCCATGGAGTGAAGCTCGCAAGTAATGAAATTTACTAATGTTATCTAATTGATTATTTCCATGAATCATTGACATAAATGTATCCCTAAACTCGAGCCAATTTTGATAAGTACCATCAAACTTTGGAATATTAATTTTTGGTAAATGGAAACGATGAGTATGGTTGCAAGTCCCACCTGATTTAGCATCACTGATGTTTGATCCGGAGTCTGAGCCTGAACGCCGTCTTTCACCAATTTTGTCCGCGCAGGTCGCAAGAAGAGTTTGGGCCTGAGCGACGAGCTGATAGTACTTGTTTTCAGTTTTCTCTCTGTCAGCATACTGCTCATCCGGAGGGTCGCAGAGGTACTCAAGCTCTGTCTGTAAGGTGTCAAAATCAGAAATTAAATTTTGCACTCGTGAAAAGCGAGTTTGAAGTTCATTAGCGTGGAGCTCGCTAAGCACTTCGTGTGAACTTGCTGTAATTAAATATGTTTCGAATTGGGTTAGCTTAGCTTTAAAGCTAGCTTTAGCCTTTTTTAGCTTAACAATGCGTTCATTCTTTTCCGCCATTTTGTTGATGCAATATGGCGTGGTCGTGCGTAGTACCTATGCCGTCAGCCGTGCGATATACTTATTAGCATAAAATGTGCACACACCAAGCAGATTTATTTAGTTTATATTTCAATAGGATTGCCTCCCACCGAAAGCGTGCAGGATGCAAATTCACGTGCAAATGTGAAATATTGCCTAATTTTGAAAATAAGCCTCACTCAAATAGTCACTGAATAGGATTTTACGAGAGTTTCAGATGATTATGTATGGTAAGGATAATAATTGGAACGAACTCACAATACCAGCCGATGTATCAGGTGCACGTGGTGCGTATTCTTCACGTAGCCCGTAGATCACAGTTGGATATTGGTTTGCGTTTTTGCGACTTGCACGGCGGAAATGCGGATTGGAGATCACGATGCCGACGATGCGGTGTGCACTATCTATGCTGTAGACTCACTGTATCGTAGATTCCAAGTCCGAAGCTATCTTCCAACCGCCGCGCGCCGCTCCGAGTTTTTCCTGACCGCGTGGCAACAACGTGTCGACGCCGACGAGAATACGTTAAACTGACGTTATTGTATTGTTTCCTCGAAGGACCAGTGTTGGGAATGGATCCTTGCGGAATTAAACTTGAGTGGACTGTATAAAATAACTGGTTTACTACAATACAATTTACAATAGTTTCCCGACGACGATGGTGATACAAAAATGACGCGGGTGTTTCGCTCGGGCGCGCGAGGGCAAGTGGACGAGGGCCGCGGGACGTGAGCCGTGGCCAGGCGCGTGCGGCTGGCAGGCGACGACGGGGGGCGGGCGGTGCGAGGGACGCGGGTGAGCGTCTGGAATCTTCGATCTCGTTCCGATGCGCGTAGACACCGTCGTCATCGACTTCAACTAGGTCAAATAAAAATTTGCAAAACAACTTCGCATCAAATAATGATGAGGAAATATTATTACCAACAGCATTATTGCAAGTAGCCACAGATAGAGGTGACTACATTACGCTAAGGGCTCTAGTTGATCAAGGCTCACAAATTACCTTGATAACGGAGAATGCAGCTCAAAGATTGGGCATAAAGCGTCAACAGCTCAGCGCAAACATAAGCGGCATTGGTACGTTATCCAACAGGAGTAAAGGAAAGGTCCATCTATCCTGTAAGTCTTTATATAACGACTTCCAGTTTACAACGGAAGCGTTAATTATGACACGGGTGGTAAACAGTCTGCCTAACGTTACATTTGCAAAGAAACCTTGGGCTCATGTGACAGACATCACACTAGCCGACCCAGATTACAACTTATCTAGGCCAATTGACATACTTCTGGATGCACACGTATTTTCCGAAATACTCATGAATGGCTTAGTCAAAGGGGAGGTTAATGAACCCATGGCTCAACAAACACGGTTGGGGTGGATATTGTCAGGCAATGTCACCAAAACATTTAACTGCAACGTCGTAGTTAATGAAGTTAACGACTTGTCAAAATACTGGGAAGTTGAAGACATCAATGGAGATGCATGCAATTCTATGACGTCAGAGGAACGATATTGTGAGGAGTTCTACACTGCAACAACCAAGCGATTGGGTGATGGCAGATATGCAGTTCGTTTGCCAATGAAGCCTAATTTTAATCAGCTGCTGGGCAAGTCAAAGCCACGAGCTGTAGCACAGTTTATGCAATTAGAAAGGAGATTAGGCAGGGATAACAAATTATCACACAGTTACATCAAATTTATGCAAGAGTACCTGGAAATGGGACATATGAAGGAGAGCAAACATGGCTGCAACACGGCATGCTACTTACCTCATCATGGAGTCCTAAAACAGGATTCAGTGACATCAAAATTGAGGGTGGTTTTTAACGCCTCCCAGAAAACTGACACAGGTTACAGCCTGAATGACTTGATGGAGTGTGGCCCTAAGCTTCATCAAGATCTATTGACATTATTATTAGGATGGCGGCTATACAAGTACGCCTTTACTGCAGATTGTGAGAAGATGTACCGCATGATCCTTGTCCATGAAGAAGACCAACACTTGCAAAAGATCCTGTGGAGGGAATCCAACCAAGGTCCTTTAAAGGAGTTCCAGTTATGCACAGTGACGTATGGCACCAAGGCAGCACCATTTCTAGCTCTTCGAACGCTGAAACAGCTTGCAGACGATGATGCACAGAAATATCCGTTAGCAGCGGATGTCATTTCTAACGAAATGTACGTTGATGACGTACTAAGTGGCAGCAACTCCATCGAACGAGCACAAGAAATTCAAAAGCAACTCATCGACATGTTGAGTGGAGCTGGCCTTACACTACGGAAGTGGTCAAGCAACGACCAGACCTTGATTGAAAGCTTATCTTCTTCAGATCTCAACCAAACGACAATGCATTTTACAAACGATGGAATGACAAAAGCCCTGGGGGTCCAGTGGAATCCTACAACTGACACATTTTCGTTTACAAACAAAATACAATTTGACAATAAAAACCAATTGACAAAAAGAAAGCTACTATCGGAAATCTCGAAAATTTTCGACCCACTGGGCTGGCTGACACCCTTGACAGTAAAAGCAAAACTTCTGTTCCAAAGCGTCTGGCTATCGGGATGCGAGTGGGATGAAACCTTACCTGACAGCGTGCAAGAAGAATGGAAGCAGTTTACTAGCGATTTACATAACATAACCGAATACCAAATACCAAGGTGGCTGGGAGATATCACGAAACCATTTCAAGTACATGGGTTCTGCGATGCGTCCGAAAAAGCCTACGCATGCTCTATATACCTGCTGACAATAAATGAAAAAAACGAGCCTGTGACTAGACTTATCGCTGCAAAATCGAGGTTATCGCCAATCAGCAAAAAATTGACCATACCGCGACTCGAATTATGTGGAGCGCTACTACTTTCACGGCTCATGAAAAAGGTCCTGACAGCCTTTAAATGGGACAATGTGCACAAAAATACATACGCCTGGACGGACTCTATGATTGTATTAAGCTGGCTGCATGGGGACGTCACAAAATGGAAGTCGTTCGTCAGCAATAGAGTACAGCAAGTGCATGACGTAATTCCAAAACAGCACTGGAGTTATGTTAAGTCCGAGGAAAATGCTGCAGATTGTGCATCACGCGGAATCAGTTGTTCCCAACTATTGCAACATTCTTTGTGGTGGCAAGGTCCCTACTGGATGAAAAATTACAGTGAAGATACTTTTGACAAAATGATAATTACACCGACAACATGCGAATCAAAACAAAAACAAATGCAAACGTATGTTGTGAAATATGAACCGTCTTCAATAGTAATTGAGTTATTAGACAGACACAGCGATTTGACTCGTATTACAAGGGTCATTGCCTGGATGAAACGTTTCATAAACAGCTGTTCGAACACCGACACTCATCGTACTACTACTTATTTGACATCCACAGAATTACAAAGCGCTGAAAACCTAATAATGAAACATATTCAATTGCATGCCCTCAATGAGGAGATTATGAGATTGAAAGAAAACAAAGGTTTGAGCACAAAAAGTACCCTTTTGAGTTTAAATCCATTCCTAGACAAACATGACATTATGCGAGTCGGTGGAAGGTTACGTAACTCAAACTTACCCGAAGACACTAAACATCCAATTCTACTACCACATGACAATAAACTGACAGAGTTATTAATTTGGCAAGCTCACAGAAGAACATTACACGGAGGTCCTAAGTTAACCCTGACACATCTACGACAAAGAGTTTGGATCGTAGGAGGACATCGCGCCGTCAAAAAGGTCTTACACAAATGCGTAACATGTCGCCGATTTAATGCTAAACAAACAAACCAGATTATGGCTGATCTACCAGAGCCGAGAGTGACAGTATCTCGCCCGTTTACACATACAGGTGTCGATTTTACTGGACACATTGAAATCAAGGCAAGTAAAGGCCGAGGCGTCAGAACATTGCTGGCGTACGTTGCAGTATTTGTTTGTCTAGCAACAAAAGCCATCCATCTAGAACTAGTATCAGAACTATCTAGTACAGCATTCCTATCGGCTTTCAAGCGCTTCTGCGCACGTCGAGGTACGCCACGGGACATGTACAGCGATAACGGCACGAATTTTGTGGGTGCAAATCGGATCCTACGGCAACAATACAAATGCATTGTAGAAAATATTGACAACTTCTTCTTGGGCAAAATATCAGAGATAGGAGTTCAATGGCACTTCAATGCCCCGGTCTGGCCAAGCGCAGGCGGACTGTGGGAAGCCGCTGTGAAGAGCATGAAATATCATCTCAAACGAGTCATTGGAGACCAACGTCTGACATACGAAGAATTGACCACTCTGCTATGTCAGATAGAAGCTTGCTTGAACTCACGACCACTATGCACCGTTTCAGAAAACGCCGAAGAGATAAACTGTTTAACTCCAGGACATTTCTTAACCGGCACATCACTCTTGACAATTCCAGAACCCGACATGGACAATACTTACCGTTTAAACACGAGATGGCAAATTGTACAACAACTTAGCAAGGATTTCTGGAAGAAGTGGTCGCAAGAGTACCTCCAACAACTACAAGCGAGACTAAAGTGGAAACGACAGAATACTGACATAAAGAAAAATGACATTGTATGTATTAAAGATGAAAGGTTACCTGCAGGAAAATGGGCACTGGGTCGTGTAGCGGAGTTACACCCTGGAAAGGACGGCCACACTAGAGTTGTGACATTACAAACTGCAAAAGGCGAAACTAAACGACCTATTACAAAACTGGTACCACTAGTGGAGGCTGAGGAACAAAACAACCCTGACACTGACAAACTTCCCAAAAACAGGCGAAACCGAACTAAAAGACCTACCTGCAACAGCTTGGTATGTTATATGCTGATTCTAGTTATGACATTGATAACACCTACTGTCCAGCAAGATATGAAACTTACTCAACTGACAAAAAATCAAACACTTTACTTTGACAAGATTGCAGATCTACAAGAAATTAGAGATGAATGGAAACTGGTATTCTATTACAATATGACAAATTATTGGCGCAATGTGGACACCCTGCAAGTATTCGTATCCCATATAAAGCAAGCTCGTTGCGAAGAGTGGTTGATGCAATTTCATGTTCTGATTAACCAACTTGAACAAAGCACGAGTGAACTAAATTATTACAACGAATTACTGAGGTCCCAGCGGATAATTCAACACAGGTTCAAAAGAGGATTGATCGACGGAGTAGGATATGCTGCAAATTCGTTATTTGGAGTGTTAGATCAACATTTTGCAGAACAATATGAACAGGATATCGACACAATCCAACATAATGAAAATCACCTATTCCAACTGCTTAAAAACCAGACAAGTGTTCTGGAAACCGAGAACAACATTGTACAGCGTAACGAAGCAACAATGGTGAAGCAGTTCAATTTAATCAACGATCACCTCACGTCCCTAGAAAACAAGACGCTCAAAGATAAACTTGAGAGTTCAAATGCATTTTATATCATTACATCGGCCATAGCTGCAGAAAGAATGTCCCAAAACTTAAAAGATATTCAAGAATCACTCATCAACACCCTGACGAATATGTACCAAGGACATATGGACGTACAACTATTATCACCAACCCAAATGCAAAGCGAACTAGATAGAGTAGCTCGACTACTACCTCGCGACTCTACACTACCTGAAGTTCGTAATGACATAAGAGACATCTACAGGCTGTTCAGAATACATGCGCGCATAACACAGCACTACCTGTTGATGGAAATAAAAGTACCGATCTTGAGTGATGCCCTATACGAACTTAACAGACTTATCAGCATTCCTCAACGTATTGACATAAATCGGGTAATGTATGTTATTCCCAACTCTGCATTAATAGCATTTAACGCAAACCAATATTCATTTATACCCCTAGAACAATATGACCTTAATGAATGCCAAAAATTACATGACCAATCTCTACTGTGCAAACTAAATCACCCCATATACAACACCGGTGATCGTCACAAATCTATTTGCGATGTACAGCTGACTCGAGACAACGAAGAACACAGCGTTTATTGCCATACGGAAATAAAAATATGTGCCGACAAATGGGTCAAATTACATAAACAAAACACCTGGTTCTATTATTGTTGTGACACGTGCGAAATACAATTAGTGTGCGGCACTCAAATGACATCGGAGACGTTACGTCACTCGGGTCTGATAACGCTGAAACAAGGATGCAACTTGCAAGGCGACTCGTTCACATTGCACGCATATATGGAACATACAAGTGACATTTTAGTCAATGAACCATATGCGATGATCGTTCCCACGATCTCTCCAATCAACAACATAATCAATACCTCGATTCGTAACTCATCGTTGCATATTGAAACGCATCACGCAAAGAGACGTTCAAGAAGATTGACACGCAACTACGCTCTATAGAAGAACAGTCTAAGCTAGACACCTTATCCTCTCACGACGTTCATCACTACATTGCAATCTATGTGGTTGTTGCGATTAGCATTGCACTGTTTGTAACATCGGTGTACTTTTGGCGAAAAATGGCCACCCAAAGACAGGGGGAGGGTCCGCAAGACGCGAGAAGCAGAAGCAGACGAGAAGAAGATCATGACATCGAGGACAGGAACAGCAAGATCGACAATCGGGACTCCAAAGCGAATAAAGTGTCGTGTGCTAACCCTACCTCAAGCGAAGTGAAATTTGACACTGCAAAACATAGTGAGATGTGCTAATTTATTATTATGGTGACATTCTATTTATAGACTTTAGTTATATTTCTTCATAGTAGTCATATTTACATTAGAGTCCTGCATTTTTACATGTTTTACAATATTTTTTATATTCTTATTTTATTATTTTACATATTTTGGGATTGTTATTTAGTTAGTCTCTTTCTGTGTTGTGGCAATATGTACGGTGCACGTACATGGGTTTTAAAATATATTTATTTCAATAAGTTAGCCAGTAGGCTCGCGTATTTGCACTTTGGACGCGACCTACATTTGGCAGTGCACTGACGCTGACATATTGCATTGTTCTATGCATTTTATACATATTATATTTTTAGTGTTCAATTAGACGTGTTTTGAGTCGGACAACTTGCATTTTTATTAAGATTCATCCCGTTGAGCATTCACTGACATTTTCTGCATTTAAGTTTGACATTTTACATTTGCACTGACATTATTTATGGTAGGGAAGCACCCGACATAGTGCACCCAACAATTGAGTACCAAACATAAAAACTTTCATATTTATAATATACTAGCTATTGGTAGTGGTTTCGCCCGCGTATTAAACATATAAACCTTCCTCTTGAATCACTTTCTTTATTGGCGAAAACCGCATTAAAATCCGTTGCGTAGTTTAGAACATCTAAACGCACAGACACAAGATGCGACTTTGTTTTTAACCGACTCCAAAAAGGAGGAGGTTCTCAATTCGGATGTTTATATATATATTTTTTTTATGTATGTTCGGCCATAACTCCGTCATATATAGACGGATTAGCAAAATTCTTTTTTTTTTTCGAAAGGGGTTTATTCCGAATTGGTCCCATATAAATTTCATATAGATCTGATGATGAGTTCCGGAGACAGACACCAGAACTCTTTAAAAAATGACCGCAAGTCAACCGCGATTTCTGCTATCGCATAAATATGCATTGTTTGTTTGGAATTAGTGCGGGGTGGATACCACAACCAGAAATTTTAAAATAAAAACTTTTTTACAAAAAAAAAACAACCGACTTGAAGTGAAAAATAACTTTAATTTCGGAATTCGGTGTCTTAGGATCTGTATTTAAGGGTTTTTGCCACCGACTTCCGAAATTAAAGTTATTTTTCACTTTGTAGTGTTTTTAAGGAAGTCGGTTGTTTTTTTTTTTTGTAAAAATATTAATTAATTAATTTAATTTTAATTTTTCCTCTCCAAAATCCCCCTAGGATTGTTTAAAGTGGCATAGGTGTAAAAAGGTAACAGACACACTACTTTACTTATGTATTTATTTATTTTATTTTATTTTAAATAGAACGACGGAAGCCAATTACACCATCTAAATATATAAAATTCGAAGTCCTGAGTGACCAGCCTAAACCGCTGGTCCTAGAGACGTGAAAATTGGACGGTGTGTTCTTTTTGAAGAGTAGGTATCCACTAAGGGTTTTTTGAAATTCCACCCCTAAGAGGGTGAAATGGGGGGTTGAATTTTCTGTGAATTTTTTTATTCTCTGGGTCGATTGACACAAATATTGGTACACATACTCTTCAATTATAGTTATGAGATACGTGTATCACAGTTTTTCCAAAATCACCCCTTACAGAGTCAAATAGGGCTCCGAAGATGTGGATAATAAACTAATTCTCCCTACAGCTAATAGTTAAAATCTACCCAGATATTAGTAATATTCACGACTAGCTTCTGCCCGCGACTTTGTCCGCATACAATTTATTGCTCCCCGACCCTCCCCGTCGCGTCGCATCGAATCGCCTGCCTTAGTGAGGTCTTCGTATTCGTGACTTTTTCTTTTTGCTCGGCTCCGTAGGGTCCTATCTTGATGTTATATAGTATATAGCTTTCTTCGATAAATAGGCTATTCAACACTAAACGTAGTTTCTGAGATTAGAACATTCAACCAAACAAACTCTTCAGCGTTATAATATTTAGATTTGATTACAATTAAAAACGTTATAGGATTTTTTTTTTGAACTTTTAAGAGAAACAATTTTGTCATACATGATTATTGTGTTACTTTAACCGTTTACGCAGCGCATGCAACTGTAGCTTTCAAAAGGATAAGTATTCCGCGTTTTCCAACATTTTCATTGATGCTCCGCTCCTATTAGTCGTAGCATGATGTTATATAGCTTATAGCCTTCCTCGATGAATAGGCTACCAAACAGTTAAAGAAATTTTCAATTCAAGTAGTTTTAGATATTAGCGCGTTCAACGAAACAAACTCTTCAGCTTTATAATATTCGTATAGATAAACCTGCAGCCCTGGTCGTGGGAGCGTGCCATCATAACACCATAAAACGACTAGGTCACAATCATCAACTAAATTATTTTGAGATCGTTCGAAGGAGTTGAAAATCATCTATACAAATAAATAAAATTGGAGTGTCTGTTTTTAATATTAAGATAACCACTTTTTACTAAGTGTATATGGATGTATACACGGTACATATACCAAAACAACATTTTTTTTAAATTTTGTCTGTCTGTCTGTCTGTTTGTTTCGGCTAATCTCTGAAATGGCTGGACCGATTTTGACAGGACTTTCACTGGTAGATAGCTAATGTAACAAGGAGTAACTTAGGCTACTTTTACTTTAGAAAGATTCTTTTATTTTAGAAAAAAATAACTGTCATCGAAAACTACGGTGACATACGTCATAAACTACGCTGAAATACGTCTCAAAATTCGAAAAACCCTGCCTGAATCCTACGAAATAGATCAAAATAATGTACTACAGTATTGTACACCTTAAAAAGGCCTACAAGAATGGCGCAATGGTATATGTCTATCTCTTAGGGATAACCCACAATAACCATTTTTTATCTTTTATTTTTTACGAGCAATAAGGGCTTATTTACGAAGCGATTTTAAGCAATACAGCATTAATCCTTATCCAATTAAGTACCTTAAATACAGTTTGCATTTAATATAGATCAATATGGCGCTTTTTTTTTTGGATGGGAAATCATCAAATGACTTCTCCCGCTCTGGGCGGAGCGGGAGGGCGTGTCAGACTTTACTGGCTAAAACCCACCCGTGTTCCTTCAGTTGCCCATGTGCCAGGGTCACGGTATGTCTTTCGAATAATCTCGCGACCCTGACAGGTCAATATGGCCCTTTACAGCATGTAATTTAAATGAATATCTTAGAAGATATTAGAGATTTAAAAAGCGGGCGCAGAGCAGCTGGCGGGTCGTACCTACGTCCGTCCCGTCCATCCGTTGGCAGCGGCCGGGTAGTACAGGATAAGTAGGATTGTAATTCATATTACTTTGGCTTCATAGTAATTGCGAATATCATGTGTGTTCATTATACTCAAAATAAACCTTATAGTATTATTCCAAGTAAGAGACCGCGAAATGGCTTAGATGTTTAGATTTTTGGATGTTTGTTTCTCAATGATGCAAAGACGGCCAAAAGGATTTAGATCGAATTTGGCACAAAGATATATTATATCATGGATACGTAACAGATAGGATACCTACTTTATCCCGGTAGTAGGTTCCCGGGTGATATTTTCCGACAGCTATACGGGCCAAGCCACTGGCAAAAGTACTATTCCTATAATTACAGCAACAAAGTCCCCAGCAGCACAGCTGTCTGTTAAGTTAGAAGAACTTGATTCTATACAGTATTATGCAAGTAATTAATATTATAAAACAAAATATAAGTACATCAAATTATTCGCCATATGTCAGCTAGCACACGCCAATATACCAGCAAAACATTGAAAACTAAACTCAAGCTGAAATAATAAAATCGTAAATAGAACTTAAAACATAAATAAGAGCCTCCAGGCATAAAGGGCGTGCCCGCTTACATACACAACGATGCAAAATGATACATATATACATTGACGATATAGCTAAGTTGAAGTAAAAATTGTTAAACTAGGACCTCCGAAGTAAAATAAAATAACAGTTAATACAAATAACAAAAAAACCGGCCAAGTGCGAGTCGGACTCGCGCACCGAGGGTTCCGTACAAACCTGCAGGTCATCATCATCATCATTCGTCATCATCGTTTATGAAATGAAATGTTTTTTTTTTTTAATTTTTATATTTGTGTTGACTGAATGAAAGGTAAATTGTGGTTTACGATTTATGACGTATTAAAAAAAAACTACTAACTAGATCTCGTTCAAACCAATTTTTGTTGGTAGTTTTCATGGTAATGTACATCATATATTTTTTTTAGTTTTATCATTCCCTTATTTTAGAAGTTACGGGGGGGGGGGGGGGACACACATTTTACCACTTTGGAAGTGTCTCTCGCGCAAACTATTCAGTTTAGAAAAAAATGATATTAGAAACTTCAATTTCATTTTTGAAGACCTATCCATAGATACCCCACACGTAAGGGTTTGATGAAATTTTTTTTTTGTGTTTCAGTTCTATGTATGGGGAACCCCAAATATTATTGTTTTAAAAAAAAATGATATTAGAAACCTCAATATCATTTTTGAAGACCTATCCATAGATACCCCACACGTACGGGTTTGATGAAAAAAAAAAAATTTGAGTTTCAGTTCTATGTATGGGGAACCCCAAATATTATTGTTTTTTTTCTATTTTTGTGTGAAAATCTTAATGCGGTTCACTGAATACATCTACTTACCAAGTTTCAATAGCACAGCTCTTATAGTTTCGGAGAAAAGTGGCTGCAACATACTCGGACAGACAGACAGACAGACAGACATGGCGAATCTATAAGGGTTCCGTTTTTTGCCATTTGGCAACGGAACCCTAAAAACCATGGTCAGCAAGACGACCAGTCTCCACAAGCAGCACCCGTTCACGAGCATAACGCAAAGGTCAGCCATTACCGCCCTCGCTATATTTGAGGGAAGGTGGTAACCCGACCCCCGACGCTACCGCAAGCAGAGACATCTAAGGGAGCATGACGAACTTGCTGCCGGTTGCTCAGGCAAGAATATTATGAACAGTTGACGAGGTCACTAGCTAACTGCATGTTGCAATACAACTCATTTTAAAATCATTGTAATGTGTATATTATGTCCACAGTAAATTTAAATAAACGATAAATAAATTAACATAAAGAGTTAAATAAAAATAATTATATGAACTACCCATATAAACTGTAAGTAGGAAAGCTAATTCTGGTTCTGGTTGAAAGAACAGAAACATTGTCTTGAGTTAATTACAGCGACCAACTATTCTTATCGTTTAAGTAGTCGTTGATAGAATAGTATGCCTTTGAACAAAGGTTGGATTTTACTTCAGTTTTAAACTCATTAAACTGCAAATCTAGCAAAGCAGATGGAAGCTTGTTATAAAAGGTAATACCAGGACCAACAAATGAATTATAAACCTTATGAAGCCGGTGAAAGGAAGCACTTAGTTTGTCCTTATTTCTAGTATTAATATTATGAATATCACTGTTTTTAGTGTACAAATGTATATTTTGTTTAATCTACAAGATGTTGGCGAAGATGAATTGTGATGCCACCGTAAGAATACCAATATCTTTAAACACTCTCTCAGAGAAACTCTAGTACTTAGTTGGTATATAGCTCGAACAGCTCGTTTTTGAAGAACAAAAATATTTTGAATGTCCGCGGCTTTGCCCCACAGCAGAATACCGTAGAACATAACGCTATGACAATAACTAAAATAGACTAATCGAGCTGTATAAACGTCCGTGTATTGTCTAACTTTCCTGACGGCGTAGGCGACCGAACTGAGCCTCCCGGCTAGGCTTGAAATATGTGGGCCCCACTGAAGTTTCGCGTCTACTGTTATGCCTAGAAAAACTATATAAACAGTGGAGTTAAAACTCGAATATTAAATATTAATCCTTGGGCATTTTTTACATTGTGCCTGCGTGCGTTTCAAAGTTGGAATCTGCTGATGGTAGAAGTAGATGCAGCTAATTCTTCCACGGCATCAAAAACGTTTTTTGGTTTTATTCAGAAAATTTATTTGCTATTTTCAAGATCCAGCAAACGCTGGTAGTTAATCAAAGACAAATTGAAGCTTATCATAAAGCCTTTATCAGACACAAGATGGGAAAGCAGAATCTAGGCAGTATAGGGCTTATTATTGCCATTTGATGATGTTGTTGAATGCATTTAAAACTTGAAAAAGCACACGCAAGACTCAGAAACTCTTAGTGAATTCAGTTTTGAACGAATTGTTCAGTTGAGAATTTATCATATCGTTAACAATACTTGTGTACTTTTTGTGACTGGATCAAAGAATATTGACAAATGAAAAATGTTTTAAAAGAGATTTCATGATTCACACACAGTTCTGCGCGTGGGTGACAGCAGTGATTTCCAACCTTACTCATTTTTATTTTTTTCAATCAATCCATCAACATATTTTTATTTCACATAAACCTACTAGGGTACTTATGAAACATCAGAAACTAGGTGCATGGTTCCAAATTATTGATTCCTATGGAATAGAGCCGGCAAAAAACTCCATGGTTACTCTTTTAAAAATAATTGGTCTTTACAATGGTTTTAAATTACAGTGTTAATAGGTATGGGAGGACAGTGCAAGCCTGTCAAGAATAAAAAACCGGCCAAGTGCGAGTCGGACTCGCGCACCGAGGGTTCCGTACAAACCTGTAGGTATTCACGGTTTATGCATAAGGTTTATGTTTATGAAATTAATGTTTTAAAAAATATATATATTTGAGTTGATTGAATAAAAGGTAAATGACGAATCTATATGGGTTCCGTTTTTTGCCATTTGGCAACGGAACCCTAAAAATGAAATTGTCTACAGTCTACAAGTCCTACAACTTTCTCACATTCACAAAATATAAAGAATCTACTTAAATTATAGTATTTCATTAATAAAACATAATAACCTATTTCGGGATCTTTAGTTAAGATGGGCGTGCCTCAAGGTTCAATTCTTGGTCCTTTCTTATTTCTAGTTTACATTGACCTTCCTTACATGATGGCTAACTTCTCGGATATAATTTTATTCGCTGATGATACTTTATTATTTTTTAAATGGATAGAATAGACACGGGTGTCTTACATGTTAACATTTACAGTACCAGTAAGCACAACCTCACCTGAAAGGAGGTTTTAAAAATTAAAACTAATTAAAAAAAAATAAGAAGTACAATAGGTCAGGACAGACTTTCAGCTTTCGCAGTTTTATCTATCGAGCCAAATATAGCATCTAATCTGGATTACGACACACTTATTAAGGATTTCAGTAAGGCTGAAAGCAGAAAATTTCTGTATCTGTAATTGTTCAGTGTTAGTTGAGGTATACTTAATAATTTGATATAATTGCAATGAAGTTCGCATTTTGATGAATAAAAAAATTGTTTTAACAAAATCCGTCCTCTTGCGTCATCCATCAGGGGGCCTCGCAAAATGTATCTTGCCCACATCAAATTTAAGTCTTGCCCCGCCACTGTTTGGTAGTATCTACTTAATGGGCTTATAAAATATCCTTCACTTTGCTAGCTTTAAAATGTTTTTAATTATTGCGTAAAATGTTTCAAGGACTAATATTATGAGCACTGCCATTAGTGTTACATAATAAATTATGTTTATCACCAGCGAACGTTACATAACATCTCAAACTTGTTCAACAACAACTTACATCGTATTATATTATTAGCCACTAAATATTAATATCTAAAGAAGAATGTCCCGGGAATGATTAGGTGTCTAGGATATCAAGCATATTTATAAGATAGTTCCACCCTCGAAGGGGTGAAAAGGAGGTTCAAGATACTTAGTGAAATTCCTTGATTCAATTCCTTTTCAAATTAAAAATCACTAAATATATTATTAAGCTTATGGTTGGAAACTAGTGCAACGTTTATCGGTGTTGTCGGAATTTTGACTCATAAGAATGTGAAAAGGGGAATGAAATTTCGTATCACTATATTTTGTATTCAAATAAATATCAGTGAAGAAACAAGCATCTTGTATTTATATCTTGTCAGTGGTTCTGGGAGAAATAAAGAACTACAAGAAAAAAGAGGAAAATAGAGAAATATGGAAGCAAATGACATGTTACGCCGACCCCATAGAAATTGGGATAAGGGTACGTGAATGATGATGATGCTGATAATTTCCGGATAATAATGTTGTCGCACATTTGTTGCTGAGTCGAATAGAGTCGTTATTAAATCTTCATTAAATTAGTTGAAGTAACTTCCATCATTGCCTTCATCGCACTCATGTACATCATGGCTTCAGACTGGTGTGTTCTCCTGGCAGATTCCAGCAGGACTACTATATGGCTGTATTGTATAACTAGGTACTGGGTGTTCAATTAAGAGTGAATTCACTGTGAAACAGAATCATTCCTACATTTTGAAAAACTGAATGGCTTCCGTTGCAGGCTAAGATGAGGAACACATTTGAGACCAAGTTATGTGACTTCTACCACTGGGCCCGCGTGGTTGTTTACGGCCCACTCCGTCTTACAGAGAGAGGGCCTGTGTCCCAGCAGTGGGAACAATATATTATTATCTGACCAAGATTATGTCTGGAGTTAAAGTCTGTGAGCTCTGAGTTTGTAACGGGCGTTTCTTCTCCGAGTAGTCAGATAGGAAACGCCGACGTCGTCTAGTTTGAAAAATAATGATTGACGTGTAAAAGTGTTTGTAAACCTACTTGCAGAAATGAAATCATTTATAGGCTGACTAGCTTTTGCCCGCGGCTTCGCCCGCGTGGATGTCGGAAATTAATGCAAGAGGACGTACTACCGCGATAAGAATGTGTTATTCCAGGTTATATAGGTAATATAGACTGTGTGTGCTATTTTCGATCCAGATCCATTCAGCCATTTTTGCGTGATTGAGAAACAAACACCCAATCATACATATTTTCTCATTTATAATATTATTAGTAGTAGGATTATAACTCATATTACTTAGGATTCATAGTTTATGAGAACATCATGTGTGTTGGTGCTTTTAAAATAAAAGTAATAGTATTCAGAGTAAGAAGACTGCGACATAGGGCTTGGTTTAGTTGAATATAAGTCTTCTTGGTTTTTCTTAACGCTCCTATTGTACCTATACAGACACTCAATCATTTACCAGACACCGAACGTAATTATAGGAATAGTACTTTTGCCAGTGGCTTGGTCCGTATAGCTGTCGGAAAATATCACCCGGGAACCTACTACCGGGATAAATTAGGTATCCTATCTGTTACGTTTCCATGATATAATATTTCTTTGTGCCAAATTCGATCTAAATCCGTTTGGCCGTCTTTGCATCATTGAGAAACAAACATCCAAAAATCTAAACATCTAAGCCATTTCGCGGTCTCTTACTTAGAATAATACTATTAGGTTTATTTTGAGTATAATGAACACACATGATATTCGCAATTACTATGAAGCCAAAGTAATATGAATTACAATCCTACTTATCCTGTACTACCCAGCCGCTGCCATCGCGCTCTGCGCCCGCTTTTTAAATCTCTAATATCTTCTAAGATATTCATTTAAATTACATGCTGTAAAGGGCCATATTGATCTATATTAAATGCACAATGTATTTACGGTACTTAATTGGATAAGGATTACGGCCATTCTCCAATTTGGCGTTCTTTGCCTAATTACCGTTACCTTTTTTATTTTTCACTAATTTGACTTAAACACATTAAAATATGAAAGAAATCAAAGATAGGAATTCAATAATTAATGTGGCATGTAACAATTAATGGTGGTTTTCTAGTTAAAGAGACTTAAAAATTTGATAAGTATGGTAATTAGAAAAATTTAATATTTAATGCAACGGTAATTAGAAAATATAATCAAGTCTGTGTAAAATATGATATAATGAAATGATAATAACACACATTAATTATTTGTACACATATAATTATTATTAAAGCAATAGAATTAACGAATTCCCTCATAATAACCATAACCAATAGTAAAAATACACTTTATCTTGCTATAATTTATTAAAAATAAGACACTTTCAATGAAAATCAGGTAAAAATAAACTAAATAAAACAAACATTGTCTTAATTGGTAATTTTTTATTTTTTTTACGTTTCGGTTTCTCTACAATTCTTTTCGAAGATAGTGAAGTTGGTGTTGAACACAAGGAAGACGCTCGTTCCGTAATATTCACACTTGTATTTTATTTCCTGTCAATTGCTCATTATTGCTCAATAATAACATTCCTTTAGTAGAAGATGAGGACAGAGCACTAGATGGACGCGGCGTTGATGTGATTAAGGTAGGTTTAAAATTTGATGTCTTCTTAAAGGGAACTAATTCTTTTTCAAAAGAAGTCTACTGTAAACAAATCTCGTCTTGCTGATTATCTTCTTTTTTTGATTGGGGATTTTCGGAACAATTTTGTAAAGATACTCTTTTAGTATAATTTTTGAGCGCAGCGAGTATGATGAATAATTGAGATGTAATAGTGTTGACAGAGTTTCAAGAGGATCTGTTGTATTGTCATCAAGCACATCACGATCTTCGATCACTTCTTCCTCAATTGTTTCCAATTTTCCCTTTTCCTTTTGGCTTTTATCTATAGTAAGCTCTGAAATTTTCCCTATTTCTTTTTTGAGTTTTCTTCCGGTTTTTTGGTGACATTTCGCAGATTGGAAGTATTTTTTTATCTCTTTTTCTTTTATTATACCTTTCTTTCTCTTTTTCTTTTGATTGCTGATACAAAACAGGGCCATTTTTTAATTCGTTCTCGGCGTTGTCGTGCCGCGAGCCTTCTCTTTTCTTTAACTTCCTCTTTGGTCTTTTTGGGTTTTCCCATCATATAAATTAAATAACTTCATGAATGGTCAGCATATAATATAGTCATATTTACTGAAAATGATAACAATAATCTACGAAAACCGCAGGAAAACTTTCCATTGGTGCGACATCGCGGCAACAGTTAGTAAATAAGTAGTAATTTTTCATACAACGGTAATTATAAACATATGGTAATTAGTATACGGTAATTAGAAAACGATAGATTTTCTTAAAAATGTCGAAAAACGACACAGCATGCAAATACTAGCTTATTACAACGCACGGAGGCCAAAGTATTGTCTCCATTTACATGATCAACTTGGGTCTAACTTAAAAAATCATGCATTAAAATAAGTACAACGGTAATTAGAAAAGTTTTTAACCAAGGCTACGGTAATTATATACTCACGAGCTTCATTGGCGGTACACTAACGTTAGAGACATGCAACTCGTGATGGGAAGCGGCATACACTGAGGAGACGCGTCGCGTATGGTAGTGATGTGCCAAATACTATTAATTAGGGATGTGCTCCCGAAAACAGAAAATGTCACGGCAATTATAACTTTCGATTGGACATTCGGTTACTTAATGATAATTATTTATAGACTGGTTCTATTGAGTCGATATTTCGTAATGAGATACACGTTGCTTAATACCGTTTAAAACGTTGAATGGATCAAAGTAAATCTGTATGTTATAAAAATTACAAGCAAGTTTTAACATTAAGTTGGTGTGCGGACAAGCCACGGTAATTAGAGAACAGAGGTTCTTTGAACATAAGATAAATAAATTTAGTCTTAACTTCTTAAAACAGAAGCCAATGTTTTTGTTTACAGCTAGATACGGATGCTATCTAACATTTAAAAAAAATTGCAAGATTGAATATGATAATATTACGGATTATGCAAGCCCGGACACGTAAAACTTGCTCATCGGAGAATGGCCGATTAATGCTGTATTGCTTAAAATCGCTTCGTAAATAAGCCTTTATTTCTCGTAAAAAGTAAAAGATAAAAAATGGTTATTGTGGGTTATCCCTAAGAGATAGACGTATACCATTGAGGACATTTTTGTAGGCCTTTTTAAGGTGTACAATACTATAGTACATTATTTTGATCTATTTCGTAGGATTCAGCCAGGGTTTTTCGAATTTTGAGACGTATGTCAGCGAAGTTTTCGAAGATAGTTATTTTTTTCTAAAATAAAAGAATCTTTCTAAAATAAAAATAGCCTAAGTTACTCCTTGTTACATCAGCTATCTGCCAGTGAAAGTCCCGTTAAAATCGGTCCAGCCATTTCAGAGATTAGTGGGAACGAACAGACAGACAGACAGACAGACAAAAATTGTAAAAAATGTTGTTTTGGTATATGTATCGTGTATACATCCATATACACTTAGTAAAAAGTGGTTATCTTAATATTAAAAACAGACACTCCAATTTTATTTATTTGTATATAGATGTATATAGATTATGTGTGTGTGTGTGTGTGTATATTGGCAATAAGGATATTATTGGTTTTCAATTAGTTATCCTATTTATAAATGAGCACACCAGTGTATCGTGTAGTGTAGGTATGCTTTAGTTATAATATAACAAATGTGGGGAATTATTGACTAATTTCGAATGCAACCTTGAGAGTTATTAGGTCAAAATTCACTACACGTTCAGATCGTGAAAACAATGAAGTGAATTGTGTGGACTTATTAATTGAAATAGGTTAGAACAACAAGTAACGTCCTTCTGAAGAGGTACCTAATTAACACCTTATTGTATCATTAAATGTGTGTACAAAAGTTAAGTGATTTGTAGTCTGTATAATAATGTTAAATGAAAGTTCAGCGTTGCTATTGAGCAACCGAAAGATTACAAGATCAGTAACTGGTATTGGATCATGAAGCCACTCACTTATAGCAATCTTAATTTCAATAAATAGGAAAAAATCATACCAACATAAATAAAATTTAAAAAAATATTTATTCAATAAATAACATTTTTCGTTGACGGCGACTAGAGTGTTCACCACCAGCCACTGCTGGAGTGACCGCCGGAGTATCCGCCGGAAGATCCACCACCGTATCCACCACCGTATCCACCGCCGTATCCACCGCCGTATCCACCACCGTATCCTCCAGATCCGCCGCCGAAGCCACCGCCGAAGCCGCCGGAGCTGGGCACGATTTGCTTAACTGTGATGACCTGGGGCTCGGAGATCACCTTGCGCACGTTGACGACCTGCGGTACGTTGACCACACGCTGCACGTTCACTACCTTGTTGACTGCCACCACTTGCGAACCACCGGAGTAGCCACCTGAGTAGCCACCAGAGGAGCCGCCGGAATATCCGCCGGAGTAGCCGCCGGAATAACCGCCGGAGTAGCCACCGGAAGAGCCACCGGAGTAGCCGGCGCCCCAGCCGGAGCCGAGCGAGCTAGCTCCGCCCCAGCCGCTGCTGTAGCCGCGCTTCTCGCGCACCGCGGCGCCCGCCGCCAGAGCCACCAGCGCGCACAGGACGATCTGGAATGACACAAACATTATTACACCAGGTCACGTAGAGCTGACAAGAAGATAAAGGATGGTGTGATCACAGCTCTCAGCTAACTGTGATACTTTTCGAAACACTGCGACTGCCGCAAGAGGAGCTTTTCACTGAACTTTGCGTTATTAGTTATTTCGGTTATAATTTCCAAATACATGATTAACTCACAAAGGCTTTCATGTTGTCGTGGTAGTGGGTGGTTGTAGTGTGATGCGTGTGCGGCGCGCGACGTATATATACGCCACGCGCGCTGCGCTGACGCAACGTGTCCTCGACAGACGCAGCTCTGCAGAGAGCGACTCGTACGCGTCGCGGTTCAATGACACTTCCTTATTAATAGCAAGTCGTCAAAGAAAGATGTTTTACGATACGCCACATCCGTTCTAAGGTCAAGTTAAGTAAAGGTCATGGTCACGAGCAGCAGCGGGCAGCAGTTTGTCGTCAAATCCTGTAAGACTATTTATTCTTCTTCTTGAACCATTAGTTTCAATTGCAATGTTTCCTGTTTAGTATAGATTTTCCTCGAATGTATTGTGAGTGAAAGTGTGTTTGTAGAACAACGCCCTGTAAATGTGTATCATCGATAAGATATCATTCATCCTCTCAAGAATTTAATATTTTCTTTAGCTTAAGCCTATTGGAATTGTTGGTGACGTGAAAGCCTTAAAATTTTAAGGGCAGCTACGGTCACATACGTTGTTTGGCTTTTCATGTTACAAACTTCAAAATGACTTACCTAATGTAAAGTACAATCACGTTTCTTTCATCTTATACCACGGATTTGGTTTTCTAACGGATTGCACATGAACTGTGGACTTAGGATTTGGTATTCTATACGTTACTTACTTCTTTTGTGGAAATTGTTCCACATAATATAGGCCTCATAATATGTGCCTTCACTTTTACAGTACTTCTAAATCAAGTTGTATCCATCTTACTTTATACTGACTTCATACAGGCAAGAAAATTCTCACTCTTTCCATGGGTGCTGTAAGTACGAAGCTCCTGAACAGCAAACTAATTCGTGTCATGTGCATTTCAATAAGATAATTCTGAGTACTAATGCGAACATCAAATATTCTTAAAGTTCTGAATTATAAAAGAATTAACTTGAATATTCTGGAAGAAATTAAAAAGTAGAGTCCTGTTTGGGATACATCTAAAATAGAACTTTTATTTCTTTTTTTTGAAGGGAGGATTTGTACCTAATTTTGATTTAATTAGGTGTTATGATAACTTCTATCAAGTTCATTAATTCACACTGTAGGTAAAAAACATGCTTCACTGAAACCAGTTCCGCTCTTAGTTTTCTTATTGGATAGAGATTTGGAGGATTAAAGTGTTGTGATTATATATTTGCAACAGAATATAACTTTTCAGATAGGATTAATCTGTCACCGAGGTCATGAATGTCACTACCAGTTGCCATCCATTCCGTTGCACTCATGCGCATTATTTCTTCACAACAGTATTCCCTGCTGGCATCTGTATTGCTGTGCCATACCTCGCTACTAGAGTTTTAACTAACAGTGAGTTCAATGTCGTAATTTAGTATTGCATATTCAGTTTTCGTTTTCGCTGCTGGGACGAAAGCCTTCTCTCTGTGTGTTTACATTAACACGCTTTTATATTAGCTTCATACGTATGTTAGTATGTAACGAAAACTTTGAACATGATTTTGACCCTTTTCAAAACGTCTGATTAACTTGAAATTTGGCATACTTATCAAGGACCGATGACAATACAATAATTTTATAAATTTGTGCCATTATCCTTACCGGGGTTACCAGGATAGCAAAAAAAAACTGTCTTCTAAAACTACGCTGTCATACGCTACTAACTACGCTGACAAACGTCACAAACTACGCTGACATACGTCCCAAAAATCGAATTACCCTAAAAAATTGAAAATAAATAATAGTTAACAACACAGCTCTAACACTGTATATAATGTAACTTGGTGTGAATGTCCTTAGAATTTTATTTTTTATTTTCTCTGTTCCTTATAAGTGGAGACTTGTAATTGGCTTTCTGACTAATAAACTGTTCTTGATCTGTTCGTTGTAGCTGTAAGTCTCCCATATTATTTAAATAAAAAAACTAAAAAACACGCTTCCATAGGAAACGAAACCAAAAAGTAGAAAATAATGGAAAAAAGCGTGAGTTGCTTTTTGAGGTATTTTTAATTGATATCAAGCACCCCATGCTTTTTAACACGCTTTATATTAGCTTCACTTGTATGTTTGTATGTTTGTTTGTAACCGACTCCTTAGAGCGAGATTTTAACCCACTTTAAACGACCAGATTTCATTCAAACTCTGTAGACTTATCGAGGACCGATGACAATACTATAATTTCATAAATTTATGCCATTATCCGTGCCAAAGTTACCAGGACAGCAAAAAAATCTGTCTTCGAATACTACGCTGACATACGTCTCAAAATTCGAAACACCCTAAAAAATTTAATTAAATAATAGTTCAATTAACCTAAAAAACACGCTTCCATAGAAAAACAAACTAAAAAGTAGAAAATAATGGAAAACAAGTATTTCTACTTTTTGGTTTGGTTTTCTATGGAAGCGTTTTTTTAGTTTTGTTTTAACTATTATTTTTCCATTATTATCTACTTTGTTACATTTATAACAACTTTGTTACAATATTTTACTGAAGGTGGGAAGCACGGAAATTGGTCTAAAGTTCGAGGGGTCAGATTTGCTGCCTGATTTAAACAAAGGTATTTATTTAAGGAAAAACAAATGGTAACACAATAAAAGATAGACATATTATCTTTTCTTTTTTTTAGAGATTAGGTTGACCTTTATTAGTAGTAGGATATATAAATTAAATAATATATTAACTTAACTAAAACTATAAATATGTACACAAACTAAAATAAGGCGTCGAAAAATTCATCCTCATCGCTGTCGACCGGCAATGTACCCAAGAGACTGGCGGCATTACCACGCTGTATAGCAATGCTTAGCCGCTGGCCAAAATAAAAACCAGCCCTTGGGTCACGAGAAGTGTCAACCAGCCGTTTCGATATTTCTTTAAAGAGGCTATGAGCACTCTGACCCCACGGCCCGAGGGTTTCAACCCCAAACGGCTCGAAAATATAATTACCAATAAGGTTGCTATACTTTCGCCGCTTGAGGTTTTCCGCAGCCGCAGCGGCAGCGCCAGCGCAGCAAGCCGAGCTAGGAAGATGGGATGGCGCAAGAGTATCGACACACGTTGCATCCCACACTAAAGGCCTACCCACCTTCCAAGGAAACAAAGACATACCGTCCGGTCTCTTGCCATCGTCGCGTGCCATGCCATTGGGTTCTAATACAGCTGGAACGCCGACGGTGACAAGAGCTCGTCGGATGATGTCGTTAATGTTCGCGTGCCGCGCTAAGCGACCCGCACTTCGGCTACAAGACAGGCCGTGGTGTCCTAGACTGTTGACAACTTCACCACAGTGGCAGCGATGAGGAGAACAACAAAGAGCTCCTAGTCTTAGAGAAGCAGCGAGGCGGAAGGTAGTGTCGTCGAGCAAAGTGCCAATGTTCGACGACGGTAGCGCGTGAAGCCACAGACCCGACTCCCATTTAACCACAGCCAGCAGGCGCGCACGCTCTGCAGTAGTAGCAGACGAGTTCAGTAAATTATCTTGTACAACTCTGCAGAGCGGCTCATCCCACCGTCTCTGGGAAAGTGGGTTATCGGGTAGATTTGAATTCGGCCAAGCGAGTTTCCAGGCATCTATAGCCTCGGTGAAGCACGGCACATCAAAATTAATCAGTGTGGAAGCTAAAATTTTCCTGATTAATTTCTCAGTGCCCTGGACCGAGGATATGAAAGCCGGTAAACTAAGACTGGAAATTTTGCGGACGCCGATGCCTCCCATACGAATGGGAAGAGTTGCTTGTGCCCAAGCTCGGTCGTCCATGGCCACATTTAATATTGAGGTTAGTGTGTGCCGGATAATTTGGTCCATTCTGTCTAAAAGGTGAGTGTGCTTCCATAAATGGGAAGCGCGTAGGAAATATGTTAATTTAGGGGCGAAACAGCAGTAACGAATTAAGGTGATGGCCGAATGCATGTTAATTTGGAACAGTCTTTCCGAAACGTCATTAAAATTTTGTATTTTTTCCTCTATAAAAGAGGGAAAGGAGTTCTCAAAGATTGGAGACCCAAGGAGACGAAGAGAGCTTTTTTCGATTATTTTTATTTCTGGAGCTATTGCGTTAAATTTTGTAAGTGTCAGTTGTCTGTCAGTGCTGTCCGTTAAATAGAAAGGTATTATTTTACTACTTTTCATTAGGTCAGGAATTACAACAAAGTCAATAAATACATTTATTAAAAAAATTGCCAATTCTGGTGCTACAGTGTTGATTTATGCATTTTGCAACCTCAACGGAATATAACAGTAATAGAATAGAATAGAACAGTAGTTTTTTTTTTTTCATTAAGTGTATTAAAAATTTCAACAATATCCTTCAATAGGGTCTTCACATAGAATTATATAAATAATGTAAACAAATGTTGAAAATTTAAAAGAGTGGAGTTCTTGCCCATTCTTCTCCATACGAATATACATTTTGGAAGGAGCGATTAGAATCAATTCTATTTTAATGTAACTTTTGACGTTCAAAAGTGCCTTTTATATTGCCTATTTGAAATAAATGCTTTGACTTTAGAGTCCTCAATGTTCTACCATCACATAAAATTTATTATATGTTTGTAAAATGTGGCCGTTATTATTTTAGTATATAGTAGTGTGTTCCGACGCGACGTACGCCGACGCCACTCGTTCGTAGTTGCGGGCACATACTATAGATAAACATAGTTTTGCGGTAGTTAGATGAAAGGTCAACACTTCAATAGGCAATTCTAAAGTTGTAATTTCGCAAATTCGTTCGTTATAAAAGGATCTCTTGTGCAAAATTTCATGCTTCTAGAACTCTTCACCCAGCTGCTTAGGCGGTGCGTTGTCAGTGAATTCAACAATTTATCGAGTATACAATCCTTGTGCCTGATGGTATTTTGCTAACGACAAAAAGGGCCAATTTCCACACAAACTTATATTTCTCCGTTAGAGGCAGAATTTTAGAAAAAAACCTGTATTCCAGATTTTTATTAAAAAGAATGGGTTAAAAATGCTCTGTTTCGCTTATACAGTAACCATATTCTTTAGTTTTTGATGTTTGCCACCGCTCACGAACATCCGTAAATATTGTCCGTATTGTTAAATAATTGCTGTACTTTATGGTCAAGTGATGTACTACAGCTATAATTAATTGAATCTACTATTTTAGGACATTTAAATTAATTTTGTAATGGTTTTTACCGTCCCCGGTTATGTCGGATTGCCAGACGATTTACCAAAAGAGTGAAAGTTGTTCATATTATTAGTATACGACAGCCGGACACATGAAAATTATATCGCGTATAATTAATGTAGGATTTGATAGAAGCTAAGACAGTTCCTTTTTAATAGTGAAAATAAAACCTAATGTGGATCATGATATATCTGATAAAAAAATGTGTTTTGTGAAACTTCTTTTAACATTATATTGTTTTCAGAACTTGCATAAGTACACTAATTTGACCATTAAATGTTGATTCTGGAACAGACGAATTCGAATACCCCCCGTTAGTGTTTTTATTTTAATGATTGGATTGTTTAATGTTGAGGAGGATGCGCTGACCGCAAATTTTCTCAAGTATTTCGCAATTGGCAGGTCAATGTCGGGCTATATGTTGAATAAAATATTTTCGATCGTAACACGTATATATTGACAGAATAATAATTAATCACTAAAATCATGAATACGACCTTCTGAGTCCATAGTTATCCCATTGAATTAGGTTTTCATGAAATAGTCTTTTAATGGGCTACTCTGGCGCTTCACCTTTTTGTTTTAGCGAACTCATTAATATTAGGTACTGTTAGTATTTTATTTCAATGATGTAATGGATTTTACGTATGTATATATGTATTTTGTGTATGTAATATCTTGGGAATTCGCGCCTTAGTAAATAGATACATATTCGGATATTCATCCCAGTGAACTAATGGATTTTGTTTTTGTTTGTTTTATCCTTTAGTTAAGTTTGTGCTTATAATAAACAGGACAGATAGACATCAGTTACTTTATTGTGATTAAATTGCCAAAATCTGTAAATGCAGATCAAATTATCTCAAAGAATTGAGAACAGTCTCCTTAGACCGATTTCTTGCAGCGACAACGAATATGGAATATGTTGTGTGGTATTGTTTTGTTAATGCACGTAAAGTACAAAACGTGTCAACTGCCTCATACGTGTTTCTGGAATGGGTCGATCCACAAATACATTAACTTCATGCGAGTCGCATGTAGAACAAATTCTATTATTTCAAAGTGTTGATCCGCGCGGTTCCGGCCGATTGTGTCAGTGTAATGCTTAGGGGTAGAAATGGTTTAAAGTCTTAAGGCGCGGACTGACTACGATTTTAAATGCTACAACTACATGCTACAGCTCCAACAAATAAGGTTGAAAATTGAATAAATATTTGGATTGACGATGTGACTAAGCTGCGAATTGGCATTTATTTTACGGTTTTATTTAGATTATTCGGACTACACACATTAAATTAAATAATTGTCCGGTTAAAGTTTTAAAGTAATGTTTATTCTATTGAATTCTTTAAAAAAAAAAATGTTGTTATCGCTGAAAATACAGAGATGTTCGACGTCAAAGTTTTTTTTGTGAAACAATTTTTATTGGGAATATCAAACAATTTTTCACTATTCTATTCGGTTAGAATTTTTCTTTAAACCCTTCTCTGTCCACTGTATTTTTTGTGTCGTATATTTTCATTGCGTTACGTCATACTCGATTGTCAAAGACACCAGTGTTTTGTGAATATTGAGGTAACACCGCGCCTTAACATTGGTGTCCGACTGAAAATGGAATTTCAACCGAAAATGAACACAACTATTCGAGTTAGTCTTATTTTCGGCTGAAAACGAAGCCGAAAACAAAAACGATTTATACATGAATAAATATTAATACTGCCGCAGTACAATAAAATCATCACAATATTATGAAACAACATAATTTTTACTAAGATAAACCAATACGTAAATCAACAAAACTTTGACAAAAATAAACACTACTAAAATAAACAGATTCTTGGATTGAATCCTTATAAATCTTCAATTTACATAACAGAACACGTATTCTTAAAACTAATTAAATTATTAATCGAGGTCGCTCTTATTTAATAAGCACATGACATAGTGATTAATTTATAACACCGTCTTGACAAAAATTGTAATAATGTGTGAGCAAATCAACAGATTATTAAACAAATAATTAAAAAAAAGTACAAAATGTAGAAAGTAAGTACGAATTAAAAAAACGAAAAAACACGCTTCCATTGATAACCAAACTAAAAAGTACAAAAAAATGGAAAAAATGCGTGGAGTGCGTGGGTGATATCAGGCACCCCCACGCTCTTTCCATTATTTTGTACTTTTTAGTTCGGTTTTCAATGGAAGCGTGTTTTTAGGGTTCCGTTGCCAAATGGCAAAAAACGGAACCCTTATAGATTCGTCATGTTTGTCTGTCTGTCTGTCCGTCTGTCTGTCTGTCCGAGTATGTCACAGCCGCTTTTTTCCGAAACTATAAGAGCTATGCTGTTGAAACTTGGCAAGAAGATGTATTCTGTGAACCGCATTAAGATTTTCACACAAAAATAGAAAAAAAAAACAATAATATTTGGGGTTCCCCATACATGGAACTGAAACTCAAAAAATATTTTTTCATCAAGCCCATACGTGTGGGGTATCAATGGATAGGTCTTCAAAAATGATATTGAGGTTTCTAATATATATTTTTTCTAAACTGAATAGTTTGCGCGACAGACACTTCCAAAGTGGTAAAATGTGTGTCACCCCCCCCGTAACTTCTAAAATAAGGGAATGATAAAACTAAAAAAAATATATGATGTACATTACCATATAAACTTTCACCGAAAATTAGTTTGAACGAGATCTAGTAAGTAGTTTTTTTTTAATACGTCATAAATCGTAAACCACAATTTACCTTTCATTCAGTCAGCTCAAATATAAAAATTAAAAAAAAAAAACCTTTAATTTCATAAACATAAACCTTATGCATAAACCGTGAATACCTGCAAGTTTGTAAGGAACCCTCGGTGCGTGAGTCCGACTCGCACTTGGCCGGTTTTTAGTCTTTACACGCTTTATATTAGCTTCACTTGTATGTTTGTTTGTAACCGACTCCTTATAGCGCGATTTTGACCCACTTTAAACGACCAGATTTCATTCAAACTTTGCACACCTGTCAAGGACCGATGACAATGCAATAATTTCATAAATTTGTGTCATTATCCTTGCCAGGGTTACCAGGACAGCAAAAAACCTGTCTTAGAAAACTACGCTGACATACGTCACAAACTAATTTGTGCCATTATCCTTGCCAGGGTTACCGTCACAAACTACGCTGACATACGTCGTAATTATAAAGCGTGTAAAAAAGGGATTTGTACAAGTTTTAGCTATTAATATTTACTAGTTGTCACACGGTGATCGAAATATGATCCTAAATAAAAAAAATGAACTCCTTCATATAAAAAAATTGATCTGTGCCAAATGTCATCAACTCTTCCGTCCGCGTAATTTTCGTAAAAAGCTTTTGCTTCACGTAATAATATAGAGAATAATAAAACAGTCGAATATTATGTTTAAACAAATTAGGTACTACGACGGTTGAGTCGGCGTAAAGTTGTCCTGCAGCACTAAACAACTGCTCGCTTGGAACGCTTGTTTGCCGAGGAGAAAGGAATGTCAACACGGGATTTGTTACTGGCCAACTTTTCTAATAGGAAAATGTATCGGCATTGATTTACAACAATGGGTCTGACAGACAGCACCGAATCTTTTGTCTTAACACAGATGATCGATCTTGAGATTCACCTATCTGTGTGTCGTCCAGTATCGTTCCCACCGTAAGTAAAGTTTAAGTCAGTCGAGTAAAACCACGAGCGGACTCGATAGGCCAAATGATGCGCGACAATTCACGAACTTCTGATTCTTGGTTGCCCATAACAACTAACTGGTTTACGGTCGAAAACAAAAACATGGCCGAATCCTGATTATTTGGCCAAAAACAGCCGAAAACGAGGTTTCGGTCGGTCACTACTTAACATAAGTATTTTTGGAGAGTAATCGACTAATTTCGAAAACAACCTTGAGAGTTATTAGATCAAAGTTCACTTCGCGTTGAGATCGCGAAAATAATGAAGTGTATTAATGTGGCCTATCTCATTTAAATAGGTAAGTACTACAAGTAACGTTCTTCTGAATAGGTACCTAATAAACACCTTATTATATCATTAAATGTGTGTTCAAAAGTTAAGAGATTTTTAGTCTGTATAATGTTAATCGAGAGTTCAGCTTTGTTGTTGAGCGACCGAAGGATTACAACATCATTTACTGGTATTGGATCATGAAGCATTCACTAGCAGCAATTCAATTTCAATAAATAGGAAAAAATAATAATAACGTTAATTGTTTAAAACAAAAATTTATTTAATAAATAACATTTTTCGTTGACCTCGACTAGAGTATTCACCACCAACCACTGCTGGAGTGACCGCCGGAGTATCCGCCTGAAGATACACCGCCATATCCACCGCCGTGTCCGCCGCTGTATCCGCCACCGTATCCGCCACCGTATCCGCCACCGTATCCGCCGCCGTATCCGCCAGAGGATCCGCCGCCGAAGCCGCCGGAGCTAGGCACGATTTGCTTGACTGTGATGACCTGGGGCTCGGTGATCACCTTGCGCACGTTGACGACCTGCGGCACGGTGACCACACGCTGCACGTTCACTACCTTGTTGACTGCTACCACCTGCGAACCACCGGAGTAGCCACCTGAGTAGCCACCGGAGTATCCGCCGGAAGAGCCGCCGGAGTACCCGCCAGAGTAACCGCCTAAGGAGCCGCCAGAGTACCCGCCGGAGTAGCCACCGGAGGAGCCACTGGAGTAGCCGCCGCCCCAGCCGGAGCCGAGCGAGCTAGCTCCGCCCCAGCCGCTGCTGTGGCCGCGCTTCTCGCGCACCGCGGCGCCCGCCGCCAGAGCCACCAGCGCGCACAGGATGATCTGGAATGACACAAACATTATTACACCAGGTCACGTAGAGCTGACAAGAAGATAAAGGATGGTGTGATCACAGCTCTCAGCTAACTGTGATACTTTTCGAAACACTGCGACTGCCGCAAGAGAAGCTTTTCACTAAACTTTGCGTTATTAGTTAATTTTGATATTACTTCCAAATAAATTATTAACTCACAAAGGCTTTCATGTTGATATGGTAGTGGGTGGTTGTAGTGTGATGCGCGTGCCGCGCGCGACGTATATATACGCCGCGCGCGCTACGCTGACGTAACGTGTCCTTGACAGACAGCTTTACAGATCTCAAACGATTCAATAACACTTCCTCATGCTGCTGTCTATCTCTTCTTACATTCCTATGGATGGGTTCACTGTGTGGAGATTTGTTTGAATGTTAAGTATATAATTTATTGAAGTTTGAAGTTTCAACAGTATCTGTAAAGAATCCACAAATAAGTGAAATGTGGATTTCTTAGAGGTCCTGTATTTGGCTTCCTACTTATTTAAGTTATATGTTGTATGTCGTAATATATGTGAACGTACAAGTGTAGATGCTGATTTAGGTAGGAGCTATTCCAGGTAGTAGTTTTAGGTAATTATTTGTAACGAAACGGTAACCTTCGGAAAAAAACACATTATTTCTCATTCAAGGCATATTTCCATAGCATATTTATAGTATGAAGGCTGAATTTAAATAACAACCCGTTATGCAAAGCAACTATTTTACCATCTATTAAAACACTAGCTGTTGCCCGCGACTTCGTCTTCTATCCAGGATGAAAGTTGCCTATGTCTTCTCCAGGTCTATCCATGTGACAATTTCATCCAAATCCGCAACAAACAAACAAACAACAAAATCAAATCTTTTCTCTTAATAATTAAGGATTAGTTTAGGGATTTGACTAGCGACCGAGTTT
This sequence comes from Aporophyla nigra, assembly GCA_947507805.1. NCBI lineage: Eukaryota > Metazoa > Arthropoda > Insecta > Lepidoptera > Noctuidae > Aporophyla > Aporophyla nigra. The sequence goes on from OX382304.1 coordinate 875,861, forward strand.
ATAACTCCATAAAAACATCGCGATTTTTTTTATTAAATGTAAGTTAATAAATAACATACATAAAAGGTTTTTGTTAAAAATTGGGTTTGATTTCTGACTCAGACAGGAGCTTACGTAATTAATAAAATAGCTCTGTTTATTTCGTTCTAAATTGGTCAATGGTGCCGATTCTGTTGTAAAAAAATCTCTAAACTAAACTAAAAATTACTAAAATTTGGTTTATTCATGTCAAACGACGATTTCCTATTCTGAAATAGACTAAAGTGACCCAACTTAACTATATTTTAGTTTGTCAGCACTAAGATTGCACTGAGTTATTAGTTTAGTGAAAATGACAATTTTGCTATTCTGAGTTTGCCGGTTTTCACCAAAAATTTAGACTATAATAATTTATTTTGACTAAATCTGACTATTTTTAATCGCGATTAAAAAGGTGTGGAATAAAACTAGTGGCATGAACAAAAATTCACACCAACGCCTCGCCATCACGTGCAAAAACAGTGGTGTATTTTTTATTTTTTCTTTTGCTTATATCTCGAAAATGGCGTGTCCTATCGCAAAAATAATGAAATTTTCGACCCCCTTTATGAAACCCCGGAACATTTAAATCTCAACACGTGGATAATATTTTTTTTTTATTTTTCAAACAAAAACTGAAAAATTCCAAATAAAACACGTCCAGGCTGCCCCCTAACGCGCGCCTTCGTCTCTAAAAAAAATCATTGCGTAGCGCACACAAGTACCACGTTCCGAAACCAACAAAAAAAAAAAAAAAACATGTTGATTGTCAAATTCGTTTTTAGTCGAGTCAAAATAATTTTTAAATTTAGAGATTTTTCCTTGCAGAATAGCGTTAAAATTCTCATAGCCAAAAGTAAGGAATTTTAGAGACAGTTTAGTTAGTTTAGTTCGGTGTACAACAGAATCGGCACCATGTATCTTAGGCCACGTTGCCCTACTACCCATAGCTTCGAGTTTAGCCATGACGTGCCATCGCCAAATCATGTTCATTTACGCAACTGACAACCAATTCGAATTCTGACATCCATACTGCTGACTTTTTTTAGGTTGAGGATTATCTCAGAAATCCCATAAAATTATAGTTTTGCTGGGAAATTGTTGCGCTACTTCTCATAGCTTAAGCACTAGGAAGTGGTCCCCGAATTTCGATCTTGACGTTCAAAAGTGCTGATTCTTAACCTAATGTGAAAATGAAACAGATTTTTTTTTTTAACTTTGACCTGCCTTACCTTGGGATTCACCAATGCTCTATACATTTGACGATCAGATATCTAACGCACTAAGGGCCAACTGTTTTTGTTATAATTTTACTGTTTAAAAAAACTTCGTCAAACATACGCCGCCCTTACTATTAATTGTACCATATGTTGTTGCAGCACAGTTTCGAAGAACAACACGCACCACAGGCAGATACAAAAAGCGACTTTAATTAATAATTTGTATAGACTTGTTTAGAGTGACCCACTCAAGTTTGATAAGTTTTTGAATCGTATGTTTTATTAGAGTTTTAAATCATTTTGATTAACTGTTGAGGTTTATGTAAGTATTTGCGGCTTCGGTACTGTGTGTAACGCTTGCTGATTTTAAAACTCTAACGATAATCTGATAGTTCTTTGATAATATTTTGAGTTCGAGCATCATCTGAAATTCAGTTTTGTCGAATTTGTTTTTATTATATTTTAGAAAACAATACATTTATTGTAAGCAAGTCTGACTGTGACTACATGCATACTGCTTGATTTTGGCTAAGTCTGAGTATTTTGAGGTTAGGATCCGATGAAGTTAATTATCTACAAAAGCATGGAACCCTACGCAATCAAGAAAGTTAGAGCGAAAACAATTACCGAACATATCACAAATTACGTCGCCATCACTGGACGTTACCTGGCCAAATTGCATCACTGAGTCATTTGATGATATCCCCTCCAAAAAAAAGGGCGGTAACAACAAGATTGTTTTTTAGACTTGACATACCTCCAAAAAGACTTGAGGATTGCCACGTAGATTCTATTTTAGCTATGTAATTGTCAAACATCTCCCCCTCTAGGTCTTTAGCCCGTTGACGGAGTATAATGAACGAATGATAGATAAGTTCCTGTACTTCTTAAATTTAGAGATTTTTATCAACGGACTTTTGTACCAGAGAGGGTATTTTGAATTGGAGAGGACCGTTTTTGTCGGTATATACGTGGAATTTTGCCTCCTAATTACTCAATAAAAGTATCCTACCGCCTCATCCATCGACCTTCTACTTAACTGTGACTGCTAGTCTACACAATTTAACTCGCCTTTTATATTTTCGTAATCGGCAATTTTGTACACAAAATTTACTTAGGGTCGACTTGGTAGTCTAAGTAGTTCGACGAATTCCGCGGTAACACATAAGGCTCTATGATGTGAATCTTCCGCTATAAGTGGATCATCACTGCCGCTGACAATAACTTCATCATTAGAAAAAACCAAATCGAGGAATCTACCATAAATCCTCTGCGGACGAACACCATTCGCTGCAAGTGTCAGCGGCAAGTTCACGCTTAACTACAATTAAAATTCCTCCTCCCCTCACTTGGCTAGTATGAGTGTAGTCCCGGTCACGTCTCCACACAAGATACCGGTCATCAAACAATTCCGAGTCAGATATGCCATCCAATAGCCACGTGTCAGTCAAACAGATAACATCAAAATCGTTCCTGCACACATTTCTATAGAAAACAGCTGTCTGAGTATATGTGTTCTGTGCAGCTGGCTTTGTCCGTAGTCCCCGTACGTTCTGATAGTAAATATCAATAGGCGCCATTATATTTATTGAAAGGTTTATTATTCAATCGATTAGATAAAAATATATAAAGCACATTCAAACTTCGGTGATAAAACAAGTCGACGAAGTTGCAAAAAGAATTGGCGTAAAGAAGTGAGTTTAAATTAATATAAGATAAACAAGTTTCGACCAAGTAGCAAAACACAACGTTAACTGATAGAAAATAGAGCATATAATCATAATGGCAATTATTTACTAATTGGTTGTCACCAAGCGAGCAGCGAACAAAAGGAAGGTGAGAAAGGAATGCGTATAAAAACAGTTACGAGTACCTGTGTTTCTCAAACTTAGCGAATCGATATAAGTAAACAAAATACCAGAAAGCCGCAACGACATTCTTAACATAAAAACTTTTTGATATCTCGCTCTGTCTTGATATGATACTTAGGAGAAGTGGTGTTTTTACGTAAAATATTTTACAACCAGTAACCCACACAAATTCAAACCCACGCTTTTTGGTTAGGGCTTTTGTTTGGTTGAGGAGAATTTTGTTATCCAGTGTAAGATGTTCGTTGACATAGATCTTGCTGTCTCCTTGAAGCCCTAGATTACTGGTGTTCAGGTTTTTACGTTTTCTTGCAACAGTCACAAAATCATTTCTTATTTAACTATTGTGCACGGAACAAATTATATTTTTATTTTGATTATCGTTACGCGTTGGTACCGTTGCAATGTAGTTAATCTGCTCTCTAGGGATATGACAGTTGATGGTGTCCCCGATCTTGGCCACTATAGCGAACAGGTTCTCGACGTTTGACAAAGGGTGTGCCAAATCTCGATGTTATTTATACGGGACCTTTGCTCATTCTCACGTTGCTGCTCTTCTAACTTAATCATTCGATCTTGTAAAGTGGATAGTTCTTCATTAGTCTTTTTTATTGACTCGGCTTCCTGCTCCAAGATTGATACCCTACCAGTCAACGCTTTGATTTCGCCGCAGGCAAACTCAGAGGAGTGCTTCACTTCTGAGAATTCTGCCCTTATAGCCTTCAAATCCTCGAGCTCACTCTGGATGGCCTTCACACTCTCAACTAGCTTCGGCTGGGACTCCATTTGGACAGACAGCCGCTCCAGTAGAATGGTCTCATGGTCCGCTGGAACTGGTGACGTCTTTAATGTTGGGATTGGCAGTTGGCACATTTCCATGTATGTTTACGTTCACCGAGCCTATTATACCCGCGTTCCGTTATACCTGAGCAAGGAAAGTCGAATTGCCCTTCACATACGGAGCAAGTAACACCGTCCACGGCTTCATCCCCGCAACGTTTGCACTTAAACATTTTGGGTACCTAATTTAGGAGTTTGAGAAACACTGTCCGTGGGCAGGTAGCAGACTAGCGACAGTTGTAAGTACGCGCGCGATCGGTTTGCCGTCTACCGTCGGACTGATTACATGTGTGTAATATGATGCCTATTTGCATCTATTGCATTTATGTGTAGGAACAAAAAAATACTAGTGTTCGGTATAAAAATACTTTTTTTATTAAACAATAATTTTTAAATAAATCACATTTTTCACTGTTGTTGACTAGAGTTTTCACCACCAACCACTGCTGGAGTGTCCACCAGAGTAACCTCCGGAGGATCCACCGCCGTATCCACCACCGTATCCGCCGCCGTATCCGCCAGAGGATCCGCCCCCGAAGCCGCCGGAGCTAGGCACGATTTGCTTGACTGTGATGACCTGGGGCTCGGAGATCACCTTGCGCACGTTGACGACCTGCGGCACGGTGACCACACGCTGCACGTTGACTACCTTGTTGACGGCCACTACTTGCGAACCACTGGAGTAGCCACCTGAGTAGCCACCGGAGGAACCGCCGGAATATCCGCCGGAGTAGCCGCCGGAATAACCACCGGAGTAGCCACCGGAAGAGCCACCGGAGTAGCCGCCGCTCCAGCCGGAGCCGAGCGAGCTAGCTCCGCCCCAGCCGCTGCTGTAGCCGCGCTTCTCGCGCACCGCGGCGCCCGCCGCCAGAGCCACCAGCGCGCACAGGACGATCTAGAATGAACATACATTATTACACCAGATCACGTAGAGCTGACAAGAAGGTAAAGGATGGTGTGATCACAGCTCTCAGCTAACTGGGACACTTTTCGAAACACTCCGTGTGCCGCTTAGTTATTTCGGATATTACTTCCAAATAAATGATTAACTCACAAAGGCTTTCATGTTGATATGGTAGTGGGTGGTTGCAGTGTGAATTGTGATGCGTGTGCCGCGCGCGACGTATATATACGCTGCGCGCGCTGCGCTGACGCAACGTGTCCTCGACAGACAGCTCTACAGATCTCAAACGATTCAATAACACTTCCTCATGCTACTGTCTATCTCTTTTTACATTCGTATGAATGGGTTCACTTATTGGAGATTTGTTCGCATGTAAAATATATATATATACTAGCTTTTGCCCGCGGTTTCACCCGCGCGGATAACGCAGGAGGACGTACTACCGCGGTAAGATGTGTTAATTCAGGTTATATTATAGGTAATAGCTGCTACCTGCGACTTCGTCACGTGGTATTTAACAAAAAGTTTTTCATAAAAACTGTCTTTGAAAACTACGCTGACATACGTTACAAACTAAGCTGACATACGTCTCAAAATTCAGCGTGTTTTTATTTTTTTTAAACTATTATTAATTTTTCCTAAAAAAATTAAACCACAGAAAAGCAAAAAATAATAAATCTTAAAATTTTGAGTCGGCGCTTTGAGTATTTGTTCTTTGATTTTTCAGCGCCGACTCAAAATGTTAAGGTTTATTATTTTTTGCTTTTCTGTTTTTTCGGCGGTTTAATTTTTTTAGAAAAAAAAATTATTTTGTATTTTTTTGTGACTTTAACGTACCAATAATACTTGGCAAGGTATACCCTATCCAATGAATAAAGAATTATCAAAATCGGACTACTCTGTATAAAGTTATGCGTGGTTAAATATTACAATCAGTGAGTGAACGATCAATCATCCCCTGTTTTCTGACCCTTAGGGTTTGATTTTGTTTTCCAAATTTATATGAGACCACCCTCGGAGTATACCCTTTCCAATAAAAAAAGAATTATCACAATCGGACTACTATGTAAAAAGTTATGCGTAGTCATAAATAAAAATAAAAAAAATACGCGTCGAATTGATACTCCTCCGTTTTTTTCGTCGGTTAAAAAGTGGTTATCTTAATATTAAAAACAGAAACTCCAATTTTATTTATTTGTATAGAAGTATAGATAATATGTATAGATATAATAACCTAAACGAGGCAAAAGGAGTGTGTAGAGATCGTAGCAGGTGGCGTTCCGTGGTTTCTGCCTACCCCCATGGGATAAAGGCGTGATTGTATGTATGTATGTAAAATATATGATTTACCGCAGTTTGAACTTTCAGCAGTATGTGTAAAGATTCCACAATTAAGTTAAATGTGGATTCTTTACAGGAACTGTCTTGTATTTTGCTACCTTCTTATTTAGTTATATGTTACAGTAATACATAAGTGAGTGAAGATGCTGTTTGAGGTAAGAGCTGATTCAGGTAATGGTTTAGGGTAATTATTTGCAACGAAACGGTACTTAACCTTCGGGAAACAAAATAACACATTATTTCCTTTTCAACATATATTTCCATTCCAATGAAGGCTGAAATTGAATAACCACCCGTAATGCAAAGCAACTATTTTACTATACATTAAAACAGCTACTACTACTTGTTCAAACATACGCCGCCCGTACTATTAATTGTACCTATATGTTGTTGCAGCACAGTTTAGAAGAACAACGCGCACCACAGGCAGATACAAAAAGCGACTTTAATTAATAATTTGTATAGACTAGTTTAGAGTGACCCATTGAAGTTTGATTTTTGGAATGGTATGTTTTATGAGAGTTTTAACTCATTTTGATTAACTGTTAAAGTTTATGTAAGTATTTGTGGCTTCGGTACTGTGTGTAACGCCTGCTGGTTGTAAACACTAATGATAATCTGATAATTCTTTGATGATATTTTGAGTCCGAGCATCATCTGAAATTCAGTTTTGTCCAATTTGTTTTAATTATATTTTCGGAAAAAATAAATTTCTTGTTAGTAAATCTGACTGTGACTATATGCATACTGCCTGATTTTGGCTAATACATACATACATATAATCACGCCTTTTGCCCTTGGGGATAGGCAGAAACCACGGAACGCCACCTGCTACGATGTCTACACACTTCTTTTGCCTCGTTTAGGTTCATACAATTGGTCATACACACACGCCGGTTGCGAGTACTACGCACCTGACCTTTCTGAAGAATATCACCAATAAGGTCCCTATACGTCCTCCTAGGGCGTCCCCTCCCGGTGTTTCCACTCACATCTGCCTTGTAAATACCTTTTGTGAGCCGACCTTCATTCATCCTCTCAACATGACCAAACCATCTAAGCATACTTTTTTCAATTTTTGTCACTACATCTTCTTTTAAACACCGTTCTCTTATCACATCATTCCTCAGCCTATCATTCATAGTCACACCACACATGCTTCGCAAGGAACGCATTTCCACAGCATTTATACTACTATTATGCTTCTTTTGCCATACCCAACATTCATTTCCATACATAAGCGTAGGCACCAGTACACCATTGTGAACAGCCAGTCGAGCCTTATCGGACATCAACTGGTTGGTCACAATCGCATGTAAAGCACCATTTACTTTATTTCCCGCATTCACTCTTCTTTCCACATCTTTATCAATCTTTCCATCCCTTGTAAACAAACTCCCCAAATATAAGAACTCACTTACTTGCTCCACACTCTTATCATTTATTTTCACATCACACACCGATACGTTCTCTTCTCTTTCAAACACCATGACCTTCGTCTTATTCACATTTATATTCATCCCCTTCATCTTAAATGCTTCATCCATTACAGTCACCATGTCTTGCAACTGTTCTGCTAACGATGCAAGTAGAACTTGATCGTCTGCGTAGAGAAGGCATTTGACAGGCAACTCACTCATTGTCAATCCACACTCACCCTCTTTCAAATCTGTCAGACAACTATCCATGTACAAGTTGAACAGCCACGGTGACGCTACACAGCCCTGCCTAACACCCCTCGAGATGCAAAACCAGTTCGTGTATGCCCCATTTATCCTAACACTGATTTTGGCTAAGTCTGAGTATTTTAAGGTTAGTATGAAGTGAATTATCTATACTTCCATAGGACCTTAAGCAATGTTGTAAAATAAGGTATTGGTCTGTTACGTGCTTGTAGTGGGTACGAGCGCGCCTGCTGAGAGTGGTGTAGATTCGATCCCCAGGTTGGAACACGTGCTACTGGTTTTATTCAACAGGTGACTCTCGGAGTCAGCACGTTAACTTTAAGGACTGGTTCTCTAAACGTTTGATGGCAATTAACTAGACCTTTAGAGTTTGGACCGCGAACATTATATCACTGATGTATGTTATGTGACATCGAATACAGGGTGTGCTGACTTTACGTTTGGTGTACTGTTCAGGATTATTTTTAATATCATCTGCATCATCATTTCAGCCGTAAGACGACATAGGCCGCGCCTTATTTGGGGGGCTTTGACATAATCGCCACGCTTGGCAGGCAGGTTGGCGATCGCAGTGTGTTAGTAAAATGCATAGAGCACAATGCTGCCCATTCTCTAGTAAGTCCCTTAGTCGCCTTTTACACACCCACAGGAAGAAATCGGGTGGTGTTATTCTTTACGCCCGGCACCACATGGTAACCAATTCACATAACAATTATAAACCCAAATTAAATACATTAAAATTCAATGAAATTGAATAAAACATTTAAAATGTGCAGTGGCCGAGTGATGGCCCCGAGTTACGAGTTGTAGGTTTGAACCCAGGCAGGCGCTATACTTGTGACACAGGCCTCCTCTCGGTGAGAGGGAGTGGGCCTTAATCTACCACGCGCGTCCAGTGCAGGTTGGTAGATGTCACATGTCTTCGAATTTTTGGTCCTAGGACAAACCGGTTTCTTCACGATGTTTTCCTTCACCGTTATGAGAGCAGTGGTGATAAAATTATTTACATATAGTAAAGCGCCTGCCTTTTATTTTGTGGGTGGGAAATCATCAATTGACTTCTACCGCTCTAGGCGGAGCGGCGGAGGGCGTGTCAGACTTTTACTGACTAAGACCCACCCTTGTTCCATCAATTGCCTATATGCCAGGGCCATGGTAACTCTTTCGAACAAATCTCGCGACTCTGTCAGGCATCGGTCCTAGCTGAAGGGGTATATCAGTTTTGCTGACATCTCTTAGAGGCGCGCATGGAACACAACGCGCCGTCGACAAGGGCCTGGTTCTAACAGCAAGCCCGCGCCTGCGCTGGCTGGGAGTCCGCAATCGACTCCCGACGCCCTGGGCGTCTCCTCCTGCGGCACCTAGGGCCATACCTTGCCCTGCAGGGCCGGACGCGACAGGTTGCCGCCGCCGATCGCCTCCACGAGGATATAGCGCTTGCCTGGGTTCGAACCCACGACTTACAACTCTATACTAATGAATAACACTTAATTGTTCATGTGCATCCGGTTACACTGGAAGCCGACCCCAACATGACTGGGAAAATCTAGCATTGACAGCGGCACATGATGATGACGATGACGATTTTAAAGAAAGCAAAAGAAAAATAAAGAAAGGTCAATGCTACATCTATATCTATATATATAAAATTCAAAGTCCTGAGTGACTGACTGACTGATATATCAACGCACAGCCTAAACCGCTGGTCCTAGAGCCATGAAATTTTGAGGATGTGCTCTTTGTGAAGAGTAAGTATCCACTAAGAAAGGGTTTTTTGAAGTTCCATTCCTAAGAGGGTGAAATGGGGGGTTGAAATGGTGAATTTTTCGACATCCACGCGGGCGAAGTCACGAGCAGAAGCTAGTCGTAATAATAAATGGGCTCACCGTTCAGCAATCTGATAACGAAGCGGTTCTGATTTTCCGAGCGTGTATCAAGATACAAGAAACTAACTCTCCCACTTACAAGATGCCTTATTCGATCTGTTCACTGAGATAATTGCGCTAAATAGACATGTGATGCCTATTTTCATCTATTGTATTTAAGTCTAGGAACAAAAAAATACCACTGTTGGGTTTTTTTTTTTTTTTTAATAAACAATAATCTATAAATAAATCACATTTTACAATGTTGTTGACTAGAGTTTTCACCACCAGCCACCGCTGGAGTGACCGCCAGAGTATCCGCCGGAGGATCCACCGCCGTATCCACCGCCGTATCCACCGCTGTATCCGCCGCCGTATCCGCCAGAGGATCCGCCACCAAAGCCGCCGGAGCTGGGCACGATTTGCTTGACTGTGATAACCTGTGGCTCGGAGATCACCTTGCGCACGTTGACGACCTGCGGTACGGTGACCACACGCTGCACGTTCACTACCTTGTTGACTGCCACCACCTGCGAACCACCGGAGTAGCCACCTGAGTAGCCACCGGAGTATCCGCCGGAAGAACCGCCGGAGTACCCGCCGGAGTAACCACCGGAGGAGCCGCCGGAGTACCCGCCGGAGTAGCCACCGGAGGAGCCACCGGAGTAGCCGCCGCCCCAGCCGGAGCCGAGAGAGCTAGCTCCGCCCCAGCCGCTGCTGTAGCCGCGCTTCTCGCGCACCGCGGCGCCCGCTGCCAGAGCCACCAGCGCGCACAGGACGATCTGGAATGACACAAACATTATTACACCAGGTCACGTAGAGCTGACACGAAGATAAAGGATGGTGTAATCACAGCTCTCAGCTAACTGTGATACTTTTCGAAACACTGCGAGTGACGCAACTGGGGCTTTTCACTGAACTTGTCTTATTAGTTATTTAATATATTATTTCCAAATAAATGATTAACTCACGAAGGCTTTCATGTTGATATGGTAGTGGGTGGTTGTAGTGTGATGCGTGTGCCGCGCGCGACGTATATATACGCCGCGCGCGCTGCGCTGACGCAACGTGTCCTCGACAGACAGCTCTACAGATCTCAAACGATTCAATAACACATCCTCATGCTATTGTCTATCTCTTCTTACATTCGTAAGAATGGGTTCACTTATTAGAGATTTCTCTGCATGTAAAATATATGATTTACCGCAGTTTGAACTTTCAGCAGTATCTGTAAAGAATCCACAATTAAGTTAAATTTGGATTCCTTACAGGAACTGTCTTGTATTTTGCGACCTACTTATTTAGTTATATGTTATAGTAATACATAAGTGAACATACAAGTGAAGATGCTGTTTGAGGTAGGAGCTGATTCAGGTAATGGTTTAGGGTAATTATTTGCAACGAAACGGTACTTAACCTTCGGGAAACAAAATAACACATTATTTCCTATTCAACATATATTTCCATTCCAATGAAGGCTGAAATTAAATAACCACCCGTAATGCAAAGCAACTATTTTACTATACATTAAAACAGCTACTACTACTTGTTCAAACATACGCCGCCCGTACTATTAATTGTACCTATATGTTGTTGCAGCACAGTTTAGAAGAACAACGCGCACCACAGGCAGATACAAAAAGCGACTTTAATTATACGTTGTATAGACTAGTTTAGAGTGACCCACTGAAGTTTGATAAGTTTTTGAATCGTATGTTTTATGAGAGTTTTAACTCATTTTGATTAACTGTTTAGGTTTATGTAAGTATTTGTGGCTTCGGTACTGTGTGTAACGCCTGCTGATTGTAAAAAACTCTAATGATAATCTGATATGCATGCATCAATGTATATATGTAACATTTTGCATCGTTGTGTATGTAAGCGGGCACGCCCTTTATGCCTGGAGGCTCTTATTTGGGTTTTAAGTTCTATTTATGATTTTATTATTTCAGCTTGAGTTTAGTTTTCAATGTTTTGTTGGTATATTGGCGTGTGCTAGCTGACATATGGCGAATAATGTATGTTTTGTTTTATAATATTAATAACTTACACAATATGGTATAGAATCAAGTTCTTCTAACTTAACAGAGCGCTGTGCTGCTGGGGAGTTTGTCCCGCCACTTCTTCCCAGCTAAAGCACTAGGAAGTGTCGAAGGGTGGGCGTTTTCGGAGGACTGTCTTATGTAACTTTGACGTTCAAAAGTGCTGACTCTCAGCCTAGTTTGAATAAATGACTTTTGATTTTGATAGTTCTTTGATGATATTTTGAGTTCGAGCATCATCTGAGATTCAGTTTTGTCGAATTCGTTTTTATTATATTTAAGAAAACAATTCATTTCTTGTTAGTAAGTCTGACTGTGACTACATGCTTACTAGTCTGAGTATTTTGAGGTTAGGATCCGATGAAGTTAATTATCTACACTTGGATGGAACCCTAAGCAATGTTGTAAAGTAAGGTTTTGGTCCGTTTCGTGCGTGTAGTGGGTACGAGCGCGCCTGCTGAGAGTGGTGTGGATTCGATCCCCAGGTTGGAACACGTGCTACTGGTTTTATCCAACAGGTAACTCTCGGAGTCAGCACGTTAACTTTAAGGACTGGTTCTCTAAACGTTTGATGGCAATTAACTATTCCTTTAGTGTTTGCACCGCGAACATTATATAATTGATGTATGTTATGGGACTGCGAAAAGAGGTTGTGCCGACTACATATTTGGTGTACTTGTTCAGGATTATTTTTAATATCAACTTCATCATCATTTCAGCCGTAAGACGTCCACTGCTGGACATAAATCTCCCCCAATTTAGGGGGCTTTGACATAATCGCCACACTTGGCAGGCGGGTTAGCGATCGCAGTGTGGTGGTAAAATGCATAGAGCACACTGCTGCCCATTATCTAGTAGTCCCTTAGTCGTCTTTTACGGCTCCCATGGGATAAAATGGGGTGATGCTGTTCTTTACGTCCGTCCACAATAAAGATTTCCAAGATGTTGGTGATTTGACACCATATTATATTATGATTTTTATTATTAGAAATACAAGTAAATCTAAATTATATCACTTCAAAATTAATAGAACACATACATAATAATTAAAATTATTATCTTTAATTATTCAATTAACATAACAGTTTATAAAACCAAATTAAATACATTACAATTCAATGAAATTGAATAAAACATTTAAAATGTGCAGTGGCCGAGTGATGGCCCCGAGTTACGAGTTGTAGGTTCGAACCCAGGCAGGCGCTATACTTGTGACACAGGCCTCCTCTCGGTGAGAGGGAGTGGGCCATAATCTACCACGCGCGTCCAGTGCGGGTTGGTAGATGTCACATGTCTTCGAATTTTCGGTTCTAGGACATGCCGGTTTCCTCACGATGTTTTCCTTCACCGTTATGAGAGCAGTGGTGATGAAATTATTTACATAATATAGTAGAGCGCCTGCCTTTTACTTTGTGGATGGGAAATCATCAATTGACTTCTACCGCTCTAGGCGGAGCGGCGGAAGGCGTGTCAGACTTTTACTGACTAAGACCCACCCTTGTTCCATCAATTGCCTATATGCCAGGGCCATGGTAACATCTTCAATACCTCAGTGTTGTTGCTGAACGGGATCAACTAAAGGTGGTTACAGATGGTTTCAACAACTGTAGTAATTTGTATGAGGAGGCTTTATGTAAGGTTAGGGACCTAGAGGATGAATTAATCCATGCAAATGTCAAAATTCAACAGTTAGAAAAGGATAAAGAACGTAATCAGGTCAAAGAAACTGACCATTTGTTTAACGAATTGTTTAATACAAATTGTAACCCACACTCTATAACGACAATTGACCTTACCGAGAATTCCTTACTGAAACATAACTGTAGTCATAAAATAAGTCAAAATAAATTAAAAAAATATGCAAGACTGAATAAAATTATTAAAAAATGTAATAAATTCAAGAAACATCAGAAACATTATTCCAAAAATATTCAATTAAGGAAAGAACGTGTTTCTCTTGTCAACAAATTGAAAAATTATCAAATTAAATTAGAAGATAGCATAAATATATATGAAATAGACACTCAGCGCTTACAGTCTGAAATTCAAGTTCTTGATGAATCCCTTAAGTCACTTTATAATAAATATGTATGCTCTAAGCACCAAATTAAGGAACATATCCTTGCTACAAATGAATTGGTAGACAGAGTGGATTTGCTGACTCTCAATAATACTCAGTGCACTTGCCAAAGGGTATCCAACCTTGATGCCCTCCAGCCTGAGGCAACGGTGGACCCGTCCCAAGTTGTGAGTAGTCTGCACTGTATCTCCATTCAAAATATACCTGATACTGTGCATGAACAATCTCAAGGGGTACAGTCAGTACCTAGTAGTGTTACCCCTTGTTGCAGTCACCTTGGTTTTCAGTCCGTTATGTTCTCAGATAGTATAGGAAGAGGTTTAGGGAAATTAGTTAGTAACAAGTTGAATATTTCTAATCAAAATAATTGTTTGCCTGGGAAATCCTTTACAGAAATAATGTCATCAATTATGAGATATCAATATGATTGTAATACCAACATAACTGTGTTTGTAGGTAATAGTTCACAGATCAAACAAGATGATATTACTGACAGTGTTACTGAGATTTTAAAGATTAATTGTAACAAAATTATTTTGTGTGCTTTTCCATATTTTGAGAAATTATCTAGTAGAAAAAACAAATATATTCATATGCTTAATAATCATATGCAGTTTTTGGTCAGTCACTACAGTGATAAACTTATATTTTTTGATACCAACATTTTTGTTGATAAGCTAAAATCAACAAGGAACTCAGTGTATCTGCCCCTTATGTTTAGACATAAAATAGCGAGGCTATTAGCTTATATTAACTCAGACATAAGTAGTATGTCGAAGTCTTGTTTATTTACTGTTGGTACTTATATTAACTCAGACATAAGTAGTATGTCGAAGTCGTGTTTATTTACTGTTGGTAGTGATACTAACACTACTATTGATACGCCTAGTAGTTTAAACTAGTAGGTGCGACAACGGATGAGCCGCATATGTTGAATGTTGTTCATCAAAATATGCAGGGTCTGTCCGGCAAAGAGTTAGAGTTAAGCTTATTTATAGAGAATCATGATGTTCAGGTGTTATGTTTAACTGAACATTGGTTGAAAGAACATGAAGTAGTGTTTATCAATGATGATAATTTTACTGTACAAAGTTCATTTGCGAGAAAAAGGGCCATCCGCGGTGGTTCTTTAGTTCTTGTTTCAAACAAGCTGAAATGTAAGCAACGTTTAGATTTAGTTAATCTTTCTATTGAGCGCACTATTGAGTTGTCTTGTGTTGAACTCGAGCGATACGTTATAATTTGCGTTTATCGACCCCCCTCTGGGGATTTCATTTGTTTCGAATCAGTCATGGAGGATTTACTCAATAAGTTAAAATCAAGTAATAAAAGTATAGTTGTATGTGGAGATTTTAATATTAATATTCTAGAGGTAACTCCATTAAGTATTAGACTTCTCAATCTGTTTAGGTCATTTAATTTATTTAACTTGTTTTTTGAACCAACCAGGATCACGGCATGTTCGTCAACTTGTCTTGATAATATATTTAGTGATTGTGATGCCAAAAATAAATTAGTGTTAACTGATTTAACGTCCGACCACTGTGGTTTGCTATCCAGTTTCCCTATGCCATTGTGTAAAAAGGCGCGTAAACTTGAATGCAGGCCTTATACAGCTAGTCGTTGCACCAAGTTTAAAAATAATATAGCTCGCAGAATTGCACCATCTATAGTAGAACACGATAATCCTAATGCAATTTATGAAGCCCTCTTTGATGTAGTGCAAAAAGAGTACAAATCTACTTTCAAGACCAAAACCATTGACATTAATGGCACCTCCGTTGGCTTTAACCAATGGGCTACTCCAGGTATTTACAAAAGTAGAGCGAGGCTTTACGAGTTATATGGTTTAAAAAAATACAGGTTTGATACTCCTTTCCTAGAGTATGTAAAAAAATATTCAAAATTATTTAAACAGATTAGTGCTTTTGCTAAATCCAAATTTTTAAGCGATCAAATTAAAAATTCAAATAATAAAATAAAAACTACTTGGAAAATCATTAACAATGAGACGGGTAAATCGGTTAAACAAGAAAAACAACTTGAAATTTTGGTCGACAACAAATTAGTTAATACGCCAGCTGACGTAGCACAGGCATTTAATGAGTTTTTTGCCAACATACCTGTAACTACGACTCGCTCCTTAAATTCGTCCCCGTCTAAAGCTGATAATCTTTTGCATAGTAGTGTGCCAAAAAGTAGTTGCCTATTCAATTTTGAACATGTAACGCCTCGTGATGTAGTTAATGTTTTTAACACACTTAAGTCTAAAAACACTGGTGATTTCTGGGGCATTTCCATCAAACTATTAAGTAATATAATAGACATCGTAGCCCCCTATTTAGCTGTTACTTTTAATAAATGTGTTGATGTCGGAACTTTTCCTGACCTCATGAAGAGTAGCAAAGTCATACCATTATTTAAATCAGGTAATAAAAATGACGTTTCTAATTTTAGGCCTATTTCTATCTTACCTGCATTTAGCAAAATATTTGAAAAGTTAATCCTCAAGCAGTTGCTAAGACATTTTAATTTAAATAGCCTCCTTCATAATGAGCAATATGGCTTTACAAAAGGTCGTTCAACTACAGATGCGGGTGTTGCTCTCTTGAAACACATTTTTAACGCATGGGAGAAGTCGCAAAATGCTATCGGAGTATTCTGTGATCTCTCCAAAGCCTTTGATTGCGTGCACCATGACACGCTTTTGCGTAAACTACGTCATTACGGTGTCCATAACGAAGCTATAAACGTAATAAATTCTTACTTACATAATAGGTTCCAATGTGTAGATATTAATGGTGTAAAGTCTGCCGGGCTACCGGTTCAGTTAGGTGTGCCTCAAGGCTCTATACTCGGCCCATTCTTGTTCTTAGTGTATATCAATGACTTACCATTCTTTTTAAAGGGTATTTGTGACGTTGTACTGTTTGCAGATGATACATCTCTTATTTTTAAAGTAGACAGGAACAGACCAGATTTTGACGACGTGAACTGTGCACTCTCGATGGTTACCGATTGGTTTACGGCAAATAACCTAGTTCTCAATGCCAAGAAAACCAAATGTGTAAAGTTCGCCTTACCGAATGTTAGAAATCTAGGTCCCAACATCGTCTTAGATAAAGAGGTGCTTAAAACTGTAGACTCGGCAGTTTTTCTGGGCATAACAGTGGATGGCAAACTTCAGTGGGGCCCACATATTTCAAGCCTAGCGGGAAGGCTCAGTTCAGCTGCCTACGCCGTCAGAAAAGTAAGACAATATACTGACGTTGATACAGCTCGGTTAGTCTATTTTAGTTATTTCCACAGCGTTATGTCTTACGGTATTCTACTGTGGGGTACTGCAGCTGATATTCAAAATATTTTTGTCCTTCAGAAACGAGCTGTTCGAGCAATTTATCAGCTAGGTGCCAGAGTTTCCCTAAGGGACTTTTTTAAAGATATTGGTATTCTTACGGTGTCATCACAATTCATTTTCGCCAACATCTTATATATTAGGCAAAATATACACTTATACGCTAAAAACAGTGATATTCACACTGTTAACACTAGAAGTAAGGACAAACTACGTGTTCCCTTTCACCGGCTTCATAAGGTGCATAACTCATTTGTTGGGCTTGGTATAACATTTTACAACAAGCTACCACCTTCTTTACTAGAATTACCTTTTAATGCGTTTAAAGCTCAAGTAAAATCCAACCTTTGTCAAAAGGCGTACTATTCCATCAACGATTATTTAAATGATAAGAATAGTTGGTCGCTGTGATTAACTCAAGACAATGTTTATGTTCTTTCTCCAGTATTAGCGTACCTAGTGATAGGTTCAATATAATTGTTTCCTTATTTTTTTTCCTGTTTATGCCAATTTTATTTTATTAGTATTGCATAATGTGGTTAGCTAGCGACCTCGACAAGTAATCATTCAATTCTTGCTTGAGCAACCGGCAGCAAGTTCGTCATGCTCCCTTAGATGTCAATGCTTGCGGTAGCGTCGGGGGTCGGGTTGCCCCCTTCCCTCAAATATGGCGAGGGGGGCAATGGCTGATCTTTGCGTTATGCTCGTGAACGGGTGCTGCTTGTGGTGACTGGTCGTCTTGCTGACTTTGGTGTTGATATTATTATTAATATTACTTACCTGTTTAATTTATTTTACATCGATGGTCCTAGTTTATCATTTGTGGCCTCGAGTTGTAACTCAGGTCGTAACAGCTATGTGAACATTCAGCATTGCATATGTAAGCTGTCACGCCCTTTATGCCAGTTTTTTATTTTTGCAGCCATGTTTCTATATACATATTTTTATTTTTGCTTATGCTTGAGTATAGTTTTCATTTAATTTGTTGGTATATTGGGTTGGCTAGCTGGCATATAGCAAATCATTTAATTTAATTTGTGTCTCTTAATGTTTTACTATATACCATTGTATAGAATCAAGTTCTTCTAACTGGACAGACAGCTGTGCTGCTGGGGAGTTTGTTGGCCACTTCTTCTTCCCAGCTAAAGCACTAGGAAGTGCGCGACGGGTGGGCGTTTTGGGGGGACTGTCTTTTGTAATTTTGACGTTCGAAAAGTGCTGATCCTCAGCCTAATTTGAATAAATGACTTTTGATTTTGATTTTGAACTCTTTCGAACAAATCTCGTGACTCTGTCAGGCATCGGTCCTAGCCGACCCCTTCAGTTTTGCTGACATCTCTTTGAGGCGTGCGTGGAACATGACGTGCCGTCGACACGGGCCTGGTCCTGACAGCAAGCCTGCGCCTACGATGGGCGGAGTCCGCAGTCGATTCCCGACGCCCGGGGCGTTTCCACCTGCGGCGGCTAGGGGCGTGAGGGCGCACGGACAGCTTCTCCCTCACGCGCTCCGCCTCCTCTTTCGCGAGCATTACTGCTTCGCAAAAGGAGGTGACGGCTTCCCATGCCCTCTGCTCTGACGCGACAGGTTGCCGCCGCCGATCGCCTCCACCCCACAACTCTATACTAATGAATAACACTTAATTGTTCATGCGCATCCGGTTACACTGGAAGCCGACCCCAACATGACTGGGAAAATCTAGCATTGACAGCAGCACATGATGTTGGCGATGACGATTTTAAAGAAAGCAAAAGAAAAGTAAAGAAAGGTCATTGCTACATCTATATCTATATATATATAAAATTCAAAGTCCTGAGTGACTGATTGACTGACTGACTGACTGATATATCAACGCACAGCCTAAACCGCTGGTCCTAGAGACATGAAATTTTGAGGGTGTGTTCTTTGTGAAGGGTAGGTATCCACTAAGAAAGGATTTTTTGAAATTCCACCCTTAAGAGGGTGAAATGGGGGGTTGAATTTTTTGTGAAACGTTTTATTCTCTGGGTCGATTTACACAAAAATTGGTACACACACTCTTCGAGCATAATTATGAGACGTGTGTATCACAGTTTTTCCAAAATCATCCCCTTACTGAGTCAAATAGGGTTTCGAAAATCCTACATGTCTTGGTTGACGTGCGCATGGCGTGTGAGGCAGCTCGGGGAGCGCATTGTCGTCACCGTTGTCCAATCTCAACCAAAGTATCAAGAAGTATTAAATATGTAACTCATATCAATATGAACTAATATTTGCAAGTTATAAGTAAAGAACGCGTTTTTTTCCGTTAGTGCAATGTTATTAAGTAAAATGACACTAACTATTCTTTAATAGATACCTATGCAACTTTATAAGTAAAAATAAATTAGTCACATCCTCACTATAAAACTTTACGCACTATTATCTAAATCTGTACGCTCAGTGAGAAATATACGACTTTAGTTTTTACATTAAAGTAAAACATAACGACCAAGCCACAATCATTAATGAAATTCTTTTGAGATCTTTCGAAGGAGTTGAAAATCATTATAAATCAGTGGACTCGAGTGATGAACAACGATGACGCCATAAATTACCCGGTTGAGTTAACACATTGAAGCTGGTCTCCCAACTCACTTATTAAAAAACTTAAAAAAAGAAACAACCGACTTCCTTAAAAACACTATAAAGTAAAAAATAACTTTTATTTCGGAAGTCGGTGGCAAAAAACTTAAATACATACAGATCCTAAGACACCGACTTCCGAAATTAAAGTTATTTTTTACTTTGTACTATTTTTAAGGAAGTCGGTTGTTTCTTTTTTAAGTTTTTAAGTTTATTTTTAACTTTTTATTTATGGTATCTACCCCGCACTAATTCCTATACCACTACTGGCCAGGTGAAATTTAAAACTTATATAGTTAGTATGCGTTTGGAGAGAGCACAAAGATCAGTGCTAAAAGTACTGGCAAACAAACCTCTGAGATTCCCAACATCTGAACTTTATTCGCTCTGCAACGTCCTTTCTGTAAGACAATCATTTATACTTCAAACTATTGTTAAGAAGCACGACCTCACGAAGTTCGACCCTCAGTACCTTCCAAAGAAGCGACGTTCTGAATTTGTCTGCAAGACATTATTCTCCAGATTGGCACTAGTAAGGCGCCACTTTAACTACATTAGCCCTAAACTGTACAATAATATAAATAGAAACATAAAAATGTATCCACTAACAAGAAATTTACTGAAAAGAAAACTGTCAGAAATGCTAAAATCTTTGTCCTACGAAGCTACAGAAAAACTTGTGGTAACATAACACATACATTCCTCTCACAAAAACACATAACCTCCCTCTCACTCACCCTGACACTCACTACTCACACACTCCTCAACAACCACTACACACTGACACATAGTTAGTAAAATTTAAATGACCTTTAACTTTAAATTTTATTTTATTATTAAGTTATTTCTTTCTTTTAATTATTTGTCTGGAGCAAATGCACCATGTTCTTGACGTGGGCGTTGATAGCTGCGCCACAGTTTTTAACTTTTGTAGCAATCTTCGTATCGTGTAAATTTGTGTTCTCAAACTTGTTCCATATAAACATATTTTATTTTATTTATAGTTTTCTCATGGATGCCATTGTCAGAACTGGACCAATTGAAATGAGACCACACGGAAAGCACCAGCTTTCATATAAGAACAGAATCATCAAAATCGGTTCACCCATTCGAAAGTTATGAGGTAACAAACAAAAAAATAAAACAGTCGAATTGAGAACCTCCTTTTTTTGAAGTCGGTTAAAAATTTAGAGTTGGCGCCCCAGTTATGTTGCTGCGTAATTTAAACCCGCCAAAATTATGCAATGGCACCAGGTTGCGAGTGAAAACATTGCAACTAAATGTTATCGAGACAAATACTAACAGGTTGTTCCCGAGGTGAGTCTGTGTTTATTCCGAGGATTTCTCTAACACCATCGAACTACCCCTTCGAGTTCAAAAGAGTGCAGTTTTCTTCAAAGTCTGCTTTGCCATGACCATAAATAAATCTCAAGGCCAAACTCTTAATTTAGTAGGGGTAGACTTACGGGGCGAAACTCCGCTGCCGCGACAAATCGCGGCACGGCGGACAGAGCTCCGGTGTGATCTCATGGCGACATGGCGGTTACGATTGTCGCAACCCAGTGTTGGGCACGCCGCAATTGCTCTTTGAGGAGTGGATGGAGAGGCGCCACGGCGTTTACCTTTCGCCTATCGAAAGTCCTCACCGAACTATACTACTCTCATTCCAAAGATTAGTTTTACAGAGAATTTTGTCATATTTGCATTATTTGGGATATTGACAGTTTGTATATCAAATTAGCGCGTACATTTTTTATTGTTCGGAAACAAGCGACCAGGTTTCGTGTGAAAACCTTACATTTAAACGTGATAGAGCCCCCGCCATTGTATTTACTGGCTGTGCTCAACGTGAATCGGTGTACTATATACCGCTGATACCACTAATACCGATGGAATACCCATTTGGGCTTAAAAGGCTGCAGTCCCCTTAGTTTTCACAATAATGATTAATAAGTCTCGGGGACAGCCACTGAAAACAGCGGGATATGATCTTAGAGGGGACTGCTTGTCGCAGGGCCAGTTTTACGTGAGGTCATCTAGCAGCCAGGTTGTATTAGCGCAGGTTGAGGGCAGAATCTCAGTAGTATATAAAGAGATACTTTAAGTATAAACTCAAAAATAAATAGTCTTAAACCCCTGTGAACAGCAATTTAAGTAAAATCATCATTTGAATAATTAAGGTAATTTTTATTTTTTTCAAAATTCCCTCTGGAATGTGAATATAGGGTATTTATATTTTCGGTTTAAAGTTGTCTTCCAATTTGGCATGCAAGTAGGTAATTTGCGGTTCCGTTATATATTCCGTTACTATTGGCAGGTTTTAGCGTTATTTATACTACAGCAAGCATTTATCAATCCAAGCGTCGCTCTTCGGATAAGACAAAGCAAGCAGTGCCATAAGACATTTTTTTCCTGGATTAACACATAGGGTAATTTTAATCCTGGTAGTACGTTCCTGTGGGATATTTTTCGACCACCACGCGGGCAATGCCGCGGGCAGAAGCTAGTCTATATATATAAAATTCAAAGTCCTGAGTGACTGACTGACTGATATATCAACGCACAGCCTAAACCACTGGTCCTAGAGACATGAAATTTTGAGGATGTGCTCTTTGTGAAGAGTAGGTATCCACTAAGAAAGGGTTTTTTGAAATTCCATTCCTAAGAGGGTGAAATGGGGGGTTGAAATGGTGAATTTTTCGACATCCACGCGGGCGAAGTCACGAGCAGAAGCTAGTCGTAATAATAAACGGGGTCACCGTTCAGCAATCTGATAACGAAGCGGTTCCGATTTTCCGAGCGTGTATCAAGATACAAGAAACTAACTCTCCCACTTACAAGATGCCTTATTCGATCTGTTCACTGAGATAATTGCGCTAAATAGACATGTGATGCCTATTTTCATCTATTGTAATAGGTTGGGGAAAAAGTTTCTTCGCATTTTTTAAGAAAATTCAAAACATTTTTTATAAAGTTTATTTACATTTAACTAAAGTAAGTAGGTACCATTTTGTTCGATAACTTTTTGCCATCTTGTAGGTAGGGACATGATCCCATTGCTATAGAAATTTTGGGACTTCTGGTCAAAATACCGCGACAAGTGGTTTTGGCAGTCCTCTCGTGATGTTAACCTGACACTGCCTAAAGAATTCTGAAGAGCCCGAAACAAGTGGAAATCTGAAGGTGCAAGGTCAGGACTATACGGCGGATGCATTAACACCTCCCAGCCAAACTCTCTTAATTTTTGTTGGGTGGCTAAAGATGTGTGAGGTCTAGCGTTATCATGATGAAAAACCACACCCCTTCTGTTGATTAATTCCGGCCGCTTTCTCTCAACTTCTTGCTTTAAGCTCATCAGTTGTTCGCAGTAGAGTTCAGAATCGATGATCCTGCCTGGTGGTAACAGCTCATAATGAATAATGCCCTTCCAATCCCACCACACACACAGCATCACCTTGTTGCGAGTTAACCCGGGTTTCGCCACAGTCTGTGAAGCCTGACCGGTCTTTGACCACGACCTTTTTCGCACGTTCTTGTCATACGTGATCCACTTTTCATCACCAGTTATCAGCTTCTTCAAAAATGGTTCGGTTTCATTACGTCGTAATAAAGAATCACAAATGAGTACACGGTTCATTAGGTTTCTTTCAGTGAGCTCGTGAGGTACCCAAATGTCGAGCTTTTTTGTGTACCCAGTTTTTTTCAAATGCGCCAAAACTGTTTTGTGGTCAATTTCCAGTTCTTCAGCTACGTTGTAACTACTGGTATGCCGATCTTGCTCCACTTTTTCAAAAATAGCATCCATTTTATCCGTAATAGGGCGACCAGAGCGACGTGCATCTTTGACATCAAAATTTCCGGATTGAAAACGCTTAAACCAAATTTGTGCTACTCTCACAGACACTACACTAGGTCCATAAACATCGCAAATTTTTTTCGCGGCTTGCGTTCCATTTTTACCTTTTTTGTAGTAAAATTTTAAAATGTATCGAATTTCTTCATTAGATTCACTCATCTTGACGGTACGAAAAACAAATGAAAATCACACATTTTCCTAATTTGAATTTGGAATTATGTTCTTTAAAATTTAAACTTTCAATGATACCAAAACCAGCCAGATACAAATAGTATAGCCAAAGAGATTTTATTACAAGTTCATACATACTATAATGCGAAAAGACTTTTTCCCAACCTAATATTTAAGTCTAGGAACAAAAAAATACCACTGGTGGGTTTAAAAATATTTTTTTTTCTAAACAATAATTTTTAAATAAATCACATTTTACAATGTTGTTGACTAGAGTTTTCACCACCAGCCACCGCTGGAGTGACCGCCAGAGTATCCGCCGGAGGATCCACCGCCGTATCCACCGCTGTATCCGCCGCCGTATCCGCCGCCGTATCCGCCACCAAAGCCGCCGGAGCTGGGCACGATTTGCTTGACTGTGATAACCTGTGGCTCGGAGATCACCTTGCGCACGTTGACGACCTGCGGTACGGAGACCACACGCTGCACGTTCACTACCTTGTTGACTGCCACCACCTGCGAACCACCGGAGTAGCCACCTGAGTAGCCACCGGAGTATCCGCCGGAAGAGCCGCCGGAGTACCCGCCGGAGTAACCGCCGAGGGAGCCGCCGGAGTACCCACCGGAGTAGCCACCGGAGGAGCCACCGAAGTAGCCGCCGCCCCAGCCGGAGCCGAGCGAGCTAGCTCCACCCCAGCCGCTGCTGTAGCCGCGCTTCTCGCGCACCGCGGCGCCCGCCGCCAGAGCCACCAGCGCGCACAGGACGATCTGGAATGACACAAACATTATTACACCAGGTCACGTAGAGCTGACACGAAGATAAAGGATGGTGTAATCACAGCTCTCAGCTAACTGTGATACTTTTCGAAACACTGCGAGTGACGCAACTGGGGCTTTTCACTGAACTTGTCTTATTAGTTATTTAATATATTATTTCCAAATAAATGATTAACTCACGAAGGCTTTCATGTTGATATGGTAGTGGGTGGTTGTAGTGTGATGCGTGTGCCGCGCGCGACGTATATATACGCCGCGCGCGCTGCGCTGACGCAACGTGTCCTCGACAGACAGCTTCGCAGATCTCAAACGATTCAATAACACATCCTCATGCTACTGTCTATCTCTTTTTATATTCGTATGAATGGGTTCACTTATTGGAGATTTCTCTGCATGTAAAATATATGATTTAGCGCAGTTTGAACTTTCAGCAGTATCTGTAAAGAATCCACAATTAAGTTAAATGTGGATTCTTTACAGGAACTGTCTTGTATTTTGCTACCTTCTTATTTAGTTATATGTTATAGTAATACATAAGTGAACATACAAGTGAAGATGCTGTTTGAGGTAGGAGCTGATTCAGGTAATGGTTTAGGGTAATTATTTGCAACGAAACGGTACTTAACCTTCGGGAAACAAAATAACACATTATTTCCTATTCAACATATATTTCCATTCCAATGAAGGCTGAAATTAAATAACCACCCGTAATGCAAAGCAACTATTTTACTATATATTAAAACAGCTACTACTACTTGTTCAAACATACGCCGCCCGTACTATTAATTGTACCTATATGTTGTTGCAGCACAGTTTAGAAGAACAACGCGCACCACAGGCAGATACAAAAAGCGACTTTAATTATACGTTGTATAGACTAGTTTAGAGTGACCCACTGAAGTTTGATAAGTTTTTGAATCGTATGTTTTATGAGAGTTTTAACTCATTTTGATTAACTGTTTAGGTTTATGTAAGTATTTGTGGCTTCGGTACTGTGTGTAACGCCTGCTGGTTGTAAAAAACTCTAATGATAATCTGATATGCATGCATCAATGTATATATGTAACATTTTGCATCGTTGTGTATGTAAGCGGGCACGCCCTTTATGCCTGGAGGCTCTTATTTGGGTTTTAAGTTCTATTTATGATTTTATTATTTCAGCTTGAGTTTAGTTTTCAATGTTTTGTTGGTATATTGGCGTGTGCTAGCTGACATATGGCGAATAATGTATGTTTTGTTTTATAATATTAATAACTTACACAATATGGTATAGAATCAAGTTCTTCTAACTTAACAGAGCGCTGTGCTGCTGGGGAGTTTGTCCCGCCACTTCTTCCCAGCTAAAGCACTAGGAAGTGTCGAAGGGTGGGCGTTTTCGGAGGACTGTCTTATGTAACTTTGACGTTCAAAAGTGCTGACTCTCAGCCTAGTTTGAATAAATGACTTTTGATTTTGATAGTTCTTTGATGATATTTTGAGTTCGAGCATCATCTGAGATTCAGTTTTGTCGAATTCGTTTTTATTATATTTAAGAAAACAATTCATTTCTTGTTAGTAAGTCTGACTGTGACTACATGCTTACTAGTCTGAGTATTTTGAGGTTAGGATCCGATGAAGTTAATTATCTACACTTGGATGGAACCCTAAGCAATGTTGTAAAGTAAGGTTTTGGTCCGTTTCGTGCGTGTAGTGGGTACGAGCGCGCCTGCTGAGAGTGGTGTGGATTCGATCCCCAGGTTGGAACACGTGCTACTGGTTTTATCCAACAGGTAACTCTCGGAGTCAGCACGTTAACTTTAAGGACTGGTTCTCTAAACGTTTGATGGCAATTAACTATTCCTTTAGTGTTTGCACCGCGAACATTATATAATTGATGTATGTTATGGGACTGCGAAAAGAGGTTGTGCCGACTACATATTTGGTGTACTTGTTCAGGATTATTTTTAATATCAACTTCATCATCATTTCAGCCGTAAGACGTCCACTGCTGGACATAAATCTCCCCCAATTTAGGGGGCTTTGACATAATCGCCACACTTGGCAGGCGGGTTAGCGATCGCAGTGTGGTGGTAAAATGCATAGAGCACACTGCTGCCCATTATCTAGTAGTCCCTTAGTCGTCTTTTACGGCTCCCATGGGATAAAATGGGGTGATGCTGTTCTTTACGTCCGTCCACAATAAAGATTTCCAAGATGTTGGTGATTTGACACCATATTATATTATGATTTTTATTATTAGAAATACAAGTAAATCTAAATTATATCACTTCAAAATTAATAGAACACATACATAATAATTAAAATTATTATCTTTAATTATTCAATTAACATAACAGTTTATAAAACCAAATTAAATACATTACAATTCAATGAAATTGAATAAAACATTTAAAATGTGCAGTGGCCGAGTGATGGCCCCGAGTTACGAGTTGTAGGTTCGAACCCAGGCAGGCGCTATACTTGTGACACAGGCCTCCTCTCGGTGAGAGGGAGTGGGCCATAATCTACCACGCGCGTCCAGTGCGGGTTGGTAGATGTCACATGTCTTCGAATTTTCGGTTCTAGGACATGCCGGTTTCCTCACGATGTTTTCCTTCACCGTTATGAGAGCAGTGGTGATGAAATTATTTACATAATATAGTAGAGCGCCTGCCTTTTACTTTGTGGATGGGAAATCATCAATTGACTTCTACCGCTCTAGGCGGAGCGGCGGAAGGCGTGTCAGACTTTTACTGACTAAGACCCACCCTTGTTCCATCAATTGCCTATATGCCAGGGCCATGGTAACTCTTTCGAACAAATCTCGTGACTCTGTCAGGCATCGGTCCTAGCCGACCCCTTCAGTTTTGCTGACATCTCTTTGAGGCGTGCGTGGAACATGACGTGCCGTCGACACGGGCCTGGTCCTGACAGCAAGCCTGCGCCTACGATGGGCGGAGTCCGCAGTCGATTCCCGACGCCCGGGGCGTTTCCACCTGCGGCGGCTAGGGGCGTGAGGGCGCACGGACAGCTTCTCCCTCACGCGCTCCGCCTCCTCTTTCGCGAGCATTACTGCTTCGCAAAAGGAGGTGACGGCTTCCCATGCCCTCTGCTCTGACGCGACAGGTTGCCGCCGCCGATCGCCTCCACCCCACAACTCTATACTAATGAATAACACTTAATTGTTCATGCGCATCCGGTTACACTGGAAGCCGACCCCAACATGACTGGGAAAATCTAGCATTGACAGCAGCACATGATGTTGGCGATGACGATTTTAAAGAAAGCAAAAGAAAAGTAAAGAAAGGTCATTGCTACATCTATATCTATATATATATAAAATTCAAAGTCCTGAGTGACTGATTGACTGACTGACTGACTGATATATCAACGCACAGCCTAAACCGCTGGTCCTAGAGACATGAAATTTTGAGGGTGTGTTCTTTGTGAAGGGTAGGTATCCACTAAGAAAGGATTTTTTGAAATTCCACCCTTAAGAGGGTGAAATGGGGGGTTGAATTTTTTGTGAAACGTTTTATTCTCTGGGTCGATTTACACAAAAATTGGTACACACACTCTTCGAGCATAATTATGAGACGTGTGTATCACAGTTTTTCCAAAATCATCCCCTTACTGAGTCAAATAGGGTTTCGAAAATCCTACATGTCTTGGTTGACGTGCGCATGGCGTGTGAGGCAGCTCGGGGAGCGCATTGTCGTCACCGTTGTCCAATCTCAACCAAAGTATCAAGAAGTATTAAATATGTAACTCATATCAATATGAACTAATATTTGCAAGTTATAAGTAAAGAACGCGTTTTTTTCCGTTAGTGCAATGTTATTAAGTAAAATGACACTAACTATTCTTTAATAGATACCTATGCAACTTTATAAGTAAAAATAAATTAGTCACATCCTCACTATAAAACTTTACGCACTATTATCTAAATCTGTACGCTCAGTGAGAAATATACGACTTTAGTTTTTACATTAAAGTAAAACATAACGACCAAGCCACAATCATTAATGAAATTCTTTTGAGATCTTTCGAAGGAGTTGAAAATCATTATAAATCAGTGGACTCGAGTGATGAACAACGATGACGCCATAAATTACCCGGTTGAGTTAACACATTGAAGCTGGTCTCCCAACTCACTTATTAAAAAACTTAAAAAAAGAAACAACCGACTTCCTTAAAAACACTATAAAGTAAAAAATAACTTTTATTTCGGAAGTCGGTGGCAAAAAACTTAAATACATACAGATCCTAAGACACCGACTTCCGAAATTAAAGTTATTTTTTACTTTGTACTATTTTTAAGGAAGTCGGTTGTTTCTTTTTTAAGTTTTTAAGTTTATTTTTAACTTTTTATTTATGGTATCTACCCCGCACTAATTCCTATACCACTACTGGCCAGGTGAAATTTAAAACTTATATAGTTAGTATGCGTTTGGAGAGAGCACAAAGATCAGTGCTAAAAGTACTGGCAAACAAACCTCTGAGATTCCCAACATCTGAACTTTATTCGCTCTGCAACGTCCTTTCTGTAAGACAATCATTTATACTTCAAACTATTGTTAAGAAGCACGACCTCACGAAGTTCGACCCTCAGTACCTTCCAAAGAAGCGACGTTCTGAATTTGTCTGCAAGACATTATTCTCCAGATTGGCACTAGTAAGGCGCCACTTTAACTACATTAGCCCTAAACTGTACAATAATATAAATAGAAACATAAAAATGTATCCACTAACAAGAAATTTACTGAAAAGAAAACTGTCAGAAATGCTAAAATCTTTGTCCTACGAAGCTACAGAAAAACTTGTGGTAACATAACACATACATTCCTCTCACAAAAACACATAACCTCCCTCTCACTCACCCTGACACTCACTACTCACACACTCCTCAACAACCACTACACACTGACACATAGTTAGTAAAATTTAAATGACCTTTAACTTTAAATTTTATTTTATTATTAAGTTATTTCTTTCTTTTAATTATTTGTCTGGAGCAAATGCACCATGTTCTTGACGTGGGCGTTGATAGCTGCGCCACAGTTTTTAACTTTTGTAGCAATCTTCGTATCGTGTAAATTTGTGTTCTCAAACTTGTTCCATATAAACATATTTTATTTTATTTATAGTTTTCTCATGGATGCCATTGTCAGAACTGGACCAATTGAAATGAGACCACACGGAAAGCACCAGCTTTCATATAAGAACAGAATCATCAAAATCGGTTCACCCATTCGAAAGTTATGAGGTAACAAACAAAAAAATAAAACAGTCGAATTGAGAACCTCCTTTTTTTGAAGTCGGTTAAAAATTTAGAGTTGGCGCCCCAGTTATGTTGCTGCGTAATTTAAACCCGCCAAAATTATGCAATGGCACCAGGTTGCGAGTGAAAACATTGCAACTAAATGTTATCGAGACAAATACTAACAGGTTGTTCCCGAGGTGAGTCTGTGTTTATTCCGAGGATTTCTCTAACACCATCGAACTACCCCTTCGAGTTCAAAAGAGTGCAGTTTTCTTCAAAGTCTGCTTTGCCATGACCATAAATAAATCTCAAGGCCAAACTCTTAATTTAGTAGGGGTAGACTTACGGGGCGAAACTCCGCTGCCGCGACAAATCGCGGCACGGCGGACAGAGCTCCGGTGTGATCTCATGGCGACATGGCGGTTACGATTGTCGCAACCCAGTGTTGGGCACGCCGCAATTGCTCTTTGAGGAGTGGATGGAGAGGCGCCACGGCGTTTACCTTTCGCCTATCGAAAGTCCTCACCGAACTATACTACTCTCATTCCAAAGATTAGTTTTACAGAGAATTTTGTCATATTTGCATTATTTGGGATATTGACAGTTTGTATATCAAATTAGCGCGTACATTTTTTATTGTTCGGAAACAAGCGACCAGGTTTCGTGTGAAAACCTTACATTTAAACGTGATAGAGCCCCCGCCATTGTATTTACTGGCTGTGCTCAACGTGAATCGGTGTACTATATACCGCTGATACCACTAATACCGATGGAATACCCATTTGGGCTTAAAAGGCTGCAGTCCCCTTAGTTTTCACAATAATGATTAATAAGTCTCGGGGACAGCCACTGAAAACAGCGGGATATGATCTTAGAGGGGACTGCTTGTCGCAGGGCCAGTTTTACGTGAGGTCATCTAGCAGCCAGGTTGTATTAGCGCAGGTTGAGGGCAGAATCTCAGTAGTATATAAAGAGATACTTTAAGTATAAACTCAAAAATAAATAGTCTTAAACCCCTGTGAACAGCAATTTAAGTAAAATCATCATTTGAATAATTAAGGTAATTTTTATTTTTTTCAAAATTCCCTCTGGAATGTGAATATAGGGTATTTATATTTTCGGTTTAAAGTTGTCTTCCAATTTGGCATGCAAGTAGGTAATTTGCGGTTCCGTTATATATTCCGTTACTATTGGCAGGTTTTAGCGTTATTTATACTACAGCAAGCATTTATCAATCCAAGCGTCGCTCTTCGGATAAGACAAAGCAAGCAGTGCCATAAGACATTTTTTTCCTGGATTAACACATAGGGTAATTTTAATCCTGGTAGTACGTTCCTGTGGGATATTTTTCGACCACCACGCGGGCAATGCCGCGGGCAGAAGCTAGTCTATATATATAAAATTCAAAGTCCTGAGTGACTGACTGACTGATATATCAACGCACAGCCTAAACCACTGGTCCTAGAGACATGAAATTTTGAGGATGTGCTCTTTGTGAAGAGTAGGTATCCACTAAGAAAGGGTTTTTTGAAATTCCATTCCTAAGAGGGTGAAATGGGGGGTTGAAATGGTGAATTTTTCGACATCCACGCGGGCGAAGTCACGAGCAGAAGCTAGTCGTAATAATAAACGGGGTCACCGTTCAGCAATCTGATAACGAAGCGGTTCCGATTTTCCGAGCGTGTATCAAGATACAAGAAACTAACTCTCCCACTTACAAGATGCCTTATTCGATCTGTTCACTGAGATAATTGCGCTAAATAGACATGTGATGCCTATTTTCATCTATTGTAATAGGTTGGGGAAAAAGTTTCTTCGCATTTTTTAAGAAAATTCAAAACATTTTTTATAAAGTTTATTTACATTTAACTAAAGTAAGTAGGTACCATTTTGTTCGATAACTTTTTGCCATCTTGTAGGTAGGGACATGATCCCATTGCTATAGAAATTTTGGGACTTCTGGTCAAAATACCGCGACAAGTGGTTTTGGCAGTCCTCTCGTGATGTTAACCTGACACTGCCTAAAGAATTCTGAAGAGCCCGAAACAAGTGGAAATCTGAAGGTGCAAGGTCAGGACTATACGGCGGATGCATTAACACCTCCCAGCCAAACTCTCTTAATTTTTGTTGGGTGGCTAAAGATGTGTGAGGTCTAGCGTTATCATGATGAAAAACCACACCCCTTCTGTTGATTAATTCCGGCCGCTTTCTCTCAACTTCTTGCTTTAAGCTCATCAGTTGTTCGCAGTAGAGTTCAGAATCGATGATCCTGCCTGGTGGTAACAGCTCATAATGAATAATGCCCTTCCAATCCCACCACACACACAGCATCACCTTGTTGCGAGTTAACCCGGGTTTCGCCACAGTCTGTGAAGCCTGACCGGTCTTTGACCACGACCTTTTTCGCACGTTCTTGTCATACGTGATCCACTTTTCATCACCAGTTATCAGCTTCTTCAAAAATGGTTCGGTTTCATTACGTCGTAATAAAGAATCACAAATGAGTACACGGTTCATTAGGTTTCTTTCAGTGAGCTCGTGAGGTACCCAAATGTCGAGCTTTTTTGTGTACCCAGTTTTTTTCAAATGCGCCAAAACTGTTTTGTGGTCAATTTCCAGTTCTTCAGCTACGTTGTAACTACTGGTATGCCGATCTTGCTCCACTTTTTCAAAAATAGCATCCATTTTATCCGTAATAGGGCGACCAGAGCGACGTGCATCTTTGACATCAAAATTTCCGGATTGAAAACGCTTAAACCAAATTTGTGCTACTCTCACAGACACTACACTAGGTCCATAAACATCGCAAATTTTTTTCGCGGCTTGCGTTCCATTTTTACCTTTTTTGTAGTAAAATTTTAAAATGTATCGAATTTCTTCATTAGATTCACTCATCTTGACGGTACGAAAAACAAATGAAAATCACACATTTTCCTAATTTGAATTTGGAATTATGTTCTTTAAAATTTAAACTTTCAATGATACCAAAACCAGCCAGATACAAATAGTATAGCCAAAGAGATTTTATTACAAGTTCATACATACTATAATGCGAAAAGACTTTTTCCCAACCTAATATTTAAGTCTAGGAACAAAAAAATACCACTGGTGGGTTTAAAAATATTTTTTTTTCTAAACAATAATTTTTAAATAAATCACATTTTACAATGTTGTTGACTAGAGTTTTCACCACCAGCCACCGCTGGAGTGACCGCCAGAGTATCCGCCGGAGGATCCACCGCCGTATCCACCGCTGTATCCGCCGCCGTATCCGCCGCCGTATCCGCCACCAAAGCCGCCGGAGCTGGGCACGATTTGCTTGACTGTGATAACCTGTGGCTCGGAGATCACCTTGCGCACGTTGACGACCTGCGGTACGGAGACCACACGCTGCACGTTCACTACCTTGTTGACTGCCACCACCTGCGAACCACCGGAGTAGCCACCTGAGTAGCCACCGGAGTATCCGCCGGAAGAGCCGCCGGAGTACCCGCCGGAGTAACCGCCGAGGGAGCCGCCGGAGTACCCACCGGAGTAGCCACCGGAGGAGCCACCGGAGTAGCCGCCGCCCCAGCCGGAGCCGAGCGAGCTAGCTCCACCCCAGCCGCTGCTGTAGCCGCGCTTCTCGCGCACCGCGGCGCCCGCCGCCAGAGCCACCAGCGCGCACAGGACGATCTGGAATGACACAAACATTATTACACCAGGTCACGTAGAGCTGACACGAAGATAAAGGATGGTGTAATCACAGCTCTCAGCTAACTGTGATACTTTTCGAAACACTGCGAGTGACGCAACTGGGGCTTTTCACTGAACTTGTCTTATTAGTTATTTAATATATTATTTCCAAATAAATGATTAACTCACGAAGGCTTTCATGTTGATATGGTAGTGGGTGGTTGTAGTGTGATGCGTGTGCCGCGCGCGACGTATATATACGCCGCGCGCGCTGCGCTGACGCAACGTGTCCTCGACAGACAGCTTCGCAGATCTCAAACGATTCAATAACACATCCTCATGCTACTGTCTATCTCTTTTTATATTCGTATGAATGGGTTCACTTATTGGAGATTTCTCTGCATGTAAAATATATGATTTAGCGCAGTTTGAACTTTCAGCAGTATCTGTAAAGAATCCACAATTAAGTTAAATGTGGATTCTTTACAGGAACTGTCTTGTATTTTGCTACCTTCTTATTTAGTTATATGTTATAGTAATACATAAGTGAACATACAAGTGAAGATGCTGTTTGAGGTAGGAGCTGATTCAGGTAATGGTTTAGGGTAATTATTTGCAACGAAACGGTACTTAACCTTCGGGAAACAAAATAACACATTATTTCCTATTCAACATATATTTCCATTCCAATGAAGGCTGAAATTAAATAACCACCCGTAATGCAAAGCAACTATTTTACTATATATTAAAACAGCTACTACTACTTGTTCAAACATACGCCGCCCGTACTATTAATTGTACCTATATGTTGTTGCAGCACAGTTTAGAAGAACAACGCGCACCACAGGCAGATACAAAAAGCGACTTTAATTATACGTTGTATAGACTAGTTTAGAGTGACCCACTGAAGTTTGATAAGTTTTTGAATCGTATGTTTTATGAGAGTTTTAACTCATTTTGATTAACTGTTTAGGTTTATGTAAGTATTTGTGGCTTCGGTACTGTGTGTAACGCCTGCTGGTTGTAAAAAACTCTAATGATAATCTGATATGCATGCATCAATGTATATATGTAACATTTTGCATCGTTGTGTATGTAAGCGGGCACGCCCTTTATGCCTGGAGGCTCTTATTTGGGTTTTAAGTTCTATTTATGATTTTATTATTTCAGCTTGAGTTTAGTTTTCAATGTTTTGTTGGTATATTGGCGTGTGCTAGCTGACATATGGCGAATAATGTATGTTTTGTTTTATAATATTAATAACTTACACAATATGGTATAGAATCAAGTTCTTCTAACTTAACAGAGCGCTGTGCTGCTGGGGAGTTTGTCCCGCCACTTCTTCCCAGCTAAAGCACTAGGAAGTGTCGAAGGGTGGGCGTTTTCGGAGGACTGTCTTATGTAACTTTGACGTTCAAAAGTGCTGACTCTCAGCCTAGTTTGAATAAATGACTTTTGATTTTGATAGTTCTTTGATGATATTTTGAGTTCGAGCATCATCTGAGATTCAGTTTTGTCGAATTCGTTTTTATTATATTTAAGAAAACAATTCATTTCTTGTTAGTAAGTCTGACTGTGACTACATGCTTACTAGTCTGAGTATTTTGAGGTTAGGATCCGATGAAGTTAATTATCTACACTTGGATGGAACCCTAAGCAATGTTGTAAAGTAAGGTTTTGGTCCGTTTCGTGCGTGTAGTGGGTACGAGCGCGCCTGCTGAGAGTGGTGTGGATTCGATCCCCAGGTTGGAACACGTGCTACTGGTTTTATCCAACAGGTAACTCTCGGAGTCAGCACGTTAACTTTAAGGACTGGTTCTCTAAACGTTTGATGGCAATTAACTATTCCTTTAGTGTTTGCACCGCGAACATTATATAATTGATGTATGTTATGGGACTGCGAAAAGAGGTTGTGCCGACTACATATTTGGTGTACTTGTTCAGGATTATTTTTAATATCAACTTCATCATCATTTCAGCCGTAAGACGTCCACTGCTGGACATAAATCTCCCCCAATTTAGGGGGCTTTGACATAATCGCCACACTTGGCAGGCGGGTTAGCGATCGCAGTGTGGTGGTAAAATGCATAGAGCACACTGCTGCCCATTATCTAGTAGTCCCTTAGTCGTCTTTTACGGCTCCCATGGGATAAAATGGGGTGATGTTGTTCTTTACGTCCGTCCACAATAAAGATTTCCAAGATGTTGGTGATTTGACACCATATTATATTATGATTTTTATTATTAGAAATACAAGTAAATCTAAATTATATCACTTCAAAATTAATAGAACACATACATAATAATTAAAATTATTATCTTTAATTATTCAATTAACATAACAGTTTATAAAACCAAATTAAATACATTACAATTCAATGAAATTGAATAAAACATTTAAAATGTGCAGTGGCCGAGTGATGGCCCCGAGTTACGAGTTGTAGGTTCGAACCCAGGCAGGCGCTATACTTGTGACACAGGCCTCCTCTCGGTGAGAGGGAGTGGGCCATAATCTACCACGCGCGTCCAGTGCGGGTTGGTAGATGTCACATGTCTTCGAATTTTCGGTTCTAGGACATGCCGGTTTCCTCACGATGTTTTCCTTCACCGTTATGAGAGCAGTGGTGATGAAATTATTTACATAATATAGAAGAGCGCCTGCCTTTTACTTTGTGGATGGGAAATCATCAATTGACTTCTACCGCTCTAGGCGGAGCGGCGGAGGGCGTGTCAGACTTTTACTGACTAAGACCCACCCTTGTTCCATCAATTGCCTATAAGCCAGGGCCATGGTAACTCTTTCGAACAAATCTCGCGACTCTGTCAGGCATCGGTCCTAGCTGAAGGGGTATATCAGTTTTGCTGACATCTCTTAGAGGCGCGCATGGAACACAACGCGCCGTCGACAAGGGCCTGGTTCTAACAGCAAGCCCGCGCCTGCGCTGGCTGGGAGTCCGCAATCGACTCCCGACGCCCTGGGCGTCTCCTTCGCGGCGCCTAGGGCCATACCTTGCCCTGCAGGGCCGGACGCGACAGGTTGCCGCCGCCGATCGCCTCCACGAGGATATAGCGCTTGCCTGGGTTCGAACCCACGACTTACAACTCTATACTAATGAATAACACTTAATTGTTCATGTGCATCCGGTTACACTGGAAGCCGACCCCAACATGACTGGGAAAGTCTAGCATTGACAGCGGCACATGATGATGACGATGACGATTTTAAAGAAAGCAAAAGACAAGTAAAGAAAGGTCAATGCTACATCGTAATAATTAACGGGGTCAGCGTTCAGCAATCTGATTACGCAGCGGTTCTAATGTTATGAGTGTGTATCAAGATACAAGAAACGAACTCTCCCACTTACAAGATGCCTTATTCGATCTGTTCACGAAGAAAAACTTTTTTCAAAAAAATAACAACCAACTTCCTTAAAAGATAAACTACAAAGTGAAAAATAACTTTAATTTCGGAAGTCGGTGTCTTAGGATCTGTGTTTAAGTGTGTTTTTGCCACCGACTTCCGAAATTAAATTTTTCACTTTGTAGTGTTTTTTTAAGGAAGGAGGTTGTTATTTTTTTGAAAAAAGTTTTTTATTTTTTAACTCTTTAGTAATGGTATGTACTCCGAACTAATCTAATCGCGTTATTCGTTCATTTGTCGCGCACATACTTAAGGCCCTATTGTAGTTGAAGACGTTTCGGCGATCATTGGCCGGTCGTTGCGAGCGCTTGAGCTGCTAGATTTTGTGTATAATTGTTTCGTGGAGACAAAATGATAAGGAAATTATAGAATATTTTCTCAGCATGCCCTAAAAAACAATAAAACCTATATTTTGGTATGAGTTTTCCATGGTTTAATGATGGAATCTCTTCAAGGTACACGTTTTAAATGGCGATTTAGTGTCAACTTTATGATTATTTTTTATAGAGCCAATTGTTTTAATTCACGTTTCTATCTTCACACAGCGCTTAACAGTATATTCAATTTTCCTAAATAATATTTTTTTTACGGAAACTAGCCATTTTGATAGATTTACAGAGGTTTAAAAAAGTTAAAAAGTACTGCAACCTCACCTTAATGCAAATTTAAGACTTATATGGTTTTCTCATGAATGCCATTGTCAGAATGGAACCAAATTGAAATGGGTCCACACGGGAAGCACCAGCTTTCAAATTAAGAGGAATCATCAAAATCGGGTCACTCAGTCAAAAGTTCTGAGGTAACAAAAATAAGAAATACAGTCGAATTGAGAACTCCCTCCTTTTTTTGAAGTCGGTTAATAATTGCGCTAAATAGAGATGTGATGCCTATTTTCATCTATTGTATTTAAGTCTAGGAACAAAAAAATACCACTGTTGGGTTTAATTTTTTTTTTTTTTAATAAACAATAATTTATAAATAAATCACATTTTACAATGTTGTTGACTAGAGTTTTCACCACCAGCCACCGCTGGAGTGACCGCCAGAGTATCCGCCGGAGGATCCACCGCCGTATCCACCGCCGTATCCACCGCTGTATCCGCCGCCGTATCCGCCAGAGGATCCGCCACCAAAGCCGCCGGAGCTGGGCACGATTTGCTTGACTGTGATAACCTGTGGCTCGGAGATCACCTTGCGCACGTTGACGACCTGCGGTACGGTGACCACTCGCTGCACGTTCACTACCTTGTTGACTGCCACCACCTGCGAACCACCGGAGTAGCCACCTGAGTAGCCACCGGAGTATCCGCCGGAAGAGCCGCCGGAGTACCCGCCGGAGTAACCGCCGGAGGACCCGCCGGAGTACCCACCGGAGTAGCCACCAGAGGAGCCACCGGAGTAGCCGCCACCCCAGCCGGAGCCGAGTGAGCTAGCTCCGCCCCAGCCGCTGCTGTAGCCGCGCTTCTCGCGCACCGCGGCGCCCGCCGCCAGAGCCACCAGCGCGCACAGGACGATCTGGAATGACACAAACATTATTACACCAGGTCACGTAGAGCTGACAAGAAGATAAAGGATGGTGTGTTCACAGTTCTCAGCTAACTGGGACACTTATCGAAACACTGCGAGTGACGCAAGAGGAGCTTTTCACTGAACTTTACGTTATTAGTTATTTAAGATATTATTTCCAAATACATGATCAACTCACGAAGGCTTTCATGTTGATATGGTAGTGGGTGGTTGCAGTGTGATGCGTGTGCCGCGCGCGACGTATATATACGCTGCGCGCGCTGCGCTGACGCAACGTGTCCTTGACAGACAGCTCTACAGATCTCAAACGATTCAATACTACTTCCTCATGCTACTGTCTATCTCTTCTAACATTCCTATGGGTTCACTTTGAGGATATTTGTTTGAATTTTAAATATATGATTTATTGAAGGTTGAACTTTCAACAGTATTTGTAAAAAATCCACATATAAGTTAAATGTGGATTCTTTACAGGTACTGTCTTTTACTTTTTTATTTTGGTACCTATTAATTTAGTTAGTTATATTACCTAATTGATTATATTATCCAGCAGAAGGATCAAGCAACGGCAGACAACGTACATGCTCTTCATTGTGATTTCTGAACAGAGCATGTGATACATGAGCTGGATAAATATTTGCAATAGGGTAATGGTTATCAAAATGTTTAGCCTTGAATTTTATTCCTAAGTATCTAACAACAAGCGATAAAGATTTATTTTCAATGTTATATAAGTGAACGTAATTTAAAAGTGTTGTGGTTTTTGAGGTAGGACCTAGTTCAGGTAGTCATTTTGGGTACCTACTTATTTGTTACTAAACGGTAACCTTTGGAAAAAAAAGACATATT
The DNA here is from genome assembly GCA_947507805.1 of Aporophyla nigra. Lineage (NCBI taxonomy): Eukaryota > Metazoa > Arthropoda > Insecta > Lepidoptera > Noctuidae > Aporophyla > Aporophyla nigra. Next base: position 915,199 of record OX382304.1, read on the forward strand.
AATACCCATTCAAGGAATTTTTCCATAGGAGAGTATGAAGGTTGAATTTAAATAGAAATCCGTAATGAAATGCAACTATCTTAAACACTAGCAGTTTCCCGCGACTTCGTCTACGATCCACCCCAACCACATCTCGATGCGTCCCCACGTCACTGTCCAGGAAATATTCCTTGAGACTGCTATCTCGCGATTGTGAATAGTCTTAGCGTTTAAAAAGCCTCAACCTCCACAGTAATGCACCTAAATATTATGGGTTTCAGATGCTGAGAGCGCTCGAAGGCTTATGGAATCCAAGAGTTGGGTTTTCACGGATTCTAAAATCTTCCTCGCTTTACATGCATGACCGCACATTTGTCCACACCAAATTCCATCCTGATGGCGCTCAGCGATTCAGTTACTTTCAGTAGCTCCATCAGTGGAAAATTGTTGGGGGCAAAAAGTTTTAGGTCATCCATATAAAGGAGGTGAGATATAACCTGACCACCCTTTCTCATCCGATAGCCTATGCCTGAATCCTGCACCAGTTTGCTTAGAGGATTCGAACTATCATCCTGATATATGCCTTGTTCTATCCTTATCGGTTCGTTATTACTTTGGATATTGCGACATCCAGGATAGCGAAATACCGTCCTCCATACACGGAATCAGGAAGGTGCGCAGAGTTGCATTTATTTTTTACGACTCCACCACCCGCATGAACTATGTATGTGGCACCGAGTCATAGGCCTTCTTATAATCTATCCAACATGTCGACAGATCCTATCGGGAGAGACGAACCTGTTGGCTAATGAACATATCAATAAGGAGCAGCTCCTTTGTACTGCGAGACTCGTTTCTACATCCATTTTGAGATATAAAAATGGTGGAGTTAGTGTCAAAATGATTGTAAATATTAGCTCTCAAAATGGATGTACGAATTTTATAGACCGTCGTCGGTAAACACGTGATCAGCCGATAATTTTTGGGTTCCGCGGTGCTACCTTATTTGTCCGTATTTATGCAAAATGGAACCACACGACAAATTTAGTTTTTTACTTTTTTTTGAAGAATACTCATTTCATAATGGTCTAAATTCTTATACAAAAAAATAGTATACCTTGTTTCCAAGGCAAAAATCATGTGGTTCTTCTTTGTATAAGAATTTAGACCACTTTTCAGAATCAGAATCAGAATCTTTATTTGTAAACATAGGTAGAGTTACACAGTGTGTGAGCTGTTACAAAATTTCCAAAGGTTCTCTATGTTTTGCCATTAGGCGTACAAATATTGTTATAAAACATGCAAATTAAGTACTAAATCAACTTACAAAATAAAAAATTAAATTAAGTTATAGTAAGTAACAAATCAATATTTTTAACCGACTTCAAAAAGGAGGAGGTTATCAATTCGGATGTTTATATGTTTTTTTTTTTTTTTTTTTTTATGTATGTTCGGCCATAACTCCGCCATATATAGACGGATTTGCAAAATTCTTTTTTTGTTCGAAAGAGGTTCATTCCGAAATGGTCCCATATAAGTTTCATATAGATCTGATGATGAGTTCGGGAGACAGACACCGGAACTCTTTAAAAAATGACAGGAAATCAACCGCGATTTCTGCTATCGCATAAATATGCATTGTTTGTTTGGAATTAGTGCAGGGTGAATACCACAACTAAAAATTTAAAAATAAAAACTTTTTTGCAAAAAAAAAACAACCGACTTCCTTAAAAACACTACAAAGTGAAAAATAACTTTAATTTCGGAAGTTGGTGCCAAAAAAACCATAAATACAGATCCTAAGACACCGACTACCGAAATTAAAGTTATTTTTCACTTTGTAGTGTTTTTAAGGAAGTCGGTTGTTTTTTTTTTTGCAAAAAAGTTTTTTTCCAGAATGTCTACAATAAAATGTCAACGAAATACATAGATTTGAGAAAAAGATAAGAGAGAATTTTAAATTAGTATTCTTCAAAAAACTAAAATTGTCGTGTGGTTCCATTATGCATAAATACGGTCATTTATGGAGCAGGTGAGTAACTTCAGTTGTTAGGAACTGAGGTAGCGAACCAGACTTCAAAGCAGTCTGGTACTGAGCCGCCAAGCGAGCGTGCGATCTTATGAATCATTTGATCCAGAAGTTGTGTAGCCCGTCCGGCACGAGCTACATATTGGGTGTAGATAGTAATAGTCTCCATTTCTGGTATTGGATAGCAGGCTCGTTCGACTTCTCGAGCACAATCAGATTCGCTATGGCTAACAAGCACCGACCAGATACTTCGCCAAAAAGAACATCTGGCATCATTATCGTGGTGTGTCAGCCACACCTTGGATCAGTAGCTCCCAAACCCTATAAACCCACCTTTCATCACTTTGGAAGGTGCGGTTCTGAGTGTGTCGGTCTACGCGCCGCTTATACCTACAAATATGGTTTGCCCATGCACACACTTTCTTCTTCAGGAAGTCTACGCGCTCTGTGACACGGGACATATAGTCCTGAGGGCCAATATCAGTCCCTGAGAACGCCCGCCTCACAAAGCGCATCACTCTAGGGCCAATGTTGCCCTCGCTGAAGTAGGTTAGTTTCCCGATGAAGGCTCTGGCCCGACCAATGCGACGTTCAATTCTGCGCTGCCAAGCTGGTACGGCTGGTGTCGGTCGTGTAGCTCTAGAGTTATTAGCGAATTTGACGTGAGCTACACGACATGCCGCTACAGCCGCGTAGTAAATAATCGAATGAGTATCGGTGAGGTCTTCGTAGACATCAAAATAGTTTGACAACTGCGAATCCAAAGCCACTATCAGTGCCCTATTTTTGTAATGCGAGGTTAGCGTGGTCTAAGTTCGGGCGACATGAACCGATATTCCCCAATTGCACCCTCCAAAGCTTATTTTTATTATTAAAAATATGAGCAAAACTAAATTAAATCAATTCAAAATGAATATATTAAATACATTTATTTAATTTATTCATTACATTCAATTTACATAACAGTTTATAAAGCTAAATTAAATACATTCAAATTCAATGAAATTGAATAAAACATTTAAAATTTGCAGTGGTGGCCCAGTGGAGGCGGCCGCGACTTACGAGTTCTAGGTTCGAACCCAGGCAGGCGCTATAGACTTTGTGTAAATACTGTCAGCACAGTGCTGCCAAACGGTGAAGGAAAACGAAACGTATTGGTCCCAGCGTGGTGGATTACAATCACTCCTTACCAAAAGGAGTCCTGTGTCCCAGAACTCTAATATTTAATTTAATTTAAAAGAAAGCTTATAGACTAATAATAATCGTGAGTATCTTAAATAAGTTATGACACTTATGACACACATATCGGGGGGCACGGGAGTGCCCCCGCCAAGTCGAGCGCGAAGCAAACACTGCCGTACCATCCTTTACTGGAACCATTTCGCCGCATTTTCAAGCCCCTATTTGAGAACCTCTTTATAAGACCAGAACGCAGGAATTTTCATCATCCAGAAAGCTATAATCACATACTTAAAATCCATAATTTCAAGTTTGTTGGTCATTTAGTTCCGTAGTTAAGCGAAAGCAAAGTTTCGCAATTATGACACTCACTCACTCATGATCATCAGAATAGAACTAGTACTTCCCATAAACTCATAGAGCTGAAATTTGGTACAGAGTTAGAGTTTAATGGCCACATAAAGGAATAACTATAAAAACTAGGATAATCGAAGATCTGGAGTACCTGGTGACCCTGATTAGAAAACACAAGAGCCCAACCAAACTATTAGAGATCGACATACCGCCTTTACAAAAAATATTCAACTTGGTAGGCCGCTTTATTTGATGTCAAAAATCGAAGGTCTGAAGTATCTGATGAAGAACCCTCAGCGGGTCTCAGCTGTATTAGAGATCTGGTAATGCCCCCTTCTACTATTGGTACATAAAAAAATCGACTGTCATTGCAAAAATCCAGCGTAGTGGGACACATCTTCTATTTTAATCTAGCCTATAGCGTCCCACTGCTGGGCGAATGCGTCCCCTTCTGCTTTTAATACACATATAAAATCTAATAAAATAAATCAATATGCCCACGTTTCTACAAAAAGAAGTGAAATCCCACCAAAAACATTCTGTAAAAAACTAGTCAAGTCTCGATGGAGCTGCTCGTTTATCTCTAAAAAGTAATGAAATCTAGACAAAGTCGTGCCAAGTCTAAGGTTCCTTACTGCGATTTCTTTATTATTATAGTTATTGTTGTGTGACTTGGCCGTTGAAGGGTACACAAGGGTCCAAAACCAGGTGCTCCATGACACCATTGCACCAATCTGTCGCCAGAACCGCTACCCACTGACGATGGAAAATTGCCACTTGGAAAACGTTGATTCAATAACCAGTCAATTGTAGGCTTGATAAAGCTGCGTATTTCAATAATACTTATGTATAGGCGAGCCTGAAATAAACAGTATAAAAAAATATTTCCAGTACAGATGGACTTCTAATCATTGATAGAAGTTCGTCTGTACATCTATTTTATGTTAGATCGATGGTCGATTTGACGCTCGAAAAAGAAGAGAGCAGAAGTCAGCATTGTCAATGATGAATGCATGTGTTGCACAATCAACAACAGCCTAAAATGAGACAATAGCGTCCAATTACCAATACCAGTATGGGCTATTATCTCACTTAACAAACATAGGTAGTTACAACAGATTTAACATTACGTGTAAACAAAATTGACTTGTACCCACTAACGTATAAAGAATGTTCAACGGCCAAGTCACACAACATTAACCATAATAATAAAGAAATCGCAGTAAGGAACCTTAGACTTGGCACGACTTTGTCTAGATTTCATTACTTTTTAGAGATAAACGAGCAGCTCCATCGAGACTTGGCTAGTTTTTTACAGAATGTTTTTGGTGGGATAGAGTATTTTTTAAATCGAGCATGATGTTGTGATCTTGTATTGCATTGAGTATCTTAATACAAATCTTGGGTACCCTGCCAATTCTAAATTCGTTTAATAATAATCGTTTATTTATAAAAAGGGGCTCATTTATAAAGTAACTTAATAATTAAAAAGACCACAGTTTTTCATTTTCCTGAACTAGGTAGAACCTGTGCTACAGGCTAATGAGTGCTTATATACTTAATTTAATAAATTAACAATGAGTATCAAATAAAAACTAAATTAAAATTAGGAAAGTAAAAGTAAAATAACATATTGTGTTAGTCGTTCTGTTTGCAGACAACAAGTAGACCTTCTGTCTGTGCATAATCGATGGTAAATATTTAAGTATAATTTGTTTATAGCTAAAGTAATTAAATTTAAAGATACTTAGTTTTCTATTTAACTTATTGTACAGAAATAGGCCTAAGAATGTAATTTTTATGTCTACAAAAACATATTTTGAAGTCATTCCGCCTTTTGTCAGTATTGTCAGCAGTGTAGGTAAGCATGGTGTGCTGTTTTAATACTAAGTGCATTATGAAAAGTTGGCGAACAATCAGCACGATTTATATAGCAGATCTGTGGGAAAGAAAAAGGGATGGAAGTTTGCTACCTTTATAATTGCTCTCTGAGCTTTTTCAAGAGCGCCAACCTCCCGGCGTCAGCATAATTTGCTACGCTGACGACACGCTGGTCCTGGCGCAGTGGAGGTCGCACGAGGCGGCGGCCGAATTAATGACACGCGGGGTTGCGACAATCGTCGAAAGGATCCGGCAATTGGGACTCGAGGTGGCCTTGCACAAGTTCGAGGCCATGGGTTTGCATGGTCCTCGGAACGCGCCACCTGCGGGTTCCCAACTCACGATGGGAGGGGTTCACATCGGCGTCGAGTCGATGATAAAGTACCTAGGACTTGTCCTCGATAGCCGATGGAACTTCGTCAAGCACTTCCGACGTTTGGCTTCCAGACTGGAGAGGGCTGGAGCTGCCTTAAAGTGGCTCCTGCCCAATCTGGGGAGTCCAAACGCCTCCTGCCGGGGGCTCTACACGGGGGTCGTGCGGTCCATGGCCCCATACGGGGCACCGGTGTGGGCACCCTCATTGACGCTGCGCCCAATGCGCCGGTTGAGTGCGGCCCAGAGGGTCATGGCCATCTGGTTAGTCCGGGGAAACCACACGGTCTCCTGCGAGGCGGCGAGCCTCCTTGCCGGAGTCTCGCCATGGGATCTGGAGGCAAAGGTCCTCGCGCACATGTGGGTGAGGCGCGAGGAGGCGACACGCCGGGGCGAAACTCCACTGCCGCGACAAATCGCGGCACAGTGGACAGAGCTCCGGTGTGATCTCATGGTGACATGGCGGGTACGATTGTCGCAACCTACGGTTGAGCACGCCACAATTGCGGCGGTAAGACCCCTCTTTGAGGAGTGGATAGAGAGGCGCCACGGCGTCCTCACCTTCCGTCTGACGCATGTCCTCACCGGGCATGGGTGCTATAGTGGGTTCCTGTTCAGGATAAAGCGGGAGGAAACGCCCGGGTGTTTCCATTGCGAGGATCATCTGGAGGACACGGTGGAGCATACGGTGGAGGTGTGCCCTGCCTGGGCGGAGCACTACCGTGTCCTCGTGAATGGGTAGCTCGCCATCCGGTAAGGACCAGGCTCGGATTGACGGCGCGTAGTGTTCCACGCGCGCCTCAAAGAGATATCAGCAATACTCAAGGGGTCTGCTAAGACTGATGCTTGCCAGGGTCGCAAGATTCGTTCGAAGGAGTTACCGTGGCCCTGGCACATGGTTAACTGAAGGAACACGGGTGGGTTTTAGTCAGTAAAAGTCTGACATGCCCTTCCGCTCCGCCCAGAGCGGGAGTAGTCATTTGATGATTTCCCATGCAAAAAAAAAAATGGAGGAAGCAGATTTTAAAATAGCACATACCTCTTTATAGCGTCATTATAACTCAATGTTTGAAAAAAACTTTTTAACAAAAAATTAAACCGCCGAAAAAACAGAAAAGCAAAAAATAATAAACCTTAAAATTATGAGTCGGCGCTTTGAGTGATCTTTGTTCATTGATTTTTCGGCGGTTTAATTTTTTGTTAAAAAGTTTTTATTTTGTGATTTTTTGTAGCTTTAATGTACTAATAATACTTGGCAAGGTATACTCTATCCAATGAAAAAATAATTATCAAAATCGGACTACTCTGTACAAAGTTATGCGTGGTTATACATTACAATCAATGAGTGAACAATCAATCATCCCCTGTTTTCCGACCCTTAGGGTTCGATTTTGTTTTCGAAATTTATATGGGGCCACCCTCGAAGTATACCCTTTCCAATAAAAAAAGAATTATCACTATCGGACTACTATGTAAAAAGTTATGCGTGGTCATAGATAAAAAAAAATAAAAAAATATGTGCATCGAATTGATAACCTCCTCCGTTTTTTTTCGTCGGTTAACAAATCCAAGTTAGTTTTTACAAATAGCGCTATCCCGTAGATGTTAATACAGGGTGAAGTAAGAGGTTTATATTTCTTAAATAATGGACTATCACTATTAGTATGCTTCAGCTTAGACACAGCACGCACACATTTATTTTGAGCTTTGAATGCATTTTGCTTTTCAGTGGAATTGCCCCAACACTAATGCATAACACTTAGTTCCTAAAAGTGACATCGATGAGAAATGAGCTTTGTGTGCTATGCAAAATACAGACTCAATTTAATTTTTTGCAAGATAAAGAATGTAAAAAATATAAGTCGCATAAAAATACATAGTAAATATACTTGTTTCGTTTCACACCGACAGTTTCTTCATGACTTTTCCAGTTATGCCAACTATCAAAGTAAAGTTTTAGAAATCTCTGCAGTATTGGTTTCAGGTATTTTTTGTACGATTTGATTAAATGTTGTCCTTTTAATATTTCGTTGAAAGTTTGTTTCAAAAGAAAGCACACGTCTGACTGCAAGTCTTCCCCAGGTGTATAATGTTACCCAGTAATTAGGGTTGTACATGTCAGATAGGATGTCGCTCCATGTAAAATGCTGGTATTCATGTGCATCCGGTTACAGTGGACGCCGACACAACATGACTGGGAACATGTACTGTAGCACGTGATGATGACGATGACGATTTTAAAAGAAAACAAAAGAAAAATAAACAAAGGTCAATGCCATATAAACGGGGTCAGCGTTCAACAATCTGTTGACAAAGCGGTTCTGATTTTATGAGCGTGTATATATGTTATAGTCAAAGTCCGAAACACAGTCTCTTCGCGGAAGGACTGGTTTATCCTAGGTTTGGCCAAAGCCATCAGGCAATCCCCGAAATACATTTCAATTTCGCCCTTTGCCTGAAGTATTTTTAGTCAAACCCAGGAGCTCCTAACTTTTCAGTCAAACGTCGAAAGTAAATTATTCTGTTTCGGTTTTGGCCTAGTCAATCCTAGAAGCGACTGCAAAACTCGGTCAAACGTTGATCTGAACATGTTTAAACAGGTTCATAATGTCTCTCGCGGTGTTCCGACCGATTGTTTTGTCATTTCATGTTCGTTCATTGAGCCTGCGGGCGTGTAATTGTGTAAAATTGAAGATGAGTGAATCAAACGGTGTTGTTGTTACTAAAAACGTGGATAAAGAAGCTTTAAAAGTAAAGTTTAAAGAGAAAATTTCTAATTTGAATAAATATAAGTGTTCATTTCACATAAAAAAACTAACCTAACCTAACCTAACCTCCGTATATTCCAAAGCATTTATTTATTTATTTTATACTTTATTGCACATCGTACAAAAGGCGGGCCTAATGCCACACGGCATTCTCTCAAAGCATCTCAAATATAAAAGTGAAAATCACGTAAGCTGACCAATCAGGTGTCAGAACTGGCAGAGTTAAGCTGTTCTTAAGACTTGAAAGCTGCTTAAATGATAAAATGCTTCCAAATATACGAAGATAAGACACTTCATACCTATATCGGAGTTTGACTCGTCAAACCCCGATTTAATAAAATTGTGTTTTGACGTTTGCCTGACCAAATTAGTCTCTCCCAGGTTTGACGAAAATTGTTTAGTCAAAGGCCGAAAATTTACATTTGTTTGGGCTTTGACTAAGTCATTCAGTCTGACCTGAGGATTGACCAGTCCAACCTAGGAGCGCCGGAGCTTCGGAGTTTGCCTATAACATATACAAGAAACTAACTCTTCCACTCAGAAGTTGCCTTATTCGATCTCTTCTCTGAGATGATTAAGCTAAATAGAAATGTGATGCCTATTTGCATCTATTGTATTTAAGTCTAGGATAAAAAAACACCACTGTTCGGTATAAAAATACTTTTTTATTAAAGAATAATTTTTAAATAAATCACATTTTTCACTGTTGTTGACTAGAGTTTTCACCACCAGCCACCGCTGGAGTGACCGCCAGAGTATCCGCCGGAGGATCCACCGCCGTATCCACCACCGTATCCACCACCGTATCCGCCGCCGTATCCTCCAGATCCGCCGCCGAAACCGCCGTAGCTGGGCACGATTTGCTTGACTGTGATGATCTGGGGCTCGGAGATCACCTTGCGCACGTTGACGACCTGCGGTACGTTGACCACACGCTGCACGTTCACTACCTTCTTGACTGCCACCACTTGCGAACCACCGGAGTAGCCACCTGAGTAGCCACCGGAGGAGCCGCCGGAATAGCCACCGGAGTAGCCGCCGGAGTAGCCGCCGGAGTAGCCGCCGGAAGAGCCACCGGAGTAGCCGCCGCCCCAGCCGGAGCCGAGCGAGCTAGCTCCGCCCCAGCCGCTGCTGTAGCCGCGCTTCTCGCGCACAGCGGCGCCCGCCGCCAGAGCCACCAGCGCGCACAGGACGATCTGGAATGACACATACATTATTACACCAGGTCACGTAGAGCTGACAAGAAGATAAAGGATGGTGTGATCACAGCTCTCAGCTAATTGTAAAACTTTTCGAAACACTGCGAGTGACGCAAGAGGAGCTTTTCACTAAACTTTGCGTTATTAGTTAATTCTGATATTACTTTCAAATACATGATCAACTCACAAAGGCTTTCATGTTGTTGTGGTAGTGTGTGGTTGTAGTGTGATGAGTGCAGCGCGCGCGACGTATATATACGCCGCGCGCGCTGCGCTGACGCAACGTGTCCTCGACAGACGTGTCACGCAGGAGGGATGATGTAGAACATCTCGGGCGCGCCGCGGCTTAGTGACGTGTCGGTCTTTCTCATTGATGCTGAGGCTCATTCAGACCAAAGTAAAACATCATTTTTGCTTTGTTTTGTCTTTGTAGCATTTGATTTTTTCTTCGTTCATAACAACGAACGATCGTGGGCGAATTTAGATATCGGTCTATTATTGTTTAGTTTGGTGAAGAGGTGTAAATAAAGAATTTATTAAAGGAATTGTTATTGGTGTTAGCAAAATTATTGAATAACCACTGGGACGGTGTTAAATTTAGAAAGGGCCACTCGATGATCAGAATGCTCGTTTGGAAATCTAGTTGAGACAAGAATGTTGCCGCGCATCGTCATCCCTTAAAAGGGAGTGAATAGGTTAGTTAGTTTTAAGTTAAAGGCATTATGTAACTGTTACTAAAGCTTGCCTCGAATATGAAATAATGTGTGAGTACTAGATATTACAACATGCGTAACACAAACTAGCCCTCCGGTCTACTTATGAGTCATGATCACGGAGTAGAGGAATGTACGGAGATCGAAAATAAAAACTTGTCATACGGGTACTTTAAAAATCCATTGCCTAGATAGTGACATTGAAGAAACTGAAGTAACAAAATTTCTAGGGTTATATATTGATAACAAACTTAATTGGAAATTACATATTGACCTTGTATACAAAAAGCTGGGACAGTTTTCATATGCACTACACAGATTGCGTAAAACAGCAAATCATAGTGCTTTACTAACAGCTTACCACGGACACGTTAGCTCTATCCTCAGATACGGTGTAATATTCTGGGGCAATAGTACAGACAAGGAGCGTGCCTTCTTTGCTCAAAAACGTTGCATCAGGGCTATATTTAACTTAAAACAAACTGACTCCTGTAAGAATTTTTTTAAAGAGGTGAACGCATTAACATTGCCATGTGTATTTGAGACAGCAGTATTTGTCAAAAATAATATTGGCATGTATAATTACTACACACGTATACGGCGTAAGGACAAATTGCGCACAGTAGCTAGCAAGACGCATCTTATGCATGAAAGTATCTTTTGTATTGCTTCATCAATCTTTAATAATATTCCGGGGCCTATAAGAACAATCACGGAAATGAGAAAATTTAAAAAGGATCTCCGTGAGCTACTAGTAAACAAGTGCTATTACTCTATAAAAGACTTCCTATCAGACAAATCTCTGCTCCAATATAGTTCCCCTCATTCATGATGCGTTCAGAGACTTACCTTTATTCGTTCCGTTTTGTATTTATCTTTTTATTTTATTTTTTACTAGCTTTTGCCCGCGGCTTCGTTTTTTATATGACATTTTGAATTTATAATAATAATGTAATTATAATTGTATGTAATTATCGTATGCCCTAAGGGCGGGACGTAGCTGATGTTAATTTAATTATTATTTAAGACCTGTGTTATGCACCTACCTATGATCCACAATTAAGTTTGAATTGAATTGAATTGAACCATTCAACCGTTCTAATTCAGTATATATTTCATCAAGTATATGTAATAAGTAACTGTTCAATTAAAAAGTTGTATTTTTGATGGCACTCTGCACCTCGTTAGGTACTCCATTATTTCAATTTTGAGAAAAATCCAAATCTACACTATATAAACCGTGTGGCGTGTAACCGTACCGTGTGGCGTCGGACTAAAAGAATAGCATCACCCCATTTCTTTCCGTGGGTGTCGTAAGAGGCGACTAAGGAATATACTAGAGAATGGGCAGCAGCGTTCTCAATGCATTGCAGAGTATCATACTGCGATCGCCAACCAGCCTGTCAAGCGTCGCGATTATGGCAACCTCCCACCCCTTGGGGGAGGCCTATGTCCAGCAGTGGACGTCTTTCGGCTGAAATGATGACTATTTAAACTAATAATATTGTAAAGCTAATAAGTTTATTTGGTTGAACGCAGTAATCTCAAGAAGAACTGGTTCGAATTAAACAAAAAACAGTGTTGAGTTGCCCATTTATTGAGGAAGGCTATATAATATTACGCTACAACCAATAGGAGCGGAGCAGCAATGAAAAATGTTGTGAAAACGGGGAAAAAGTATTCCCTTTGAGAACTTGCGTTGCGTGCGCTGCATAAACAGTTATAGTAACGCAACAGTTATGTATGACGGAATTGTTCCTCTTAAAAAGTTCTAACAGAAGTTCACAATAGCATGTCTATCTTTTTGGGGTGGCTCACTATAACTTTTTAATAGTCATCAAATCGTAATATTATCAAGAGTTTGTTTGGTTGAACGTGCTTTTGCTAAAACTACTGGTTTGAATTAAAAAAATCGTTCAGTGTTGGATATTTTATTTATAAAGGAAAGCTAGAGACTTTAAAACATAACAACCGAGCAAAAAGAAAAAAACTCACGAATACGAAGAGCTCGCACGGGCAGGCGATGCGACAGGTGCGATGGCTCAGGGAGCAAGAAAAATGACGCGGACGAGGTTGCGGGCAGAAGCTGATTTGCGATAATTTTCAATATTGCATTAATTGTTTTTTTTTTAATTGAAATATGCTCCAGCACTATACCATATTGTAAGCTGGTTGTATGAATATCAATGAGCTCCATCATGTCGCCACAGGTGTGTATGTGATTAACTAATCCAGACTAGTTTCAATTAGTGCGCAAGTGTTCGTTATTTTTTTGTTAGTAGCACATCGTGTGAGCGGCGCGGCGGCGGCGGATGACGGCGGCGCGGTGCAGCCCGCCGGTTGATCAATAGGAGCAGACTCACAGGTTCTATTGCACATGCACTCGTGTGTGGTCTCATTTGCAAATGGACCACTCTATTGCATCGTACGGAATGTACCGCCGAGTATTATATTTATAACATTCTATTGTGAAATATTTTATAATTAATTCTGCGGTCTGATTAAGAGTATGCATAGATGGTTTGGTCATGTTGAGAGACTGAATGGAGGGCGGCTAACAACAAGTATTTACAAGGCAGATGTGACTGGACTCGCCGGAAGGGGACGACCAAAGAGAACATACAGGGTGTTTGGGCGCTTGGACCGACAAAGTTTATTGGGGAATTGGGTTGGTCAAGTGCTATCTTTCACCCATAGACCCCATGTCCTAAGTGTCACTGTAATCGACATACGATTATTTAACACGACATACATCTTTACAATTTCTATGTGTTTTATCACCATACTGCGATCGCCAACCCGCCTGCCAAGCGTGGCGATTATGGCAAAGCCCCCCAAATTGGGGGAGGCCTAAGTCCAGCAGTGGATGTCTTACGGCTGAAATGATGATGATGACATCTTTACAACGAATTTTTTTTTAGTTGAGTGGTAAATAAGGAAAGCCGTGCAATGCTTATCCGTTTTGTATGAGATCGGACACGTTCTTCAAATACTTGCAATGGTTTAAAGATATATTGTGACTGTTTCATCAAAGAAAGAGAAAATTGTACTATCTATGTACCTACATATATTTTTGGCTCTTCGTCTCTAGGCTTTTCTTTATCTATAGACGCAAAGCAACGCTCGTCGATAGGTACATATTGCGGTACATACGCACAATGTAACCCCAGTACATTGCACGTATGTACCGTATGATTGTCTCACGCTTCACACCCGACAGCAAGAGGGTCAAACTGAACCGAACCTTGATCTGTGTCTGTTACAACTGTGGCACGAGGTTCGCATGCAAATTTTATTGACCTTAATCTATTAGCCGAGATGTATAAGATGTCTAAGAATGTTTCAATTTTAACATATTAATAAATTGTAGTGACCTTCAGGCAGACTAACGTCTTCATCAGACCTTAACTAAGATGCCAATTCTGATTAACTTCGCAATTGTCACTTCTGTAAGCGGCTTGGGGAGAATATACCGGTGTAGTTTCGAATTGTCATCCATTGTGGGTTTTTTGAAGTACTGGTTAACGGCGCAAGAGATAGCTTTCCCCACTAAAGTTAGTTAATAAATTTACACTCGGTAATTCAAACTATTGCGAGTGAAGGAGACTAGAACTAGCTGACATGACATGGAGTAACTGATTCTTTGGTTTACATTAGTTGTACATGATATGGTAGGCACTGTAGAGGTTGTATGCTTGAGACAACCTTACGATTGTATAGGCTAGCTATAATTACTTCAACACATTCGAACTGTCAAACTAACTTAGAATAGAATTGAGAAAAAATAATTTAGGAGCGATTGACCGGGCCGGAAAGAGGAAGTGGTTAAATATTACTCATAAAACGTTTTCTAGGAATAATTAGCTACATTCCTCGTGAAAAGTGTTTTATTAATAGACCCCGGTACCAAAGGGGCCTTTGTAACTCTCTTGTTAAAGGAATCAAAGTCAAAGATCTTTATTGTGAGACAGTGGTTACACAGTAGTTATAGAGGTATTTTGGTGTGTTTTGTGTATAATCAGTAAGTAAGTTTTCTTAAATCTATGCAAATGTATGTAGGTAAGCATATAATTAGCTGATGTTATAATAAGTATGTAGTCCTCCGATTAGCTTTTAAGGTGTTATGTTTATTTTATGCACATCATCAATTATTTTTTTATAAAATATTTTTGTTAGTGTGATGAATATTAATTTATGTACTATGCTATTGTATATTCAGCATAATATGTTCCATTTGTAAAACTAGCCTTGTTAATCAGGGTCAGACAAAAATGTAGTCTAGATTTCTTTGTAGGAATTATTTTGAACAGTTGTATCATTAGGACATCAAATTGTGCACTTATTGATTATGTATTAGTAATTGGTTTCTGCCTACCCCCATGGGAAAAAGGCGTGATTGTATGTATGTATGTATGTATTAGTAAATGATTTATCAATGCAAGGTCGATTGCGAGTTTTTCTCGATATTGATTCGTGGAGCAGCTCATTACTATTGAGAAAAATTCGCGCGATGAGAACCGCCTTTTTTCCTTCTAATACGACGATAAAGACATCGTTCCACAGCAGCCCACTGCTAAGATTCGCTCGTGTTAGATGTGTCCTTATTTAACATTTTGGCGGGATCATCCACTGTGACTTGCGGCTAAGCTGTTCATGAAACAATCGCTGTCGAACAAATGAACCGTGGCAAACCTTGCCGAGGACAATAGTACATCATATATATAATATATCGATGCCTGCGTATCAGCCTAGTGCACAACCTGTGCAATAGACAATAATGTGGACAATCTGGCTTAGTATGGGCAAACGGTGAGGAGGGAAGAAGCGAATGTGAATAAAAGAGTGGTTAATTTTTATTATTTTTTTTATTTTATTTATTCACACCAAACATACAACATCCTTACAGGCTAGACCCAATGCGACATTGTAGTACACTTAAAAATTAAACAGTTTCACTAATTATCAATTAATATAAATGTTGATCAGGATGGTGAGGGCGAGCAAGCCCAAAGGAAAGATGGGCTTTTGTATGACAACGTAAAGAGCAGTGGTGGCTCAGTGGTATCGGTCCCGACTTATGAGTAGTAGGTTGCGGTTTCGAACCCATTCAGGCGCTTAATTTGTGTTAATAATTACTATACTACTGCCCTCAAAGTCAAAGTCAAAGCATTTATTTCAATTAGGCCCAAAAAAAGTTGAACGTCAACTGTTACATGAAAATAAAATTGATTCTAGTTGCCCCTTCCTAAAGGTAGATTTGTATAGAGAAGAATGGACAAGAAACTCCACCTTTACTCTTTTAAAATGGTTTTTAATATTTGTATACAATATTTATAATTTATTAGTGAAGACGATGCACCTAAACTAAAAATTACCATATCACAACATGTAAAAGAACTGAAAATGAATCAATGAGAGATAAATTAATTATAAGATCGATACATGGTACTCTCATATTTACAAAACTATTGCAAAGGCAAGAATACAAATTTCCTAATATTTTACAAGTTACAAGTCAGAGTATGAGTTACAGTAATCACAGAAAGTAAATCAGTGTCATAGAAGAAAAAATAAATGTTATCTAACAATTAAGTTAGCAACCAGTTTGATTAACTCTAAGACTGTCCTATTGAGCGATACTAGCATGTTTCCAAGCATTCTTATACTGGATTTAATACTCTAATTAATTTGTAATAAGATCTCAGACTTTCGCTTCTATATTATATAGTTGTTCATGATGGCGATGCCTACCAGCGAAGTGAATGGCGCTGCATAATTAAGATAGCCGACCCCGCGTAACGGGAAAAGGTGAGGGCAAAGAAGAAGAAGTAGAAATAGTTGTTTATGATGAAGATGACAATTAAGTAATGATCATACCAATGTTAGTGATATAAGAATAAAGAACTTTGTAGCTGACAAAACAAAACTTTGTAAAATCTGCGCATGCTATATCGGTTTAAGTAACTTGCATTTGTTACGCTCGAGCATGATCGGTTGACCTCTCACAATGTCGCCGCAGCGAAGCGGCCGCAGTGGGCGCTGGCTGCGGAGTAATGCGCAAGAGTTGAAGTTCACGCGCATGACCTCGCCGGCTAGCGAGCAGGCGGGTATGTGGAACGATCTGTTATGTATTTTCGCTGAAATGATTTTGGGTTTTCTTTTCAATTTGTAGACAGATCGAAATTAAATCAATTTAAATAGCCTGCAGTTTATCACTTTAATAAGTAAGTAGTGCCTGAATACCAGAGCAGATCAATATGATACATAAAGGCGGCCCCAAGCGATATTCCCGAACATTTCGCATATTACTCACAGGTCATCCTTTGTGGAGCATAGGAAATCTTATGCAATGCTCGGACAGCATACGGCATTATCTAGACTCCAGGTGACTGTGCAACATGTTTCGATTTAATTTCATCTTTGTTAATATATAAAAGAAGGTTAACATGAAAATGAAAAAAGGTTTATTCGAATCAACAAGTTTTGAACTTACATCATAAGATGTTACCGAATGATCTTAAAATAATACACCGCCTATAGGTTCATACAACTGGTCATAAGGTAGGTAATAGGTAGAACAGGCTGGTGTCCGCAACTCCACGTCTGAGCGCGTATTTTGCGTACGGGTAACAACTGGTCATACACAGACGCCAGTTGCGAGTACTACGTACCTGACCTCTCTGAAGAACATCACTAATAAGTGTAATTGTCTTCCTAGGGCGTCCCCTCCATTCGTTTCCACTCAAATCTACCGTGTTAATACCTTGTGTAAGCCGTCCTTCATTCATCCTCCTAACATGACCAAATCATCTAAGCATAGTCTTCAATATTTGACACTACATCTTGTTTGAAACCGCACCGTTGTCTTATCACATTATTCCTCAGCCCTATCATTCATAGTCACACCTCACATGCTTTGCAAGGAACGCATTTCCACAGCGTTAATTATACTTTAATGCTTCTTTTGCCACACCCAACCTTTACTACCTACGCTTATGTACCTACGCTTATGTATGGAATAAGCGTAGGTACCAGCACATTGTGAACAGCCAGTCGAGCCTTTTTGGACATTAATTCGTTAGTCACAATCGGACGTATCGCACAATTTACTTTATTTCCCGCATTTACTCTTCTTTCCACATCTTTTCCAATCTATCCATCCCTTGTAAACAAACTCCCCAAATATACAAACTCACTTACATGCTTCACACTCTTATCATTTATTTTCACATCACACACTCAATCAATCAATCAATCAAACTAGGCTGTCTTTGGCAGTCATTTATTTAAACTACACTGAGAGTCAGCACTTTATGAACGTCAAAGTTACATAAGACACTCCCCCAAAGCACCCACCCTTCACATTCTCTTCTGTTTCAAACACCAGGACCTTTGTCTTATTCACATTTATATTCATCCCCTTCATCTTAAATCCTTCATCCATTACCGTCACCATGTCTTGCAACTGTTCTGCTGACGATGCAAGTAAAACTTGATCGTCTGCGTAGAGAAGGCATTTGACAGGCAACTCACTCATTGTTAATCCACACTCACTCTCTTTCAAATTGTCAGACAACTATTCATACAAGACACAAGTTGAATAGCCACGGTGACGCTACACAGCCCTGTCTAACACCCCTAGATATGCAGAACCAGTTCGTGTATGCCTCATTTATCCTAACACAAGCACTGGAATCCTTGTATAAAGATTACAAGTAGTTTTAGAAATGTTCATAATAAGTACAGTTAATCAGTCGGTACAACTATTGTTACAATAATTAACACTTAACCTACTTTATGCAATGTATACTAGTTTCATCGCTACTGGTCTGAATCAGTAAAGAAAATCATCATGACTAAACTAATGCTAAAACGAAAAGCATATTTAAGTTACGTACTTTAGTAAAAACACAATCATGAAAAAAATTATGTTTTATTGACATAATGCTGAAAACATAAAATGAGAATAAATAGTTTGACTAGATTGTGTCATCACCATCCGCTGGCGTACCCAGCGCCGTAGGAGGAAGAGGCCGCGGTGGAGTACAGAGATCCGATAGACGAGGAGCCGGAGTATGAGCTCTGCAGCGGCACCAGCTTCTTGACGATGATGACCTTGGGCTCGCTGATGACCTTGCGCACGTTAACGACCTGTGGCACAGTGACCTCCCGCTGCACGTTCACCACCTTTTTGACGAAGATGACCCGCGTCGCGGGCGCCGCGTAGCTCACAGCGGGTGCTGAGTAGCTGACGGCCGGAGATGAGTAGCTAGCAGCGGCTGCGGAATAGCTGATAGCAGGCGCCGAGTAACTGGTGACGGGTGCCGAGTAACTCACTGCCGGCGCAGAGTAGCTTACGAATGGAACAGCGTCACTGGCGGCTGGCAGAGAGTAGCTGGAGATTGGCGCTGAGTAGCTGGAGACTGGCGCTGAGTAGCTGGAGACTGGCGCCGAGTAGGATACGGCAGGCGCCGAGTAGCTCACAGACGGCGTGGCGTAGCTGATGGATGGTGCAGAGTAGCTGACTGCCGGCGCGGAGTAGAAGCTGCTGCCCAGCTCGTGCTGTCCGTGCAGGAAGCCGCGCTTGTCGCGTACGTTGCCGGCGCTGGCCGCACTCAGCAGCGCACACACTACCACCTGAAACATGTTACTGCACTGTCACACTGGCCTGCAACACTCGCATGCTACTGCACTGCCACACACTGCCATCTGCATCCTCGTCTCCATCACATACTCACCAGGGTCTTCATGTTGCTGTTTGTCATGGTGCTCGCTGATGGCTCACTGATGCGTGTTGTTTTCAGTACGCACATTATATACGCACGATGTGTCTCCGTGTCCTTGCCTCCATCCTGCCCTACGACACATGTGTCGGAACTAGATCAATATTATAATATTCATAACTTATCTCCGATTGATGTGCAAAATGATGTGTTACGAAAATAGTATCAGCATACATTTGACTACTACTTCGGTAGTTTTGTAAGTATTAGACCCCGCGGTATGGTTACATTACGGACAATTGATGATCTTGCAGTGAGGAGCATGACCTAATACAAATAGCTTTATATAGAATACCGAGATAGCATAGCTAGACAAGCGACAATATGTTCTATGACTAGTGTCGATTGCTGGCAACACTGAATCGGCATACGCCGGACATGAGTGTATCGTTTCAGTGATTATTATTTATTGTAGATTATTAGATTTGAATATTTTACATGTACGTTTATACAGTTAATTAAATATAACATACAACTTCTAATAATTACTTGTTTGTATTTTTAAATTTAAAAGTTAGGAATTATGTCAGTGAGTCTTGGAAAATACTTATATAGCTAAGAACTTTACTCTCAATAATACACTGTTGTGTTATTATTTAACAACATTTTTCGATTAAACTCCTGCTTCGCTACACTAGTCGCCTTAGATTGAATATGCACAGCTATGCACACGCGTTCCTACTCAATATCAGCGTTGAGTTGGGCGACAATAACAACAACAAAATTTATTTTTATACATGTTTTATAATATTATACTGAATTATTTTGTAGCACCATCAGTGCTCCGCCGTAGACACGTAGACAGCACGGCGTCGTATTGCACTCGCTTGCGCTATCGCTACATTATTATGTATTTCCAAGTGTTTTGTAACCCATGATTTAGCAGTTTGGCGAATTAATTCGTTCGTCAAGTTTAAGCTAATTTATCTATTTTAACTTGATGAATACGAGTATCAAAATATTGCTCCAGTTACAACGGTTATCATAGGGCAGTAGGAAGGACGCGGTGAAGCCACATAGTGCGTATATAATGTGGCAGAAACAGCACGCATCAGTGAGCCATCAGCGAGCACCATGACAAACAGCAACATGAAGACCCTGGTGAGTATGTGATGGAGACGAGGATGCAGGTGGCAGTGTGTGGCAGTGCAGTAGCATGCGAGTGTTGCAGGCCAGTGTGACAGTGCAGTAACATGTTTCAGGTGGTCCTGTGCGCGCCGTGAGCGCCGGCAACATACGCGACAAGCGCGGCTCCCTGCACTGACAGCACGGGCTGGGCAGCAGCTCTTACGCCACGCCAGCTGTGAGCTACTCAGCGCCTGCTGTGTCCTACTCGGCGCCAATCTCCAGCTACTCAGTGCCAGCCACCGGTTACGCTTCCCTAGTCGTCAGCTACTCTGCGCCAGCTGTGAGTTACTCGACACCCGTCACCAGTTACTCGGCGCCCGCTATCAGCTACTCCGCAGCCGCTGCTAGCTACTCATCTCCGGCGGTCGGCTACTCTGCTCCAGCTATAAGCTACTCAGCACCCGCTGTGAGCTACTCGGCTCCCGCGACGCGTGTCATCTTCGTCAAGAAGGTGGTGAACGTTCAGCGCGAGGTCACTGTGCCGCAGATGGTCAATATGCAACGTCAAGAAGCTGGTGCCGCTGCAGCACTCATACTCCGGCTCCTCGTCTATCGGATCCCTGTACTCCGCCGCGGCCTCTTCCTCTTACGGCGCTGGGTACGCCAGCGGATGGTGATGGCACAATATAGTCAAACTATTTATACATATTTAAGTATGTTTTGATTAATAAAAGGTTTTTTTTTTGTAATAACATGCTGTTTATTTTGGCTGGCTATACAAATCTGGTCGAATTAATTCCCTTACCACACACACATGTAACTCTGTTTCTATTTTAAGATGATTGTTCGGGATCATTAACGGAGCAGAGGGAACATTGATTCATTCCTCGTTTGGCGCGCTGAAAAGATTCTAATGCGATGTGGTGATTCTATCCTCTCTGTTGGATCAACGCAAGTCTACGCAGTTTCTCATGCTTTCCGATCAAGCCGCAATCATATGCTGCCAGTATCCGCTGATTGCATTAGCTGCAGTATTTATGTATGTTTAAGTCGAAGCGACTCTCTACGAGCACATCTAATTTCAGTACAATACGATACTGCCCCATTACCATACTATACGTAACAAATAACTGTGTGAAGTTAGTTATTGGTCTTCTGAGACTCACTTTATGAATGTTATACGGGCACGCCCTTTATGCCTGGAGGCTTTATTAAGGTTTTAAGTTCTGTTTACGATTTTGTTTTATTATTTATTTCAGCTTGAGTTTAGTTTTCAATGTTTTGTTGGTATATTGGCGTGTGCTAGCTGACATATGGCGAATAATGTATGTTTTGTTTTATAATATTAATAACTTACACAATACTGTATAGAATTAAGTTCTTCTAACTTAACAGACAGCTGTGCTGCTGGGGAGTTTGTTCCGCCACTTCTTCTTCCCAACGAAAGCACTAGGAAGTGTCGAAAGGCGGGCGTTTTGGGGGGACTGTCTCATGTAACTTTGACGTTCAAAAAGTGCTGACTCTCAGCCTAGTTTGAATAAATGACTTTTGATTTTGATTTTATAACGTACGTCTTTAATATTTTATCACTAAAACGTCTTTGCTTTAGTGGATAAATATTAAAAAAATGTTTATGAAATCGTAATCCTGGTATTTAAGTCGAATAAGACCATGGATCATTACATGTCTTCAAAGAACAAAATTGAGGTTAAAAGATCATTATTTGTCCAACACACGAGTTGGTCACACTCACATGCAAGCGTACGTACGTATATTTAACATACCGGATCTGTATTATAGATTCTGGACAAACATTTGCACGTACACCTTTATACTATTGACGAATTAAATATTACAATAGGAATATGGAAGAACTTGAACTTTTCGACTCAAATAAAATGTACATTTCAGTGCGTAACGCTAATATATTTTATGTATGACACCACGTGTAAAGTGTTAAGGTCAATATTCTAATACATAATAGACCCATGTATGAATTATTATTTCATTAATTAATATATTTAGATGAGTATCTATGCACACAAAAAGTAAAATAACAAATATTTTGCTAATATTAAAAGACTCTAAAGTGTTATAATTTGCATTTATTTTATGTTCACTCATGGTTGCAACTGTTTTAGGAAGTATTTAATTAGATCATTCATATTAACCTATTGACCGCCAGAGTCATGTATAGATGACAAACCAAAATGTGCCCAGAACGCCACGGTCACGATTTGCTATCATGGCTGTGGCGTGCTGGGCACATTTTGGTTTGTCATCTATACATGACTCTGGCGGTCAAAAGGTTAAGAAGATCCTTCGTACGTCACTGGATACTCCGCACTTCAACTAGTTCAGAAGAGAAATAATAAAATTTGGTTCAGAAGCCATTTAATAAACTAGTGCCATCACGCGTTGGAACATTCACCACCAGCCGCTGTTGTCGTCGCTGCTGGCTGAACTCGAGCCGCTGTAGTCCCCGGCGTATTCACCAGAGTACGCCCCGGCGTAGGCTCCGGAGTACACTCCGGGGTTAGCGCCAGAGTACCCGTACCCGTTCGAGTAACCAGTAGATCCTGCGCTGCCGTAGGCGGTCGATCCTGCGTTGCTGTAGCTGGTTGAACCCACGTTGCCGTAACCAGTGGATCCCCCACTGCCATAGCCCGAGTATCCGGTGGAAGGAACCACTTGTTTGACGGTGATGATCTTGGGCTCGCTGATGACCTTGCGCACGTTGACGACCTGCGGCACGGTGACCTCGCGCTGCACGTTCACCACCTTGCTGACTGAGACCACGCGCGTGGCGGGCGCCGAGTAGCTGGACGACGCGGCGTACGAGGAGGCGGGGTACGTGGCGGGAGACGCGTATGACGACGAGTACGAGTTAGCGGACGAAGAAGGGTAGGTATACTGCACGGCGACCGGCGCGGTGTTGCTGTAGTAGCCGGTGCCGCTGCCGTACGCGTTGCTCCGGGCTATTCCGTAGCCGCTTTGACTGGTGCCGTAGCCGTAGTCTTTGCTGTAGCCGCTGCCATAGCTGTTTCCGTGGCCGCTTCCGTAGCCCGTGTAGCCGCCGCCTAGCAAGTCTAAGCCCAGTCCTTTGAAGAAGCTGCGCTTTACGCGCTTCTCTGTGGCAGATGTCAGAGCCACTAGGGCGCACAGTAGTAGCTGGAAAATTATAAAATGGTAGTTTCACGAAACTTTAATTAATTACAATGGATCAATGGCACAGAAGGAACACCACATTATGAGATGAGAGAACGTTTCTTAGTTGTGATCAAAAGTTGATTAACAAAACATATTTCAATATAATAAGGTACGAGTATTTATGTCACTACAAAGCAGTGGTAACGGCCGCGACATACTCGTTGTTGGACATGAATTCAAAAACGGTGAAGGAAAACATCGTGAAGAAACTATGCTCTAGAACCAAAAACACGAAGATGTGACGTCTACCAACCCGCACTGGAGCCTCAACGTAGATTATGGCCCACTCCTTCTCACCAAGAGGACGCCTGTATCCCAGCAGTGGGTACATTAAAGGCTAATTATCGTATGTTTACATATTTGTACGTGACACAATAAAGTCCTTGACATTCAATTTGAATGCAAGCAACTTTCATTTGAATTATGAAAAAAAAAAAAGTTCATCACTTCGCAATACCCCGATGAAAAGAGGTGAAATTAGGGATAATTAGTAATACTCACGAAGGCTCTCATGTTGTCGCGTGATGAGTGATGCGCGGTCGAGGTCGCCGCGACATATATAGCGGAGAATTGTGACGTCACGACGCAGGCGACACCCTACGCACAGGAAACTACACCACAAGAAAGTAATTAGGACAAACGTTTAATTGTAAAAATGACAAACATTTGAGATGAACATCACGAGCGTGAAGGATGCACCGATAGCAAACAAGAGCTGTCTCGAATGTGACCAGTTTTACACAAAACCTCCTTGACTCTTGACTTTTGTAAAGTCTAGCTGTGTCACAGAATCTGTTATTTTGACGAACTTGCAATGATCTAACTCCAATGTGATGATAGCGAGAGATTTACATAAGTTATTGTTATTTCACAGATATGACAGGAATGATAACATGCTGAGTATTAATGTAGGGTGTATTATTTTGTTCGTACCTCTCGCTCTTTGGTGTGAAGATGCTTTCTTCTCCCTCAGCAGAAGTACATGTTACGTGGCACAGTCTCGTGGTACGACTAAACTATAGTACTGCGTTCACCTTGGCGAGCCGTTACAAAATATTCTGCAATTAGTACATCCCACTGTTTACCAATTGTGTTTAAATTGTGTAAATACTGCGTTTTATTATGTAGGTTGGCTGGCGCTTCTCGCACGCGACCTTCCGCCGAACTGTTCCAGCTTGAAGGGACTGCTTTTCAACATTTTTATACTTCTTCATCGGGTCGCTCTAATGTCTGCAATGTTTTCTTGAGCTGGCCATCCGCGCTTGTTTGCTCCTCCGCATTCCTCGTAGTCCTCGTTACGCAATAGACTGATCACCGAGAGACTGGTGACTACTTTTTTATTCCGGTCACAATTGAATATGTAAAACCCCTGCAAACGGGATTGCACACAATATTTTTCGTGTAGATGCGCTTGAATTCCTCCACTGATATGTAGAATCTAGACTACACTGCGGGACCGGTTTCCGCGAATCGCGATCGGTTTTAGTGAAGATTGTTGTAGTGTTGTTAGCCGGATGCTTATATTATTGTTTTCATGGTCACAATTCCATATCTATATGAAAGTCAGGTGTGTGTGGGTGTAAATTTTGAGGCAGGTTTTAAGTTTTTTAAGGCATATGACTTTCAGTAACCATTGTAACGACCAGTCAAAAAGAAAACTTTACGGTATTTCAGAGTAATTGAACTGACAAGTGGAGAAACACTTGTCTTGTAGAGGTAACATAAAATAGCGACCGGCTGCCATAGGTGAGCTTTAGCATGTAGTGTGCATGTATCAAATCTTGTTAAATATAATGACCTATAATTAAGTCTTGTTTAAAACTGCAATAAAACAAACTATTGAGCTTCGTCCGGTGTTTTATTAGTTTTTAAATATCATTCCGACATACAAGTCTTGCACAGAGCTTGTATGTTAAAGTTTTAGGTACAGCGAAATTATGGTTATAGCTGAATTAACTACACTTTATGAGTATCGGTTGGCTTAACTGATATAATTAGTAAACAGGTAAGAGATTTAGTTTGATTTGTGTGCGATGAACAAAACACAGTCTTCAAATATTGCATTGATGTATGTAAGTATCAAAATTTGTTGTCGCTTAAATGTTTGAGATGTAAACATTAAAGACATGCACATTTGCACAATAATCAATGGACCTGTGTTACTAACTGTGCCTTCGTCTAATCTGAACATCATTTATCTTCAAAAATCTAATCATAGTCTGGTACTAGTGTACGTGCGAGATGATCGCAAACGGTCGGTCAACATTGACCGCTCGTTAAAGCCAAAGTTACTTCTGTTTGCTAAAGGCGACACCTTGCTCTATTGCTAAGTTCCGAGCTCTCGGTCATAAAGGATATTTGATGTACGTCACCGTTTTAGCAGCGTATTACAAAACAAGTATTTTAAAAGGATGAAGAACGTATCGGATCGTAACTGGTCCCAGCTAAGATCATTGGGAAAGAGTAAGAGTCGGAACCAGGAAATTATTGCAACAATGTCAGGTTTATTCCTACAGTTAATCAGGATTACTGTGTTTCAGTTTGAAACTTTGCCTCAGAGGTTGTATGTATAAGCAATTTAACACACCATCTCTTAATGTTACAGGTAGGTAAGTACAGACGGCGGTAACCACATCCCATCCGATGGGACGTTCTGTCTGTCAGCCACATATAAACACGACGCAAAACACGTGATCTTAAAGTACCTCGTCCGGCGTTCCGGCGTCGACGCGAATCACAGGTCGCGACATTGTAGAGCACATTGATTGCGAGTCAATTACCTGATTACTTCGTTAATGTGTTACTTTGTTACAGCTAACTAGTGTGGACGATCGATTAGAAAATGAAATCGAAAGTATTCGTGGCATAAGTATAGAAGGTAGATCGACGGTTTTGAATAATTATATCATATCAATACTTGCAAAAACAAAATCAGTTGTATCAGAGGATCAAAAACGTTAGCCTTTTTTTGGATGGGAAATGATCATATGACTTCTTCCGATAGCTGTAGAATATATCTTCACATCTCAAGCACCTCGGCTTATGTTGCCCTCTTGTCACTATTAACGTCAATATGTGCTAACGACAGTTTTCGGGGCTCATTATTGAATGTGCAAGTCACCTCTTATTTTTTTTTTGTGGGTCTGAAATCATCATATCACGTTTTCCGCTCTGGGCGGAGCGGGAGGGCGTGTCAGACTTTTACTGACTAAAACCCACCCGTGTTCCTTCAGTTGCCCATGTGCCAGGGTCACGGTAACTCTTTCGAACAAATCTGCGACTGGCAGAAAAACGTTTCACCTGAAGGAACACATCTGAAACACACTGTAACATGCGCTAAGTTTGCCAATTAATTACATAAATTGTAACCTCATTGCAGATTATCTTAATACTACTCTATTTTCAGCGTATTACATTCACCCTTTTTATAGGTAGGTGCATAACACAGGTCTTAAATAATAATTAAATTAACATCAGCTACGTCCCGCCCTTAGGGCATACAATAATTTACATACAATTATAATTACAATTACATTATTATTATAAATTCAAAATGTCACATAAAAAAAAAGATAAATGCAAAACGGAACGAATAAAGGTAAGTCTCTGAACGCATCATGACTGAAGGGAACTATATTGGAGCAGAGATTTGTCTGATAGGAAGTCTTTTATAGAGTAATAGCACTTGTTTACTAGTAGGTCATGGAGATCCTTTTTAAATTTTCTCATTTCCGTGAGTATGCGTCGTTTGTTTACTTTAAACATAAATAATGTTATTCTCGAATAGTAATAATAACTTCTCGTACAAGATTGAGAGTGATTACAAAATTCTTACAACAGCTTCCTTTATTGAAGGTCGGAGCAAGAACCAGTACATCAAAGCATTAAACGAACAACACGTGTACCTACTTACTATGAAAAGTAATGATCTTGTCATCTAGCCGAGCCCTATATTTTGTAGCGCGCCGCACCAAACGTACTATATGTCATAAGGGCTAACTACGTGTCACTGGTGCTACTAGCGTACTTCAACTCCACGAAGAACACATTATACTAGAGTCTATGAATAATACCACTGTCACGTCACGTAGTAGTTCTCATTTCGGCTACCGCGGAATGTAGGTACCTATTATAAAATTATACAAAATATTTATCAAGTCAAGTTAACACATTATGTTGTCCGAACTTGACACAAAAGATATTAAAATACATCTACATCATTAGCGGATCGGCCTAGATGTGTGAGTGATAATCTCAGGGCTCTGCTCAAGGTTGGGGCGGCGATTTCTTGCGAGACCGCTGATATTGTCAACACATTATACATTCATCAGACTCACATTTGGACTGCCAATATTTACACTCTTTACACAATTATAAGTCAATCGATGAGAATACCAATTGCGTTGCCGTTGCCACCGACCTGTGTGCTAAAGGGTCTTACACTGGTTTGTAAAATGTTAATTTGTCTTTACGAAATGTGGTATTTTAAGAAGTTCAAGTCAAAAAAGTTTATTGACTGACTGACAGTCACTGGTTATTTTACAGTTTCGTGTCAATTTGGAACAAAATCGTCCGAGATTTACATATTTATTTATAATGTTGCATCTAATTTGATTCTAATTTCGCATTCAATGGCAGAACTAAAAATAATTAAGTGATTTATATTAAAATGTCTAAGACCTCATCATTGACCTGTAGTGGTGATAATTGATAAATGATAATTTATTAGGTATCTGTTGACGCATTATCTAAATCAGTCAATGATATTTCCTTGAAAATTACAAAAGTAGGATTACCTGATAATGTGATGTAAAACGTATACCTGCACCTTTTACATCGTAAGGCTTAAAATAGACAAACATTTTTTTTTCTAAGGTTAACATTTTCAACCACCTACGTTCTAGAATATTTCAATGATTGTAAACTATACATAAAACAAATTGATTTTAGAAATGATTGTTGAATTAAATAGCTTGCTCGAATATTATCTACTTACTTATCTACTGCAATTACAATCTACTTTATTAAACTTGCAATTTAACTGAAATTCTTATTAACGTAAAAAGTGTATCACGTGGTGAAAATAATTATGTCAAAACTGTCACAACTGCATGCCCCTCATTACATTTTATGGACACCATCAATTAATTAAAAACATACATAAACAGATTAAGATTTCCACCGCTGAAGTAAGCCTAAAGTGGTATAATTTGTTTAAAGTTCAAATACTTGGCCTTTGCCGTATATGTGCTATACATAATGTATATTTTTATTTTATCTAATGTTATCCAATTTTTATTCTTATCTAATTTTGTATAATCCTTTACTTTCATCAAATTTTATCCAATTGTATTGAATTTTATCCAATGTAATTTACTGAATTCTGTGATTGAATGTATTATTTATAACTAGTATTAACCGATAACTTGTATGTGTAGTGCAAACTGTTAGTATAAGTTGGTTATTAATAATAAATAAATAAATAAAAAATGTATGTGCTGTAGGTACGTGCTAGGTAAATACAGCGGCAGTGGTTTATGTAACGTAATCACGATGTACACTGTATGACCCAGTGAGAGGGGCGTCTGAGTACCGTTCATCATCGTACGTTATATGAGCATGAATGAAGCTGTCTTCATTGACAATTTGAGACGATTGACGGTCGTCACTGTCTTTTTCAACTGTCTGACGTCATCGTGGTTTACTAACAACATTTCTCGGCGTAATCTAGATAGCAACAGGCTTTTGTAAGGCGGATCATAGTGTGTTTTCTTATGAAAGATGGAGATTTGAGGAATAGTCATTGAAATAATTCGTGCGACCGGAATCAACGTAAATTGATATATTTTGTATAGGCGACTCACACGAAGTTTATTTATTTGTAGGTGAATCGATAATTCCAGAAAACCGTATTAGGCAACTGACTTTTTTTTGTGGGTGGAAAATCATCAAATGACGTCTTCCGCTCTGGGCGGAGTGGGAGGGTGTGTCAGACTTTTACTGACTAAAACCCACCCGTGTTTCTTCAGTTGCCCATATGCGCGGGCCACGGTATCTCTTTCGAACAAATCTCGTGACCCCGTCAGGCATCGGCCCTAGCAGATCCCTTCAGTACTGAAGTCAGTACTGCTGACATCTCTTTGGGGCGCGCGTGGAACACAACGCGCCGTCGACCCGAGCTTGGTCCTTACTAGGCGGCAAGATACTCATTGCTCACCGCTTCGTTGCTTCCTTAACGTTTTATTCAATTCGCGATGTAAGAGTCAGATGAACGTATCTATCTATATATATTACACTAGCTTCTGCCCGCGACTTCGTCCGCGTCAAATTTGTGCTCCCCTGACCCTTCCCGTCGCATCGAATTGCCTGCCAGTTTTCGTCCATTTTTCGTTGCTGCTCCGCTTCTTTTGATTGTAGCGTAATGTAATATAGCCTATAACCTTCCTCAATAATTAGGCTACCCGACACAAAAATATTTTTTCAATTAGGACCAGTCGTTTCTGAGATTAACGCGTTCAACCAAACAAACAAACAATTTCTTCAGCTTTATAACATTAATATATATGTATAGATAACATAACATCACGCCTTGTTTTCCCGCAGGATTAGGCAGAGGTGTACCTATAGTCTATATATATGTTTGCTCAATTTTACAAGGGTGCTCAAATTCTCTACCAGCTTTTCATGAGAGAACATTTTCTTTATTCAGTTGTATTATCTCTTATAAAAAGCTGGTAAAACTTCAAGAGGTAAGGTATGGTGAGGCGAGGGTTTTCACAGAATTTTAACTATCTTGTAAAATTGACAAAATGTAGCTACGCTACGCTACGTTATTTTCATTTTTTTTCGTGGTGTACCACGAACTGCCCGATGCCCTTGCCCGATTCGAACAAAGATAACTCGTGCGATCGTTTCGTTCGTTGCGTTCGGTGAGTAGACTAATAAGCCATCTTGTATGCCAATAAAACATAAAATACGATTCAACTGCTCAACTTGAATCGTTCAATTAATTATTAATGATAATTGTTGGAGCTATTCACTTAATTTACGATGTTACATTAATGGCAGATACCTAGTAAGTACGTACTGATATTTTAGTAAATTGAGGTGCTAATTGGCAAATCATATCAAGAGCACCGGTCGGTTCCGACTGGCTGCAGCTGAACATCGCTGGGCGCTGACAACCTCCAGTGTTTAGTAACTGGTGCGAGTGAACGTCTTTAGTTACATGGAAGCAAGTTCGAGAACATCGACGTTCTAAAAACTTTGTAAAATTAATTATTGATTGATCGCTTCGGAAGTATTCATTATCGTTGATAATGTGTTAATCGTGACGGGTATGTCGATCTAATGTACACTATAATATTTTATGTATTCAACAATATACCGACTTAATGTAGGTAACTACAATAAAAAAAGTAAGTGTTTTTGTAAATAAATACTTTTAAGTATGATAATAAATCATTTTGCAGATTTGCTACAACAATTCGCAAATTAGCGAAAATTGAATTCATAATAAACACAGCGCGTCGTCTGCCACCTTTCACTCCCTCCTCCCTCCTCAGTAGCACCAGCACGTCGTAGCCATGACCTTGACAATGACAGCGCGCCGCTTGCGACACCCACGCGCATGCGCTCTCGACGCCATGCTCTCACGACTTATGTAATGTCCACATTGTTTACTTACGTATTGTGATTCAAATCACGCTGTTTAACTTAACTTTGTATACAGCACTTAGGAGGCATTTAATATTAATGCCTCCTTACTAAGTGATGATTTGATTAAGTGGTGACAAATCGCGTTTGAAGGGTCCCGAAACGATCAATTAAATCAATTGCTATTGTAGTAATATTGTCAATCGCTTCAATTGTATTTGGTAGACGATTAATTTGTGCATCAATACGTATCAATAACGTAATATTGTTAGATGCAGTTGATCGTTTCAGGACCATTTCTAGTGCTTAGATGATGCTGTGTTTCAAATGCTCTTAGTGAAATGTCGGCTTAGTATTTAGAGCTGTTTCAGAGGCATGCGTGGGTTGCAATGAAAGTTTTAAGAAAATAAAAATGGAATGATGTAGAAGCCTGTTCATACTTTAATTGCTTTTGGAAGTAGTCTCCGGTCTTTTCTAAGCACCGTTGCATGCGTTGACACCATGGATGGAACCTGAAGCATTGGGCCCACTCTTCTTTAGGGATCTCCATAGACAAATATGCGATAGCCCGTCTGGCGGGATGAGCTGGAGCGTTGTAGTGGTGGAGAACGATCCTGCTTCTTCGGCGCTGTTAACATTTCCAAGACAACTGGTAAACAATAACTGACATATCAATCTGCAGTAAGTAACAGTCCTTTTATCTTCTAGGTCAATTGTTGCGATATAATCTGTTCGTCCAAAGAATGACGCAATTATCTCTTTCCCATAATTTCTGCCCTTCTTTACTTCTGTTGACAAATCTTCGAACGGTAACATGCATTGCGCAGATTGTCTTTTGGTTTTAGGTTCGTAACCTATGACGATCTCTTATACAGCGTTCAAGTCACCTCCATCATACTTTTCAAGCATTGAGCGGCAACTATCTACACCATGGCGTTTTCGATCTTCCGTCAAATTATGAGGTATCAATCTAGTACAAAGCTTTCTATAGTCTAAATGTTCATGTAAAACTTTGTACTTGACTCATACCAATGCCTAAAGCTGCCCGAATCGGTTGACATGTCACCCTTCTAACAGCCCATCTATCATTAACCGCAAAACACTCACATTATCTTCAGTAGTCGCCATAGAAGAACGACCTTCACGCGACTCATCAGTGAGTTATATGCTTCCACTACGTTTAAACTCATTAAACTAGTTGGTATGGGATGGAGCTTCATCATGAAATGCCTATCGAAATACGATAGAATTAGATTAGCATTTCATCGTATCATATATCGATATCGTAACATTGTTGTTGAGTACGACCTTAATGAAACTCGTAATAAATTATTGAGCAAAAATTTTCTCTAATCAAATCAATTTCAACGCACAACAGACAGTTTATAAATTGCCGCCAACTAATTAGTAAAACAAATGACATGAATTCATTCCACATCTTCAGATTCCCAAAGAGTTCCTAATTCGATGTTTTTAATATTTTTTCATAGACTGCTTTTCTTACTGGCCTATTCTAAAAACTTTCATTGTGACCCCGTACACCTAGATAGGCCTATTTCAAACATGTGCCTAAAATGACGATCGAAGCTTTGTATACTGTTATTCTGCTTATTTTTAATATTTCATCATTTTGCTACGACATAAGATTATTGAATATACGTATTATAAACATTCCAAAGTTGGCTGATTGCAGCATACAGGAGATGTACGGTAGGTAAGCTATGTAGCTACCAGTCACTTTCAATTGTTGACCACTTCATCTTCGCCTGATTATTCTACTTAGGTCGAGCATAAATCAGTGTTCTTTGCTTTAACCGAGTAACATATAAACTTTGAATAACTTGTTGATGAATTTAAACGAATTACAAGACAGCCTCAAAATGATTGTGAAAGAAAACATCAAACAGTATGCTTCTAGAATGTCATAAATGCCAGAGCATTTGTTTGTGTGCAGTTTTGGTAACCGCAGCAATAAATCTATCCAACAGTTTGCGTCTGATGCCCGAGCACCCCATAACTCAACGTGTGTCTATTCGTACATATTGGTGTTTGACCTCGGCTACTTAATTACGAGCTCTATTTTGGTATTCATATTAATATCAAATTCAGTGGCCTCGCGTCACATTACTTTATGTTTGTCATAGATCGTGGAGTTTTACATATTTTATATTGATAGTTTTTAAAGCTAGTCAAAAATGGCTAGTTGCTGTACTGGATACAATAATAAATTAATTCGGTTAATCGTAATTTACAGTTGGACAATGGTCTTCTGTATTCGGTATGACCCTAAACGTCGTAATAAAGTAGTTTGTCTATTTGACTAAACTCCCCGTCTTAGAAACGTTTTCATCATCGTGTCCTATAGATGATTTTATACTCGTGGGTAATGCGGATCTCACACTACAATACAGGCGACGCGTGGCGCGTTGTGGTCCAAGATTCGCCTAAACCCATTAGAGAACTAATGAGGCAATGGTATTATGATCTAACATCCCACCCGCAAGATCTAAAGTTTTATTCCGATACTTCTAGATTAGCTACAATGTTGCAACAACAAGAGTAGAACGGCTATGATTAATTAAAATAACCACAGCCTAGCGAAATATGCCATAGTGTCGTATTACAGGTGCTACAGAGTAGCAGACACTCCTCAGGTATCAAGTTAAATAGTTGCGTTTGACGCTGACTGACAAACTGACGGTAACTACAGGTAAACATGTTGTAACTGTAGTTACACGGACAAGGCAGGGCTTATTAACCTGCTCCAGTTATGAGTAGATAGGGTCGTCATTAAGAGCCGTAAGTGCGTGGTCAATTATGGACTACTATAGAATGTATGGCCTGTTATTGAAACTAACCCGTTAAACCGCAACACATTTATCATCATCATCATTTCAGCCGAAAGATTTTCAATGCTGGACATAGGGCTCCCGTAAGCACCGCCTCTTCGACGGGTTTTGTGCATCCTACTTCCAGCTGATTCTTGCGTCTTTCACCAGGTCATTGGTCTACCTTGTGGGAAGCTTTCCAATGCTAGATCTTCCAATATGCGGTCACCACTCCAGAAGTATTCAGCCCACACATACTACAACACACACACATACTACAATACAACTTATATCGTTATTTGGAACACATATAAAGTAGATACAAGATGTTAACTCTTTTCATTTATCGAGTAAACGAAAATCTCCAAAGTTGTTTATTTTTTTTTTACACTTCAGACGTAATTAACTTTCATCAGTTATGAACACTGGCAGAACATCAATTAATCTCGATTACAACTCTATTTACATAAACTTCATAATTAACACAATCAATTTAATTCACTGTATAATTAGATTATTATGAATACAAATTTTCATGATTAATTTTGATTAAGATTTTATTCGTTTAGGTAAAATACTAGTTCTTTGGTTTACAAATACATGTTAATGTTCCAAGGATGTCCGATTCCGAAATTTAAGCCAAGTTGTGGAATATTTCGTTGGTATTAATGTTAATAAAATTCTGAGAATGACTGGATGTCCTTTTGTAGCGATATTGGTAAATAACTTCCGAACCGTAACCGTATGGTAATTGTTTGTTAAACCCGCGGTTATTGCGCGCAAAGCTCGTCAATAGCTTGTATATCGAGTTTTGAAACCATTTCGTGGCGCGATAATGTGATGTTATGTGAGCCCTGTTGATTATCGAAGACTAAATAAAGGAAATAACAGAAACTCATATAGCCAAGTTTGATACTCACTATTATCATTAGGTAGGTATTATATTGTATATCGAATACTTACAATAAAATTATTTGAAGGCTAAAAATCATCACATTTAATATTTGTGTCAATGATACCATTATTATAATTGATTATGTTTGTTGTTTACATCTGTCTGTGACCTCTTATAAAATACACCAGTTCTTAAATCTAATGACCTAGTTTAACTGATCACTCATTTGAATGTATGAACGACGAAATCTGTGAACGAATATTAAACAAAACATGACTCGCGTATGTTTCCATGAAGGATTAGGCAGAAGCGTGCCTTCATATTTCAACCATATTTCTTCAGTTATATAGTTGGTTTACATCTAACAATTTTCAAATATACACAAACCATTTCGATACCTTCACGTTTGTTTACTGCTAATTGAATTCAAGCCTCGTAAAAGTAGTCCGGAATCTAATGCAACAGTTCTGATCTAAGTTTTACTGCCGCGTCATAGGTCCCGCCATAATCATAATATTTGTTCTTAATGGAAATCTCAATCGTAGAGAACGTTTCGTACTCGCAACATTGCAAAACTGGCGAAACATGGAGTACCTGCCAAGTGAGGTGATTATACGAGAAAACAGTTATGTCTTCGTTTCAATTTGAAACAAGAAGAAAAAGAAGAAACAGAAGAAGGAGACTCAGCATTAGTTTCGACGACATAACGTCATCAACCAGGTGACAGTCTGCCAGTCCAGTTACTTCGGGTCGGCGTTAAAATGGTATCTATCTCCAATGAGTTCACGTCTCACGATGAAGTAAGTAGGGATACTTAAATGTTAGAACCTTTACGAAAGAGTCTAATCACGTTTAGCTAACAGGAAAGCGATCAGGTTTTACCGTTGTGTACAAACCGTGCAAACCTTTATAGTTGAGAAATTGATGATTCGAATACAAGATTAGATATCGGAGAGTAGTGAGAACTGGCCACCTGTCTGCAGCGAGTATGACTGCGCAACGTCGGGAGGAGGCGCGGCGGTCACGTGACTCATAGCAATTAGCAGACATCATCTATCTTCTATAAATGTTACGCACAGCGCTATCGACACGTTTAGTAGCAGATGTCTTACGTATCCTCTAAGTCATGGCTAATAAGTAGTTAAGTACATTCTCATTAGCTGAAACCACGGATACTTAGGTTGAACTGCACCAATTACACTAAACGCGATCAGCGCTTCTAAACTGCGTTCTAGAGCTGTCAGTGTCAACATTTCACAACAATGTTTAAACACTGACAGCACTAGAACTTGGTTTAGATAGTTTAATTAAAAACAAACCTTAAATAAACAACCAATAAACTGATGTTGTTTAATTGCTAACGTAATTTAAACTATGTCACAAATACGGCAGCTGTATGTGGGCTCTGGGGTTCCTCAGGACGGGAAAAGAGTTTCTTTTTTGTAATAGCAGTACCGAGTATTTACCGTCCTGTAAATAGAATCAAGCCTCTCATAACATACAAACATAGTCTAATCTAATTAGCCTGTATTGTCCTACTTCAGGGTAGAGGCCCCCTGCTCCCTTTTCTACAGAATTCTGTCTTTTGCTAGTGCAAACATAGTAGGAGACATTTTTCCTGTTTTACTGTTGTTCACCAAGAAAACTGAAAAAAGATGCATCTAGCTCGAGGGCACGGATATTGTCACTATATCTATACCACTGTGTGGAGAACGCAGGCTGGGTTTGACCGCAAAACGTTTTCGAACGAGTACGACTACTGGCATGCTTTCCCAATCATTTAGTAAAAGTGGTTACTACAAAACTAGACTGATTAGCTTTAAACGAAACACTTTCATCACAAATTAATGAACGCTTTTAGTAATTAAGAACAATTATTCATATGTTTGCGACAGAGTCATTACGAAACATTGATACACATTTATGAAAGGATTTGACACTTGTCTTGAGCTAGAAATAGATTTGAAATTAAATAACTAAGTACATACGCACGACGACAAATGTAGTTATACATTACCAGTATAAACTGACTGCTCATTGTTCAAAAAGTCTATACAATGCGAGGTCTATTGAAACTGGAAATGGATAGCTTGACATGTAGGCGTGTGTACCAAATGCTAATACTTCATCAAAAACGTGTCACATAAACACACACTTTATGACGAAATCTTTTGAACTGGTCATTCTTATTTCAACACTAATTACATTAGAACGGCAGCTGCCTGCGTAGGAAAGGTTCTTATGTTGTAAAGGATTTATATCGATAATATAATTTAATAAGAGAAGATAGTTTGGTTTATCGAACACATTCGGTTTAATGCTCCCAACAATAAATCAGTTTAAAAAGTTATATTTACAACGAATGATTATGTGAGAAACTTATAGGCAATTAAAAGTAATTCCGCTTCACTTCTTTTGTGATTTATCTACCACCATCCTCCTGAGCTACCAGACCATCCAGACTTGCCCCTCCATCCAGAGCCACCGCTCCATCCAGAGCCACCAGTCCACCCAGTGCCTCCAGTCCATCCAGAGCCACCACCCCAACCGGACTTTCCTTTCCACCCTGAACCGCCGCTCCATCCAGATGATCTTCCTTTCCATCCGGAACTACCGGACCATCCGGAGCTGCCACTCCATCCTGGGCTGCCAGACCATCCACTCTTGCCTCTCCAGCCAGATCCACCCCACCCACCACCGCCGCCGCCGCCTGAATAGATAACTACTGGTCCAGACCACCCTCTCTTGACATAGCCTGCTGACGCTACTGCCAGCGCGATGGACAGAACGACGATCGAGACCTGAAAACAAACAAAATGATTATATAATGATACCTGGCACCCAAACATATATCTCTGTTTTTTTTATTATTTCTTAATCATATTACTTCCATTAGGACAAATTTTTCAAAAGCCAGACAATATTTTTCACAAATTTTTCAAACATAATCTGTGAAATGACAATTTTATTCTACGGATATAATTTGTACGATGATGGACAAATTAGCATTAAACGTGAAAATGTTGGATTAAAACGAAAATTAAATGAGCACAACATATCGAATGATCCATACGTACGACCGCGGACGTACAAAAGACATCAACGCGCGCATTCTTTTTTTTTTCATTATTAGTACTGTATCACATCACACACAGCATAACACTATGAGTCTTGTTGCTCGAATTAAATGATTAAATAAATAAAATAACATCACGCCGTGTGTGCCCAGGTGTTATCAAACTACTTAGGAAAACAAATGTGTGCGTTATTTTAAGATTATTATAATTAGTGCTAATTTGGATTATTAACGGATCAGGAAAACATCGGTGAAGGCAACATCGTTAAGTTAATTAACTCAAAATTCGAAGACATGTGACGTCTACCACCCCGCACTGGGACCATTTTGGTAGATTACGACACAATCCCTCTCACCGAGAGGAGTCCTGTGTCCCAGCAGTGGGAACAATATAGGCTGGTAATGATGAACGGATCAAAGATCTATATGATTTCTTAATGAATCTAAGTTCAATCTGATAGGATATACACATTTGACGGAACAGACATCAGTTTTATTAAGCATAAATAATAAAAAATAATAATTAATTTTATTACTGTTCTTTAAAATATGGGTAATGTGGTGTAACAAAATAAACGAAGTCCGCTCTCTATCACAAAGTGATACCTTACAAACAATATTGAAGTATACTTGATGACATGGTACCGCCGCGCACCGCCACATTTCTAATATTGCATAAAATCATAAACTTCTAATCATAGCCCAGACTCTATACACCCACAAATTAGATTTTGCATGTATTTCTAATAAGCCATGTTATATTAGAACAGTGCAGCCTGCAGTGTTGCCACACCTCGCAATGCGAGCACTCTCGGCTGTAAACCTGTATTTTAACACAATTACTCGGACTCACTATAACATCATTCGTTTCGACACGTCCCTCGTAAAGTCTCACAAATTATCTCAAATGATCTGCGTTACTTTTGGCACAAATCTTACATAAACAGACGTGCACTAAGCGGCTCTAGCGCACTCGGAAACCTTTTATCTTAAGTAATCCTTTTACAGGGGACAGATAATGCTTTTTATTTCTTCCTTATTGCAGTTCAGTATTTGATTTACATTTTATGTTAGCTCATACATCGTATTTCATCCAAAATGCGTTCTCTTTTTTATTGATATACTTACTTAAAAAATCTTTTGAAAAAGTATAAGTTTACATTTTTATTGTATGCAATATCATAAAATGACATGAGTTGCAATACGCAGCCGTGTGCAAATCGCTTCAGCAAGTGTGCAGTATATTATTAGCATGTCACACCGTAATCTTACACTTTAATAACATTAAATGAGCACTAATAAACTTAACGTGCAAGTATGATACAATAACACTTTAATTTACGACACCTGCGCCTGCGCCTGCGCCTTATACCTTTTAAGATTGCTACCCACGGCAGCTATAATGTATAATTGAAATATCTAAAAAAATGGTTCAAATTAATTACTACGGAAACAACTCTAAAACAGCGAAAAAATACATGTTTTTCCAACACTAGTCGAGTTTTTTTTTTTTTTTTTTTTTTTTTTTTTTTTTTTTTTTTTTTTTTTTTTTCTACAACTATCACACGACGCCATCTAGTCCCAAGCTAAGCAGAGCTTGTGTTATGGGTACTAGACAACTGATAAACATACTTATATATTTCTAAATACATACATATTATAGATAAATTACACCCAGACACAGAACAAATGATCGTGCTCATCACACAAACATTTGTTCTGGGTGGGAATCGAACCCACGACCTCCGGCATAGCAGTCAGGGTCACTAACCACTAGACCAACAGGCCTGTCGAGTTAAAATAAGTAAATAAAAGTTTTGCTAGTTATTTCAAATTATTCCTAATATTTTCAGTTAGGCGAACATGCATGTCGGGAGGGATTGGAGGAGACTTACACGTATTATACAGGTTTTGGCGTAAGTAATGGTCCACCGTTCAGGATTCGATGAACCAGATAATTAACTATAACAATTAAAAATTTTAACCATTTTTTATTGTTATAGTTAATTATCTGGTTCATCGAATCCTAAACGGTGGACCACTACTTACGCCACACCCTGTATATTCTGATGATGATGATGATGACATATAAGGAACTGCAGTTTTAGTTCGCTGTATCACGTTGATCTCATACTTACAGTTGTTCATGGTGATGAATCGCCTTTTCAGTTATTTTAGTTACATCACGAATTATGGCAAGGCATTTTAATACATTTTGTCATATAACTTTAGAGAAGTACACATGTAGCGGAGATAATGACATTTATACTTTTTCCATCTTTCACATTAAGTTACAGAGCAAAACGGATATCTATATATTTATCATTATCATCATTTCAGCCGAAAGACGTTCATTGCTGTCCAGCACCTCCTAGCTAGGCCTCCCCTATTTTGCGAGGGTTTGCCATGATCGCCACGCTTTGCAGGCGGGTTAGCGATCGCAGAATGCTTTCCTTAGTCGCCTCTTACAACACCCATGGGAAGAAATCATCATCATCATTTCATCCGTAAGACGTCCACTGCTGGACTTAGGCCTCCCCCAATTTGGGGGGCTTTGCCATAATCGCCACGCTTGGCAGGCGGGTTGGCGATCGCAGTATGGTGGTAAAATGCATAGAGGACGCTGCTGCCCATTCTCTAGTAAGTCCCTTAGTCGCCTTTTACAACACCCACGGGAAGAAATGGGGTGGTGTTATTCTTTACGTCCGGCACCACACGAAAAGTGAAACAAAAATTTTGTATTCCTTTTAACTAAGATTACGCGGGCGGAGGAGTATATACCTACTACGATACATAAATGTAACAAAACGACGTTACAAATGCCACTTACAACAGGGAAATGTACGAATGATACACATTACATTATAGCTACGTGTGCAGTGTGTGCCTTAGTGCGCAGGACGCAACCACACGTGAGCATCGTCACTGAGCAACGACAGTTGGTCAACTGTGGCCCCTCACGAGCTACTGCCGTGGTCGTGTGAGCGTGTATCATTGAGAGATGGTGTGGTGTCACGCCACATTGTGATCTGGTTATTGTGTGCGACATTGTGAAACAATTACTTTATTGTTTGGTTTGGAGTTTTGGAATAATTTAACTGCAAAAATTATTTAGTAAACCATACTAAACGTGCACAAATTGTAGTTTGTTTTTTTTTTTAATTTTGAATTCCAAAACAACCAAATCTTGTCGGGACAAAAATCAATTTCGTTTCTGGAATCGCACATAGTTCCATTAATGTAACTCCATTTAGTTATTTGAAGAAGACATGTGTGCTTAGCACGGAAATTGCACATTAATTTTGAAATCCCTTCAATTTGTTAATATTTATTTGTTTCTCCCTATTAAATCATTTATTTACTCCTATTTGACTATTTAGCCAAAATTAAGTAGGGGGATGAATAAATGATAAGTCCTAAGGAGATGTGTGATCAATATAGTGATAATTGATAGAACTGCACTTACAAGGAGCTTCATGTTGGTAGCACGTGTTGCGACACAGCACTCGTATGCAGCTGGTGGGGCATCCTCATCCTTATATATCACAGACACACCCATCTCATGATAGAACCAACGTCACAGACTAGCTGACATTGTTCTTAACACCAGTGTAACATAACTCCGGTTTAACCTAAACATTGAAGAATATATTTAGTCTGTGATGTTTCGCCTAGAGCGTAGCCTGACGTCCTAAATTCGAAAAATCGCTAACTCCAACATGAGATAACAATCCATTGCTGGTTTTGTTAAGCCATAATATGTACAACGGTATTGATAGCGAGCGATGAATAGTGAAAATTTACTACGCATCACATCTTAGATTTTTATCTTAATGCATCTTGTGCTTTAACGATCTCATTGATATTTGGAGGCGAGCAGCTATCGAGCTCATAATCCTGGGTCACTGACTCCGAAACTACTGCAAAACATATTAGACAAACATTCCCACACATAATAATGGAGATTTATTGTACTATGTGACCTCGGCGCTGGTCACTTTTGTTTTCAAATGTCGATTATTACGTTTGAATTATGCAAATTTTCGATTGATGCACATCATAAATTATGATTCTTTATAATGCAGAATGAACACAAACAATCAACGCTATGTATTTATACTTCCGACAAAGCACGATACAGTTTTTACATATATTTAAAAAATATATATATATAGGATGTTATATATCGACGAGTGAAAAAGAATAGAAAAGTATGGATTGGCTGAAGCCATAGATTGCTTATATACTTGTTACTTATAATGCAGTATGCCAAAAATTAAGTACAATAAATGAATAACTACGAAATTATTAGCATAACACTATTATAAATAAGCTGCTGTACATTTCACAGAACTGCTGTCAAGATCTGCGAACCACCATACAAGCAGCCAGAATATACTGAAGTGTCGACTCCGACAGTCGACCTACTTAACTATTTACTGCCGGTGCAGTGGCGCGGTGGCGGTGGCGATCGCGCCCTTTGGAAAGGTGTGCAATGAAAGTCCAAGCAGAAATCGCTCGTGTGTCTGCAGCTTTACGTAACAATAATATTGATAGACAATAACTCAATGGTCGATACATAATATCGCCGTTAACCTTACTACATAATGACTGCGGACGAATACAACGATTTAATTACATTATGTATTATGCATTATTGATGAGAACTGTCCGAGAGGACACCAGTTGTTGTCCTTATTTGATTTGTATTTGGGGATTTAATTATGTGCAGAAATTCTTTGATCAAAGACTTGCTCGGACGAAAGAGTTTTTTATACACATTTCTAGTAATTTTGTGGTAAATGGTCCCATTAAGCAGTTTGTGCCATTTTCACGTCATTAGTGCAAAGGATGGAGTGTGAAGTGTGAACACACTAAGCACCTCTCGACCGCTAGTTCGATCCTTTGTCATTGGGATAATATCATTGGTATTTTTTTGAGATGATCCTCGTGTCTAGATGATGACTGGTAAACAGGGTAGCGAGGAAATCGACGTGCGAACTACTGCTATCTGTAACATTCATCATATAATTATATGAGAGTAGAAAGAGTAGAAATTATCATCGATCAAAAAACTGCTGTTTCATAGAAAAGTGCAATACCTACCTACGACGTAGAAATGTGTGGAACAACTTTTCTTAAATAACCGATGAAATATTTCAAGTCGGGGGGTCCGAATCATGTAAAGAAGGCCAATTCTCCTAACTAAAAATGTTCAAAATTTTAGCAGTCTCATCTCGGCGGCAATCAAATGTCAGACTTGTCAAAAATGTAAAATGTATGTATGTAATGTACGTGCAAACTCGCGGTGCGTGTTTTTGATAGATTGAGACTGAGATTAGACTGTGGACGTTCTTAAAATTACGAGAAATACCCCTTTCTTTGCTACCATGTATATTTTCCTAATATGGATATTGTCTTTGACTTATCGATAATTTAATACAAAACAATGTGCATCTAGTAATTAACAAATTAATAGGCCATTATGTTAGACCGATTACTGATGCCGCTTGTTCATTAATTTTATATAATTACCGTCCCGTCGTACAAAGTAATCTTTGAGTGGATCTTTGAGTTTCATTGCTGTTATAAAATGTATGAGTTCTGATACATCATCATAAAACTCGGTATATTATATGTCGATTATTGTTTCAATAATTATATTTT
This sequence comes from Aporophyla nigra, assembly GCA_947507805.1. Classification (NCBI taxonomy): domain Eukaryota; kingdom Metazoa; phylum Arthropoda; class Insecta; order Lepidoptera; family Noctuidae; genus Aporophyla; species Aporophyla nigra. Next base: position 958,856 of record OX382304.1, read on the forward strand.
CGGATTGGTTCCTCATGATCATATTTTCAGCTGATAAACGGCCACTGTACCGTGTGGTGCCAGACTAAAGAATAACACCACCCCATTTCTTCCCGTGGGTGTCGTAAAAGGCGACTAAGGGACTTATTGGAGAATGGGCAGCAGCGTTCTCTATGCATTTTACCATCATACTGCGATCGCGAACCCGCCTGCCAAGCGTGGCGATTATGGCAAAGCCCCCCAAACTGGGGGAGGCCTAAGTCCAGCAGTGGACGTCTTACGGCTGAAATGATGAAACGGCTACTGTTGGACATAGGCCTCCCCCAAGTTCCGCCATTTCAACGGGTTCTGGTCTTCCCGTTACCATCTGATTCCTGCGGCATTCCGACTGTACATTTTCCGTCACGCGATCGCCACTCTAGAACCTTTCAGTCCAATCGACAATCTGTTCTGCGATGTGCCCTGCCCACTGCCATTTAAGATCTATATTCTGATATCCTGCAAAGAATAAGCGATCTTTAAAAAAAAAAAAAAAGTGTTAAGTTTTTGGGTTATTATGAGTACATGAAAACATACGTCCTATTCTTTTAAAATCTTAGTTTGAAAACTAAGGTAAAGTGAGCTGTGAATCCTTAGCATCAGATGAATTGATAGATCGCCAGGATTGTCGTTCTAAGTGCTATTTACAAGGGCGTATAATATCACTAGCACAAGAATCCCAATCCACCATAAAAAGCTTTTTACACGCTTTATATTAGCTTCACTTGTATGTTTGTATATTTGTATGTTTGTATATTTGTATGTTTGTTTGTAACCGACTCCTTATAGTGCGATTTTGACCCACTTTAAACGACCAGATTTCATTCAAACTTTGCACACCTGTCAAGGACTGATGACAATGCAATAATTTCAAAAATTTGTGCCATTATCCTTGCCAGGGTTACCAGGACAGCAAAAAAACTGTCACAAACTACGCTGACATACGTCTCGAAATACCCTAAAAAATAGAAAATAAATAATAGTTTAAAAAAACTAAAAAACACGCTTCCATGGAAAACCAAACTAAAAAGTACAAAATAATGGAAAAAAAGCGTGGGGTGCCTGATTTCAATAAAAAAATACCTTAAAAGCACCCCACGCTTTTTTTCCATTATTTTGTACTTTTTAGTTTGGTTTTCCATGGAAGCGTGTTTTTTAGTTTTTTTAAACTATTATTTTTTAAATTAATGAATTATTTGCTGATCTAAAACATAGCTTATTTCTATATATATTATAGCTGATCTAAAATATAGTCTTTATTTAAGTGTTGATAGATTTTTTTCAGAACCAAAAGGTATACGTTTAGCGCAATTTTTATTTAACTGATTATGTTTTATATTGACAGAGTTAACCACAGCTTGTTTGTTCAACTTCATATTCAATAAGCGGTTAATAAACGACGCATAGTGATGATTCACTTTCTAACCACATGTCGACACAGTTCTGATGACCTTGAGCGGATTCAACTCTCACGGCCGGTGGTTTTGATCTAGAGCTCAATTATATACTCGCCTCACTTTGAGAGAACCTTGAAGTTCATGCGAAATCGAGATTAAGATCGTTGCTATTATTTAAAATAGAGTTTTTTTTTTTGTTTGTTTTGTGCAGTGCTCGCCGGCGTCGTGGGTGACGATCATCAATTTTGGAGTTCGATTCTCTGTTCGGGAAAACAGTAATTGGGTAGTGTAATTAAGAAGGGAGAAAAGATCTTTAGACTGTAATCGGTTTACTTGCTTGTAAAAATGCAGCTCAATTTTGTCTTTTCTATTTTTAATATGAATGACTTATAATTTTATTGCAATTCGTCTGAATGGAATAAATAGATTTTTTGTATTAGTTATTGTATAAGTTATTAAAAAAGATGCAAAAAATTCACACCTAACCAGTGCAATCTAACTATCACCAACATAACTGGTGGTAAATAACTTGACAAACAGATCATCTTACAAGAAAATACGAAATAGCATCAAATAACAGCCTAACGAAGTAGACATCTTCCATCATTCAGTTGTAGCAATAATTACATTAGGTACTACATACAGCCCAGCGCAGCGTGCCTACAGGGAGCAGCGTGACAGCTCATTTGTTGTTATTGATTAGTTGCTGCTTGTGCTGCACCGACTGCTGATTCACATCCGTGGCTGGTCAGGGACAACGTTAGTGCTACAGTAGTGTGTTAGAAGTGAACCTTTTGGAACCAGGCAATGAGTTATTACTGATCTTAATATAGCTACATATGTACGCTAGTAGATATAATATCATCTGTACATTGTGTACTTATGATAAATAAGGCACTATTGATGTGAAATAATTATATTATCAACTCAACCTATCGCAGTCCACTGCTGGACATAGCCCTCACCCATGATGTGCCCCAATATCCTGTGCTCCACCTTCCGCATCCAGTCTGTCTCAGCTACCCTAAAATAATTTTAAAAAAATTGTAAGGGTGTTATTACATGAAAAATATACTTTGTGTTACCTTTCATTTTCCCTACAAAGATTTTTTTATTTTATTTATATAAAACACATACAACTATCATTACAGGCTAACCTAATACAATAGTGTAGTTATAATAGCTTACAATAGCGTATTATTGTAAACAATCAGGAGGAATCTTAAAAAATGCGGCCTGTGTGAATTCGCTCAGAGTACAATTGAAGCAGTCAATCTGTTGTGACACCATATTGAGTGTACGTAGGGTACAAGTTTATGTAAAGAATCATGTATCTAATACGTATTGATGATCTAGGAAATACGTATTTTGATTTATATATTGACATAAGTATCTACAGAAAATTAGGTAATGAATTAAAAATCCTCCTTTTACATTTTTAATCAATTACAATATCAACATTAACATTTAAGTTCGCGGTCAGATCTTCACAAAAAGTCCGGAATCAATAATAAGGAAATTATAATAGATCGTAATTCATAAATTGTATCCTAATGTGTAAGAGTAAGGTCGCCTGGTGGTCTGTGGTTAAACCCGCGCATCTCAAGAGCTTTGTGCACCCAAACTTATAATAACGTAGGCGGCAGGAATACATATAACGAAGTTCAAAAGATCCACTCAAAACATAAGATAGCTCGATGAATGTAGCCCGTGGCTCAGCAGCTTCACCAATTAATCATCCTCCTAGGATAAGGGGAAGCGGACGATGAAGTGGCTGAGCAAATTACTATTGCGTTACAAATCGCGAGTTCATCACCCCATTGCCCACAGACCGAAGGGACCGAAAAGTGCGGGCGTACCCATGCAGGTACCGCAAGTGGCAGCGAGCCAAGCTCCTTGCAAACAATTTCAACAACGTAAGGTATTCCTCTGGATGCAGGGGGCACAGGACCGGTCGTGTTGATAACCTTCAGAGAGTAGGTTATTATGTATTATTTAGGTGTTTATTGATGTGTGGTTTGTAAACGAACTGCAACTGTAGATATCTCTAGGGATCATTTTGACTATTGTACGTGTGGTGTCGGACGTAAAGAATAACACCATCCCATTTCTTCCCGTGGGTGTCGTAAGAGACTATTAAGGGACTTACTGGAGAATGGACAGCAGTGTTCCCTATACATTTTACCACCATACTGTGATTGCTAGTCCTCCTGCCAAGCGTGGCGATTATGGCAAAAGCCCCCAAATTTGGGGAGGCCTAAGTCCAGCAGTGGACGTCTTTCGGCTGAAATGATGATGATGTAGTTTGACTTCTGTACAAATTTGCTTTGTGCCACCTATTGCACATTTGCGATGAGTTATATTCGGCAAATATGATTACCTACGAATCTGCACTTACATAGTAATTATGTGCTGGTAGGTACTTATTTATTATAGCAATTTACTATGAAGTGTGTAGGAAGGTTTCGGTTCTAATCATTACGATTTATTCTTATGACTAGTTTTATTTTTATCGATATCATTATCTGAAATATTAGGGTACGTCAGTTAATTTGTTACAACTATGCTTCATGTTCTGAGATATGTTGTTCTCTTCAACAAGATGAAATATTCCCAGAGACAACGAAATTCAACGTGTGAATTGAACAAAAACTACAAAAAAACTAAAACATTCATCCACAATAATATATTATAGAGTAACCTTAGTTATTCAATTAATTGCCTATTAAATTTTATTGTACTTAATTCTATTGCATAGCTTCTCTAATTAAAAAGAAATTAGCTCTAAACCAACCTATAAAACGTAGTCAGCATGTAGTCCAATCAGTGTCGACCTAATAGTTGTTGATTGGTTTACTTCACTTTCATAACATTTGAACATCTGGGTCCAGTTCTGTGATCCTTGCAAACATTTAATTGCAGACTAGAAGGTGATCTTTTGCAGATTCTTTCGTCGAATTTGTACTTATTTATCAAATACAAATTTTAAGTTTGCTCTACCAAGGTCTTGTGAATTCCAGATAAAATCAAAAGATTAATTTTATTGTGGTCTGACGAAGGTCTTATTTGTACTAATAAATAGTGTTTAGCTCACAACCACTCGATATCAAATTAGAAGTGTAAGTGTTTATGAATAGCTATAGTCTCACTGGTCTAATAGCAGGTCTACGTTCATCAGTGGGTCTTTGTACTGAGGAGTGACGTCACTAATTAACTTGCGCAGCTAAATCTGTCAGTAAGTCATGTACAAATAGATTTATTAATTGATGGATGTAATCTTAGTTTAATTGAGTTTAATTACCTCGTTCAGGCGGAGCCGCGGGCAGGTGTGGATAAATATCCTAAATATGAGGAGCCCAAGGCTCATATGGCCAAATATTGTACAGAGGTAAATAACCGCATCTGAATAAATATCAAGGCTGTGTGGATGTCGGCCGGTGGTCGTTTCCTGTCGACGGGTTCGGTGCCTCGTTGAGACACTTGGCCTCCTCAACACTCCTAGGATCATGTTGATCGAAGCTTGTGTTTATCAGTCAAAGTAGTGAAAAACTTTGCGCAAGAAAGTGCTTTTACATACATACGTATGCCATCTGTTACGATCCTTACATACTCCTTTTACATTAGATAAAAAAGTTCTTGTTAGTTGAACAAACATATAGATATGTTATATGACTTATTCAAAACATCTTCCGTTTTCGTTCTAAATGTCAAAAACAAGCATAAAACAACTTCCGAATATATGTACCTATTATTAATATGCAGTTTTATTCATTTCGATTAAGGGTTAATAGTCTGTAATCATGGCTTATTATGTTATGTGTATGTGTTATTTAAAGGATGGGCTTTGTCGTTCATAACTATGAATAATTTGCTAGGTAACACATGACATCATCATGCCGAACCACGCCGACTGTTAAATGCAGCTGAGTAGGGCCCATTAGAAGAATCAGTGATTACTTATGCATTAGGCCAAAGATTGAATTTTAGGGTTTTACCGTAAGACCGTTATTTTTAACCAACTAAAAAAAGAGAAAGTTTTCTATTCGGTTGTTGTTTTTAAATTATTTTAAACCAACTTCTAAAAGGACCAGTTGGTTAAAAGTAAATTCTGAATTTGTCTGTATTTTTTTTTTTTTTTGTATACGTTCCGCGATATTTCGGGCAATTGTGAATCAAATTCGAATTTCTTTTTTCATGGATGTTCGGGGGGGGGGGGGGGGGTGATTTTTTATTATACCTACTTACTTTGTTTGTGTAGTGTTTGCGTTAGATTTGGTAATACGTTTTAAACCCACTTTGTGTATGTTATGATATTGAAAATAGAACCTTTTCCAATAAAAAATAATAGTTTAAAAAGAACTAAAAAACACGCTTCCATTGAAAACCAAACTAAAAAGTACAAAATAATGGATAAAAAGCGTGGGGTGCTTTTTAAGGTATTTTTTTATTGATATCAGGCACCCCACGCTTTTTTACACGCTTTATATTAGCTTCACTTGTATGTTTGTATATTTGTATGTTTGTATATTTGTATGTTTGTATGTTTGTTTGTAACCGACTCCTTATAGCGCGATTTTGACCCACTTTAAACGACCAGATTTCATTCAAACTTTGCACACCTGTCAAGGACCGATGACAATGCAATAATTTCATAAATTTGTGCCATTATCCTTGCCAGGGTTACCAGGACAGCAAAAAAACTGTCTTCGAAAACTACGGTGACATACGTCACAAACTAATTTGCGCCATTATCCTTGCCAGGGTTACCAAGACAGCAAAAAAAAAACTGTCTTCGAAAACTACGCTGACATACGTCTCAAACTACGCTGACATACGACTCAAAATTCGAAACACCCTAAAAAGTAGAAAATAAATAATAGTTTAAAAAAAACTAAAAAACACGCTTCCATTGAAAACCAAACTAAAAAGTACAAAATAATGGAAAAAAAGCGTGGGGTGCCTGATATCAATAAAAAAATACCTTAAAAAGCACCCCACGCTTTTTTTCCATTATTTTGTACTTTTTAGTTTGGTTTTCAATGGAAGCGTGTTTTTTAGTTTTTTTAAACTATTATTTTTTCCATTATTTTGTACTTTTTAGTTTGGTTTTCAATGGAAGCGTGTTTTTTAGTTTTTTTAAACTATTATTTATTTTCTATTTTTTAGGGTGTTTCGAATTTTGAGACGTATGTCAGCGTAGTTTGTGACGTATGTCAGCGTAGTTTTCGAAGACAGTTTTTTTTTTGCTGTCCTGGTAACCCTGGCAAGGATAATGGCACAAATTAGTTTGTGACGTATGTCAGCGTAGTTTTCGAAGACAGTTTTTTTGCTGTCCTGGTAACCCTGGCAAGGATAATGGCACAAATTTATGAAATTATTGCATTGTCATCGGTCCTTGACAGGTGTGCAAAGTTTGAATGAAATCGGGTCGTTTAAAGTGGGTCAAAATCGCGCTATAAGGAGTCGGTTACAAACAAAAAATCGCCTTCGAAAAAGTTTTTAAGGTTTATTATGTTCGTTACATCTGTTCTAGTTTTAGTTAAGATACCGTAATTTACGGTCTGATGCAATAAAATAATTCCCACGCCTTTACTTAAATTATTTCCTTAACAGTTAGATTTAAAGGTCAATGTCGGAGAGCGGACAAGGGTGAGAGCATAAAGGCGTCTCTATAGGTATTCATTACGGTAGGATGACAAGATAGCAAATCCATAATCCTCTTTTCTCTTTTACTCCTACACTCATATTTTTACACGACGAAGCAAAAAAAGGAGTGTGGTCAGTGGTGTTATTTTACACCTGTTCTTTTGTCACTAAACAAGTAACCTGCATACATTGCGTAACCAACATGTTGATGTAAACGAGCCTCGAGTGACTTCGCAACCGCCCCCTGTGCAAGGTTACTACTGCCAACTGTCAACGACCTTTTATGGACACATAACAAAATAAACGTGAATAGTACTAGCCTTCGTATATGGAGGGAGAAGAAACGGTATGCAAAGTGCGTGTATTGTAAGTATAGTCCTTTTTAATAAAATGAGCCCAGTTCGGCGCTTAAGAAATCTATGGGCTCTGAATATCTACCGAAGTCAAAGGAATCTTTCTTTATGTGTGAAATAGTTGCGTTGCGTTGCGTTACGGCACACGCTGGTTGCCAAATTTCTCATCTTTTCATAAATTAGTCGTTTCATGATTTGACTGAGTAGGATAAAGTTTGATTCGACCAAATTTTTCTTTTTTGTAAAATTTTACTGAAATATTAAGATGATTTTGATGTTATAATTGTTACATTTGGGTGTAACACCTCGCCTGTTTTTACCGAAGGGTTCGGCCGAAGTGTACTTTCAGTATAATCTACATTTCTATACTAATATTATAAAGCTGAAGAGTTTGTTTGTTTGGTTGAACGCGGTAATCTCAAGAACTACTGATCCGAATTTAAAAATTATTTTTGTGTTGGATAGTCTATTTATTGAGAAAGGTTATAAGCTACATAACATCAAGCTACAATAAAAAAGAGTGGAGCAGCAACGAAAAATGGACGAAAACTGGTAGGAAATTCGATGCGACGGGAAGGGTCAGGAGAGCAAAAATATGACGCGGACGAAGTCGCGGGCAGAAGCTAGTCACATAATAATGATGATGATGTCTCAACAAATAAAACTCACGCACGTTTTGTAAATGTTTTATTATAATTTAATACTCATGTCGTCGTTTACCACCATCACCACCAGCCGGACGCGTACCGCGGAGGAGCCTTGACCACCTTGATGACGACAGGCGCGTGGCCGTGGTGTGAGCCATGACTGGCATGTCCATGGTGAGGGCTGGGACTGTCGTAGCCGTGGTGACTGTGCAGTGGTGGCGCCTGGCTCAGCAGAGACGGCGAGTAGCCCGAATGTAGCAAAGAGGAGTGGCTTGAACTTAAGGAACATGAGGGACTTAAACATGGGGAGGAAGAGTGACTCAAACTCAGAGGAGACAAATGAGATGAGTAATGAGGAGCGGACTGACTCAAACTTAAAGAGGGCGAGTGACTCAAACTCAAGGACGGAGAATGACTAGAATAATGGGGAGCGGAGTGGCTCAAACTGAGAGATGGTGAGTGGCTCAAACTTAGAGGAGCAGAATGACTTGAGTAATGGGGAGCATATGAGCTCGAGCTTAAAGACGGTGAGTGACTCAAACTCAAGGAAGGAGAATGACTAGAATAATGGGGAAGGGAGTGGCTCGAACTTAAGGAACATGAAGGACTCGAACATGGAGAAGAAGAGTGGCCCAAACTCAGGGGAGACGAATGAGATGAGTAATGAGGAGCGGAATGGCTCAAACTTAAAGAGGGTGAGTGACTCAAACTCAAGGATGGAGAATGACTAGAATAATGGGGAGCGTACTGGCTCAAACTGAGAGATGGTGAGTGACTCAAACTTAGAGGAGCAGAAAGACTTGAGTAATGGGGAGCATATGAGCTCGAGCTTAATGACGGTGAGTGACTCAAACTCAAGGAAGGAGAATGACTAGAATAATGGGAAAGGGAGTGGCTCGAACTTAAGGAACATGAAGGACTCGAACATAGAGAAGAAGAGTGGCTCAAACTCAGGGGAGATGAATGAGATGAGTAATGAGGAGCGGAATGGCTCAAACTTAAAGAGGGTGAGTGACTCAAACTCAAGGATGGAGAATGACTAGAATAATGGGGAGCGTACTGGCTCAAACTGAGAGATGGTGAGTGGCTCAAACTTAGAGGAGCAGAATGACTTGAGTAGTGGGGAGCATATGAGCTCGAGCTTAATGACGGTGAGTGACTCAAACTGAAAGATGGTGAGTGGCTCAAACTTAAAGACGGTGAGTGGCTCAAACTCAAGGAAGGAGAATGACTAGAATAATGGGGAGCGGAGTGGCTCAAACTAAGAGAAGGTGAGTGGCTCAAACTAAGGGGTGTAGAGTGTAAAGAGTGGGTTTGGAGGGGCTGGGAGTGTGTGTATAGAGGCTCAGAGAGGAGAGATGGTGCGCTTAGCACAGGGGCAGACTGGAGAAGCTCTGAATGGAGGGAATGAGAGCTAAGCAGAGGTTCAGGGTGATGTAAATGTAAAGGCTCTGCGTATAAGGAATTTGAACTCAACAATGGACCTTCGTGTAGAGAGTGTGAGCTGTGCAGTGACTCAGAATGACTGTAGAGAGGTGGATGGTGTAATTGCAGTGGTTCCGAGTGTATTGGTGCACCGTATGATTCCAGCGGGGCTGAATGTAGCGAGCTGTGTGAATGTATTGGGGCTGAGTGAAGAGATCCGTGCGAGTGCGAAGAAGGTCCATGAGAGCTGTGTGAGTGATGCGAGGACCCGAGGGAACTATGTGAATGTCCTGAGCTGGAGTGTGAGTGCCCTGAGCTTGAGATGCCGGACAGCAGACCGTTGAGCAGGCCGCCGGGCTCGCCGTAGATGCCGCGTTTTTGTCTTGAAGCTGTGGAGCTGGCTATCAGCAGCACAGTGCAGATCTGTGGATAAAACACAATTAAAATAATACGATTATCAGTTTTTTAGGGTTCCGTACCCAAAGGGTAAAACAGGACTCTGATACTATGACTCCACTGTCTGTCCGTCCGTCCGTCACCAGGCTGTATCTCATGACCCGTGATAGTTAGAGAGTTGAAATCGATTCACAGATGATGTATTTCTGTTGCCGCTATAATAAATAATAAATATGTTAGGACAACCAACACACCGTTATCTGATCCCAAACTAGGCAAAGCCTGTACTAAGGCAACCAGACAACTGATAAACATACTTATATATTTCTAAATACATACATATTATAGATAAATTACACCCAGACACAGAACAAATGATTGCGTTCATCACACAACATTTGTCCTGAGTGGGAATCGAACCCACGACCTCAATCTTAGCAATCAGGGTCACTAACCACTAGACTAACAGGTCAGTCAAAACTACAAACAACAACAAATACAACAACAAATACTAAAAAACAGAATAAAATAAATATTTAAGGAGGCTCCCACACAACAAACGTGATTTTATTGCTCTTTTCTGCTCGATATTGATAAGGGCAACAGGTAGACGCTTGAAATATTCACAGAATATTTAGTTATATATTCACTTTAAAAAAAAAAAAAAATTAAAATAAAACAAATATTTATGGGGGACCCATACAACAAACTTGTTTTTTTTTGCCAATAATGGTACGGAACCCTTCATGTGCGAGTCCGACACGCACTTGGCCTGTTTTTATATGTGTTGATTGATCTAACACTATCTCTCTGTCAACTGTATTTTCACAATGCTAAAAACTACTGGGAGATTTCTCATGCTAAGTGAGCGGTGTCTAAGTAGGAAATCCAACGAACGTAAAATAAAGCATCTTAGAGAATTAGATGAAATAATAGAAGTAATCTATTTTATAGGCGCAAGGTTAACCGCGAGTTATATCTTTACGATGCCATGTTTTATCATAAATTATAGTGATTTGGCAATAACGGATTTATTTCAATGTTGCTTCACTAATAAATCAAAATATTCATATAAACTGTGCAATCGTATTAACTGTTTAGTGAAATAATTGAATTTCCATATATAGCAGCTAATCTAATAATAAATTGATGAAGATATTTATAAACTAAGTCTGTTTTTCGTTAGTTCGGAAACATCTACAGTTTCAAACATGCGGCGGCTACATGAAAGGATTGCTTTGCAAATAGGAAAGCAGGCTTATTTGATGGGAAGTGGTTAAAGACATCTAAAGACACTTGAAACACCAAAATCTTTGCTGATGTAGATGTCAGAGTTAAAGATGAAAGTTTACAGTACCCACCACCACATAGGTACCTTGTAGGTTTCGTTTTAATATCCGAAGGCTTAGAATTTGAATTATTATTAGTATTATTTCATTTTTAGTTAGTAGAATATACATTTGAAAGCCAAACATTTTTGTAGTTATTGTAATCTAAGCTTTTGACAACTTTAAACGTCTCCGTTAGATTTGTTAATATAAGATAATGTTTGTTTACAGTATTGTGACTCGGTTATCTTATCATAAATATGGGATTATTTCTTTCTCTCCTTAGTGACAACTAATTAAAAAAGTATTTTGTTTACTCACAAACAGTTTCATCGTGAGTGCGTGTGATCACAGTTCCGGCACAGTTTTGACGCCCAACTGATGTCACACACAATATATACTGATATCCGATTAATTTGAATGTTACGAAACTGCCACATTCTGCCCAGAGCCCTTCGAGCTGACGAAATGTCTCCAAAGGTACCATTACGTAACAGTTATCATTTAGCCCAACATATATCATTAGTTAATAGTAATAAACTTAGTTATGTATACGTAATGAGCTGATTATTTATACCGGACGTGTAGTTAATATGCGCATGACCGTGGCGCATCTCCGCCGAGATGACTCCATATTTGGGCATTCATGTTTGAATCCAAAGGTTACGATAAACTTTAGTGGTAAGATACCATGTAGGTTTGAATTCATATAGGCCGATAAGGAACAAAGCCTGCGGTGCGAGGATGTATATCATCAACAACTCGAACTCTAAAAAATTATTTCATATAAATTAATTACAGGCACTTTTGAATGATCAAGCTGAATGCAACGACCTGCATGCAAGTGTATGCAGATATCTCGACGACCCAGAACAGACGCGGCTTGCGGAGAAGGACGCGGTGAATCGACCTCATATGAAATGAGACAGTGCTAGGCAGAGAGAGATCAGAATGAATTCATGTTTTTTTGCATTGTTTCGTTCAAAAGTGCCTGTTTGAAATAAATGATTTGACTTTGACTGAGAGAGAGATAGCGAAGTCGAAACTTAGGATATCATTAATTTCACAAGATATAAGTTTTCTTTTTGTTTTTTTGTTTTCAATATAAACTCAAGTAAATACTACGGACTATTTACTCTAGGTATTAAATTAAATGACTGGAGACCAAAATTTAGGAAACATCCTTTGCTTTTTTAGTCTTTGAGGCGTCGAAGTACTCGAACGCATCGCATTACCACGTTGAATGGCAATGCTAATTCTTCGGCTAAAGAACTATCCAGCCCTCTGCTCACACGGAAGATTGACCTAAGAAGAGCGAAGACCCGACATTATGGGTTTCAGCCCCCCTAGCCAAGTTGCAACCGTTTCGTGTCAAATTCCATTCTCCAATCGGAAACGCCTCGGTGTCAGCAATTGTAGAAAACGATAAGTTGGTAGCCATGTTGACGCGCCTGAGTCGGCCGCTCGTTTTACAATGTCTTTAGAAAAACGACATTATAACAAAGGATGTAGCGTTGAACATTGTAGAAACGATAACAATTCATTCTAGCAATTTGAACGATGTGAACTTGGCTACGAATTTTCTATTCGTTTGTTCTAACCACGTGACTTAACGTTTAGATAAAGTTTTCGACTAGTGTTAGCGATTGTAGATTATCAACATGGCTAGGGATGCAGTTTTGACTCCAATCGGCTCAAAACTGTAGTTACGAATAAAGTACCTATTTGTTTACGTATAAATAGGTACATTATTATTAATTTCTTAAGATAATCGAATATATTCATAATGTTCTGCGATCGTAGATAAGATGCTAGTCTAGTGATGTAACTATTATTTGGGTACATAATGCGATGCATAGTCGCGCACGTGTCTCTTTGGTCCGATTTCTTTATGCAAGTGTGTCAACAAAGCCATTCCGATTCCCTTCCGTTTCCGAAGTGTCGTGTTATCTCATAAGGTTACATATTGTTATGTTCTGTGAGTCATAGGGCACTATGAGATGGATGGATTTTATCATCTCGTAAGGGCTTGCCTGGAGGAGCTATTGGGCCATGAAAGATCTAATGAAGGGCGATTTTCCTCTATCCCTCAAGAGGAGACTCGTCGACATGTGTATTCTTCCCGTCCCCACGTATGGTTTTCAAACATGGTCTTTGACAATTCAGCAGAGGTCCACGCTCGAGGTTTGCCAGAGAGCTATGGAACGGAGTATTCTGGGTATTAAACTTGTGGACCGGGTTAAGAATACAACAATCCGTTCCGTTACTAAAATAACTGATGTCACTCGGAAAGCTGCCACGCTTAAATGGAATTGGGCTGGACACATCTGCCGTATGTCAGACCATCAGTGGGCCAAACTTACGACCCAATGGGTCCCGCTTAATGGCAAGAGACATCGCGGCAGGCCCAGACGGAGATGGCGGGATGAGCTGAACTCTTTTAATAAAGACTGGTCCTTGGCAGTTCTGGACAGAGAGACGTGGAAAGAGAGTAGGGAGGCCTTCGCCCAGCAGTGGGACAGCAACGGTTAATAATAATTAATGGCTGGCCTGGCTACATTACCTAAGAAACAGAATTGAAATTTTGTAAGTAGGTAGGTTCATTTATGTCTATGGCACTAACCTTTTCTTTTTTTTAATAAACAAGATGAACAAATCCGATCTGTTTGCAGAAGACAAACAATTCCCAGTTATAAATATACTCCAGGAAAGCCTTTCCCTTATTACATCCAAGTACAAAATATTATTAATTTTACAGCGTGCAGCGCCTACTTATTTCATCAGGCACACGCACTACCGGCGTTAAATTCACTACGACAAAACTAATAGCAATACACTCTGGTGTTTGTGAAAAGACAACCACAGATTGCACAGGCGCTTCGTAGTCAACTGGTAACTATATTATGAATGTTGTTACTCTAAACATAATATGTAGGTAACTAATATTTTGTATGTCCGAGCCTGATCGACTTAAGTTACGTTATATGCTCCAGACTATATTATGCCTACATATTACTAGGTAGGTAACGAGCTGTTTCATTCTTACTTCTAGTTCGGATTACAGGGAGGCATTGGTTAAGAAGAACGTTAGTAAGATAATTTGATTAGACGCTTGTGATAAGCGTCTACGTAATACGTTGGTGACAAAACAAATTTTCCACAAATAATTAACAACAGCGAACACTGAACTAAATCAAGATGGTCGGAATGCCGCGCCCGCGCCGGTCATCACGAGTATCGGACGGGCGACCCTTAAGCTCACCGCAGTAGCTCACCTGCACCAAATGTCAGAGCGACCTTACACTTCGACTATCTAAATGGATTGTAAAATAATTACGCCATCTAGGTTTGTAAACAAACAGCGAGATATCTTTATTCTTTTTACACGCTTTATATTAGCTTCACTTGTATGTTTGTTTGTAACCGACTCCTTACAGCGCCATTTTGACCCACTTTAAACGACCAGATTTCATTCAAACTTTGCACACCTGTCAAGGACCGATGACAATGCAATAATTTCATACATTTGTGCCATTATCCTTGCCAGGGTTACCAGGACAGCAAAAAAACTGTCTTCGAAAACTGCGCTGACATACGTCAAATACTATGCTGACATACGTCTCAAAATTCGAAACACCCTTTTTTTTTTTTTTTTGGATGGGACATCATCAAATGACTTCTCCCGCTCTGGGCGGAGTGGGAGGGCGTGTCAGACTTTTACTGACTAAAACCCACCCGTGTTCCTTCAGTTGCCCATGTGCCAGAGTCACGGTATCTCTTTCGAACAATCTCGTGACCCTGGCAGGCATCGGTCCTAGCAGACCCCTACATTGCTGCTGACATCTCTTTGAGGCGCGCGTGGAACACTACGCGCCGTCGACCCGAGCCTGATCCTTACTGGGCGGCGAGCTACCCATTGCTCGCCACCCGCAAGCTCGCGCCTGCGGTGGCCGGGAGTCCGCTATCGACTCCCGACGCCCGGGGCGTCTCCTCCTGCGGCGGCTAGGGACGTGAGGGTGCAGAGACTGCCACTCCCTCACGCGCCCCGCCTCCTCCTTCGCGAGCATTACTGCTTCGCAGAAGGAGGTGACGGCTTCCCATGCCCTCTCGCTCCGTACCATGGCTCGCACCAGGGCCGGACGCGAGAGGTCGCCGCCGCCGATCGCCTCCACGAGGACACGGCGGTACTCCGCCCATGCAGGGCACACCTCCACTGTATGCTCCACCGTGTCCTCCAGACGATCCTCACAATGGAAACACCCGGACGTTTCCTCCCGCTTTATCCTGAACAGGAACCCACCGAAGCACCCATGCCCGGTGAGAACCTGCGTCAGGCGGAAGGTGAGGACGCCGTGGCGCCTCTCAATCCACTCCTCAAAGAGGGGACTTACCGCCGCAATTGTGGCGTGCCCAATTCGAAACACCCTGAAAATAGAAAATAAATAATAGTTTTAGCGTGTTTTTTAGTTTTTTTAAACTATTATTTTGTTTATAAGTAAAGAGGATGGATAGGATAGCACAGCCTCCGAGCGATGCCTATATAGCTACAGCGTTACATGAAATGCAGCGTGTTCGTTGCGGTTCCATCATAACCGTTCGTTATATTATTCTCATACTTGAAACGCAAATACGTTAGGAACATTATTAGTGTTTATAAACAAAATATTGTAGATTTTTCCTATTCCCATGGTGCGTGAGTTATGTTAAAAACAAAATTGTTTTGTCTTTCACATTTACTACGCGTCTCCGATTGCTAGGACGCGGCTACGGTAGATACGACGCGAATTTGGTTTTGTTTTTGGCGTTCAAAAGTGCCTCTTATGTGTCTATTTGAAATAAATGATTAAACTTTGACTTTGTCCGTTGATCTCTTGTACCATGTAAGGTTATGAAAACTATCAAAGTGAACGACAAAGGGTCCATTCACCTATGGCTGATTTAAAATTAAGAAATGAGAGTAGACTCTCATTTCTTTATTTTAAATTAGCTCTAGGTACAAGTTGCAATATAATAACACGTAGGAGATCACCCTTAATCGAATAACAGATATTTTACTTCGCGCCATGTCGTCCACTTGCAACAATCTAAAATATGTGTCAATGAAAATGTCCCAGGAATTGGTTTACTATCGCTTATTACAAAAAAAAAAGACAGAATACTTACGTGCACACACGATGACAATTCTTTAAACAAAATTAAAACTCTATACTATACTCCTTATTATATCGAACAATTTAAAAAATACATACATACAGTGGAACCCCGGTAATCCGAAAAACGTCTTGCGGGGCAGTGTCAAACTGTTCGAATTTGTCGGATTATAGAATACTGCCTAAGAATACCCCCAAATCCGATTTTTTTACAAAATAGTACCTTGCAATCTGACAAATTACAGATCCATTTCCCGTTCAATCATACATTGGTGCCGATTCTGTTGAACACCGAACTAAACTAACTAAACTATCTCTAAAATTCCTTACTTTTGGCTATGAGAATTTTAACGCTATTCTGCAAGGAAAAATCTCTAAATTTAAAAATTATTTTGTCACGACTAAAAACGAATTTGACAATCAACATGGTTTTTTTTTCTTTTGGTTTCGCAACGTGGTACTTGTGTGCGCTACGCAATGAATTTTTTAGAGACAAAGGCGCGCGCAAGGGGGCAGCCTGGACGTGTTTTATATGGAATTTTTCACTTTTTGTTTGAAAAATTTAAAAAAAAATTATTACCTAAGTGTTGAGATTTAAATGTTCCGGGGTTTTATAAAGGGGGTCGAAAATTTCATTATTTTTGCGATAGGACACGCCATTTTCGAGATAAAGGGTGTCTCAGTAAGAGTGTACTTTTTAAATTGGAATAATTTTTTTTTCATGCAACCGGCAAATCTGAAATTTTACAGCTGTCACCTCTTATTATTCCGATTATTAAAAATGGAGCGCTTTTCGAAAGAACAACGCGTTATAATTGTGAAAACTCATTAGAAAAATGGGGAAGTTACGCTGAAACCGCTCGCAAACTTCGCCAAATTTTCAGCCGAGAAAGTGCACCTAATGTGTCAACCATTCGAAGAGTGGTCAAAAAATTTGAATAAACTGGGTCAATTATGGGTAATAAGAATCCTTTGCGTCAACGTACCGGTCGGTCTCTTGAAAACATTGCTGCTGTAAACGAGAGTGTCGCCGAAAACCCGAAAACATCATTCATCATTCGACATCGTTCTCAACAACTTCAAATTTCACGAAGCACTACGCAACGAATTTTGACTAAAGATCTCCACCTTCATGCGTACAAGATTCAGTTAACTCAGGAGCTCAAACCAGCAGACCACGGAAAGCGTCGGCAATTCGTTCAATGGGTAATGGAGCAAAGTGGCCACCAAGATCGTGCGATTTAACGCCGTGCGATTTTTTTCTTTGGGGTTTTGTGAAATCTCGGGTTTATGCGTATAAACCCGAAACAATTCCTGAGCTCAAATCGGAAATCCAACGCGTCGTCGGTGAGATACAGCCACAACTCTGTGCAAAAGTCATGGAAAATTTCATGAAAAGAGTAATGGCCTGTCATCGGAGCCGTGGGGGTCATTTGCCAGATATTTTATTCCATACGTAATCGGAACATGTCTTCTTTACAATACAATAATAATATTACAACTCTGTCATAAAATACTAGTTTTTATTTTAAAATGAAAAAGTGCACTCTTACTGAGACACCCATTATAAGCAAAAGAAAAAATAAAAAATACAGCACTGTTTTTGCACGTGAAGGCGAGGCGTTGGTGTGGATTTTTGTTCATGACCACTAGTTTTATTCCACACCTTTTTAATCGCGATTAAAAATAGTCAGATTGAGTCAAAATAAATTATTATAGTCTAAATTTTTGGTGAAAACCGGCAAACTCAGAATAGCAAAATTGTCATTTTCACTAAACTAATAACTCAATGCAATCTTAGTGCTGTCAAACTAAAATATAGTTAAGTTGTGTCACTTTAGTCTATTTCAGAATAGGAAATCGTCGTTTGACAGGAATCAACCAAATTTTAGTGATTTTTAGTTTAGTTCAGAGAATTTTGTACAACAGAATCGGCACCATTATCTACAGTACCTGGATGCCCGAGCTCTGCTCGGTTTTTTGTTTTTGGTAAAAAGACATTTTCTAAAAATGAATCCTAGCTAGATCGATTTATCGCCCCCGAAACCCGTGTATACTAAATTTCAAGAAAATCGTTGGAGCCGTTCCCTAGATTCAGATTATATATATATACTAGCTTTTGCCCGCGGCTTCGCCCGCGTGGATGTCGGAAATTAATGCAAGAGGACGTACTACCGCGATAAGAATGTGTTATTCCAGCTTATATAGGTAATATAGACTCTGTGTGCTATTTTCGATCCAGATCCATTCAGCCATTTTTGCGTGATTGAGAAACAAACACCCAATCATACATATTTTCACATTTATAATATTATTAGTAGTAGGATTATAACTCATATTACTTAGGATTCATAGTTTATGAGAACATCATGTGTGTTGGTGTTTTTAAAATAAAAGTAATAGTATTCAGAGTAAGAAGACTGCGACATAGGGCTTGGTTTAGTTGAATATAAGTCTTCCTGGTTTTCTTTAACGCTTCTATTTTACCTATACAGACACTCAATCATTTACCAGACACCGAACATAATTATAGGAATAGTACTTTTGCCAGTGGCTTGGCCCGTATAGCTGTCGGAAAATATCACCCGGGAATCTACTACCGGGATAAAGTAGGTATCCTATCTATTACGTATCCATGATATAATATATCTTTGTACCAAATTAGATCTAAATCCGTTTGGCCGTCTTTGCATCATTGAGAAACAAACATCCAAAAATCTAAACATCTAAGCCATTTCGCGGTCTCTTACTTGGAATAATACTATTAGGTTTATTTTGAGTATAATGAACACACATGATATTCACAATTACTATGAAGCCAAAGTAATATGAATTACAATCCTACTTATCCTGTACTACCCGGCCGCTGCCAACGCGCTCTGCGCCCGCTTTTTAAATATCTAATATCTTCTAAGATATTCATTTAAATAAAAACTTTTTAACAAAAAATTTAACCGCCGAAAAAACTGAAAAGCAAAAAATAATAAACCTTAAAATTATGAGTCGGTGCTTTGAGTGATCTTTGTTCATTGATTTTTCAGCGCCGACTCAAAATTTTAAGGTTTATTATTTTTTGCTTTTCAGTTTTTTCGGCGGTTAAATTTTTTGTTAAAAAGTTTTTATTTTATATTTTTTTGTAGTTTCAATGTACTAATAATACTTGGCAAGGTATACCCTATCCAATGAAAAAAGAATGATCAAAATCGGACTACACTGTATAAAGTTATGCGTGGTAATACATTACAATCACTGAGTGAAAATCAATCATCCCCTGTTTTCTGACCCTTAGGGTTTGATTTTGTTTTCCAAATGTATATGAGACCACCCTCGGAGTATACCCTTTCCAATAAAAAAAGAATCATCACAATCGGACTACTACGTAAAAAGTTATGCGTGGTCATACATAAAAAAAAAAAAAAAAATTAATATATATAATACGCGTCGAATTGATAACCTCCTCCGTTTTTTTTCGTCGGTTAATTACATGCTGTAAAGGGCCATATTGATCTATATTAAATGCACAATGTATTTAAGGTACTTAATTGGATAAGGATTAATGCTGTATTGCTTAAAATCGCTTCGTAAATAAACCCTTATTTCTCGTAAAAAGTAAAAGATAAAAAATGGGTAAAAATGGTGTGGGTTATCCCTAAGAGATAGACATATACCATTGAGGACATTTTTGTAGGCCTTTTTAAGGTGTACAATACTGTAGTACATTATTTTGATCTATTTCGTAGGATTCAGCCAGGGTTTTTCAAATTTTGAGACGTAGGTATGTCAGCGTAGTTTTCGAAGACAGTTATTTTTTTTCTAAAATAAAAGAATCTTTCTAAAATAAAAGTAGCCTAAGTTACTCCTTGTTACATCAGCTATCTGCCAGTGAAAGTCCCGTCAAAATCGGTCCAGCCATTTCAGAGATTAGCGGGAACAAACAGACAGACAGACAAAAATTGTAAAAAATGTTGTTTTGGTATATGTATCGTGTATACATCCATATACACTTAGTAAAGTGGTTATCTTAATATTAAAAACAGACACTTCAATTTTATTTATTTGTATATATGTATAGATAAACTACATGGGCACTTCTTAATTTTACTTCTTTCTTAAACTGAGCTTACTCTTCTAAGAGCTACCCATAAATCATTACTAGCACACGACTGGCACTGTCTTGAAGACACTTATGGAAATACTATAAGTGAAGTCTGGAACATTGCCTTCATCAGTGAACTAATTTACATGTCCTATTTCTGGACTCTCTGACTTGTCTCTCATTGACACACTGTAATAAAAAATTTCTTCCATGGGGGTCACAGCTGCCTTACAATCTAACATATCGACGCCCTCAAGTAATAAGTCAGTACCAGACCGTAAATCTTAAATTTTACCGGAGATTTTGTTTTCTGTTTTTTTATTGTATGGCTTTTCAACGATCGAAGTATTGATTCATTCATCAATCGAAAGCTGTTTTGATGGAATTCAATTACCTACTATGTACACATTAAATAATGTGAAATCTTTTACTTTTCTTGCTCACTTGCTTCCTTTACGACGAAGTTCACAAACTTCAAAAGTTCTTTTGGAAACGTCAGTCTCTTTTTATATAAAAAAAAAAAAACACGAAACGATAATCAGTACAATCATCTTTACATTGATTTTCCAACTGAAGCATTCTCTGTAGGCCCACGAACATCAGCATAGGTTATAGGTCAGATCTAATAGTTCTACTGTAGGTACGACTCTCACTTCTACGATAACGCTGTCTATGCTGCTTACCATGCCAACAATTTTCACACTTAGTGACATCACTGTTACGTACATAGTTAATTCTATCCCTGGTTAACATATTTTTAAGTTGAGAAAGATTTTGATCAGAAAGTCTGTTATGGCTAACTGAAATATTGTCTACCTTTTTAGTTAGTTCGTAGTTTTATGACATTTGTCTATGGCTCATTGGTCTAGTGGCCGCAAGCGCTTCTGCTAGTCCTGGGTTCAATTCCCGGATCGGGTGTTATTTCAGTTCAGCAGGTTAATAAAACGTGTTACTGACCCTGGCTCATACGAATACCTCATACGGATAATCTCCTGAGCTTTTACATCCTGACTAATCCATTCTGTAAGGGGTTTCACGTATTGATTTAACATAATCCCATGCGTATCATAAGAACTTCAAAATAAAATAAAAAGATTAACATTTTATTGTATGGAGTCCATATTAGGGCAGTGTGTGACACATGGTGTATGA
This sequence comes from Aporophyla nigra, assembly GCA_947507805.1. Classification (NCBI taxonomy): domain Eukaryota; kingdom Metazoa; phylum Arthropoda; class Insecta; order Lepidoptera; family Noctuidae; genus Aporophyla; species Aporophyla nigra. The sequence continues at coordinate 980,464 of OX382304.1, forward strand.
CGTAGTACCTCGCAACTCGCATCGAAAACGACCAAGTTTTTGTACTTTGTGTGCGCTGTGCCCATTCCAATCGATCCGAGCTGCCTGCCGCCTGCCGCCTGCCGTGAGTTACAGTTGAGTGACATAACTCTTTATAGGAAAAACGATTAAAATTGTGGCACGGTGTTGCACTGTTTTTATAAATGTATGTACGTAATTGTTTGTAATGTTTGGTGTTTATTGAATTATCGTTGCGATGACTTTACATACTGGTCATGACTTATTTTGTTCACTTAAGTGTAAGTGACGTTTAAGGGGAATTCGAGTGATTTGCTTGTAAGGTGTGTCCCTCTTCATAATTTCATAAACTGGCTTGTGATAAGTGTGAATTACTCAGTAGTAATAGTAATGGTCGAATCTTCACGTGACCAGACGTTTTTCCAATTTTTTGGGCAAAGAATCAGCATTGCCATACAACGTGGCAATGCTGCCAGCCTTTTGGGAACTTTTTCCATTCACAGCGATGCAGACGAGTTTTTTGAGGCCCTCTTATTCTTTTCTCTCTGTTTTATATAAGTAGTAAAAATGGTAGGATATTGACTTCAATTAGAACAGTTCCAACTTATGTATCACTTACAAGAGTTAAACCAAAATTTATGCTACGTAAAGTTAGCCGCACAACTTCTATTATTTATTTCCGCCTTTCTAATTTATTGATAGAAAGCATAATACCACACTTGAGAGGAGGAGGAGCCCTTCCTTAGGTCTACCACTAAGTTTAAAAGGGTACATTAAACACTCAGTTTGCGGTTTAACCCTAAAAGGCTTAGCATTTACTAAGTTATAATACTAACAAATGTAGGTGAATGATGAAATGGTCCGACATAACCTGATAGTGCGGTATGATGGAAACCACTCCCTGACAGGAAAACTATCTGTAAGTATGTATGTCACGACAGAACTAGATCTATGTGCACTGTGGGAATCAGGAAATGCGAGAATTATCAGGCTTTAAAAGGACTCCTACATTTCAATTAGGAAATGTATAATATCGATTCACACAACGCAACATAGTTTAAAAGCGGTTGAAGAATTATTGAAACTAGAACGTAGGCCATTGCACCAAACTTGTCTATTATGCATACCAGTTTGTACAAACCTACTTGCTAAAATAAAATATAATAATAATAATCAGCCTGTCTTGTCCCACTGCAGGGCAAAGGCCTCCCTTTCCTTTTTCCACTCAACTCTATCCTGAGCCAATAAGGACCAGTCCCTCATGTAGGCGTCGAGTTCGTCCCGCCATCTACGCCTGGGTCTTCCGCGATGTCGTACGGCATTTTCGGGGACCCATGTTGTGAAATAAAACATTTATCATAAATGGGCAGAACCAGGCTCTAGAACGAACTTGATACCTTTAATAACTCTGCTGAATATTATCAATCGTTGGCGTCGAGTAAATGACCCTTATGCACTTAATCCATTCACAGTTCGCAATCGATTCACAAAACCACTATTACTACTAGATTCAGCCAATGTTGACACAACTACACGTTTCACAACTTCCGGGCGGCGCCGGCGCAGCTTCCGCTTGCGACACGCCATCTAGCGGCGAATACATTAATAACTTGTCTGATGAAGGAAGTGTATAATTTTGTGGAAATGTGGAATTGAGTACATCGGGGTCAATTAACGCATGAGTCAACTGTCAGCTAGACTAGGTGTGTATCGAAATGTTAGCGTATCCTCGTTGCTTCGTACCTACCTAGTAGTAAATAGTGTATGTTTCGCAGTATGTGTGTGGTGGCTACCGGTGTGTCGGGCGTTTCGTAATGTTACTTGATATGGATTGTTATTTCTGGATTAATTGGGGTTATACCGGTATACTGGTATTATCATCGTTAGTGTAGAGAAATATTACATTTGTTAAGCGGCACGAAATACATACATAGGCAAGTAGAGATCGCTAAGTAGGAATTCCAATTAATCTTACTTAATAGCGGCATTTTCATTTAAGCATGATCTGTTTTAAGATTTTTTAGATAAATCGTGTGAACTGATTATTTATCCTGGTATACATGATAATGTAACCCATCGAAGTTTCAGGCATATTTACTGAATGAAACCACCAAATCACGCAGAAAAATATTTAATGTTTTTTTTTTTGCATCAAATCAATCACTAACGAAAAGCTTAGTAATTTGGCACTTAACGAAACACATTCACAAACCGAACTTAGGTATATTATGTAGGCTCAATGCCAGCCATGGCCGAGCCCTAGCAGCGGGGCACTGTAGTGACCGCCGAGCAGGGGGGCGGAGTACCCATGTGACACGATGGGGGCGGAGGCCACCACCCCATGGCCGAGCCCGAGGCCGTAGCCATGGCCTATTCCACCGTAGCCATGGCCTATTCCACCGTAGCCGCCGAAGCCGTAGCCGTGGCTGATGATCGGTGCGCTGTGGCTGATGATGGGCGCGCTGTGCGAGTACAGGCCGAGCCCGTGGCCGCCGTAATAGCCACCGTGGCCGAAGCCACCGCCGTAGCCGAGGCCTAGCAAGCCTCTCTTCTCGTTCTTCTTCTCTTCTGCGCCCGACACCAGGGCCGCGACCAGCAGGACGACGCACAGCTAAAACAACCAAGATAATGTAAAGAAAATAGAGATATTTTTATAGTAAAGGCTTCCAGAAGCAGGCGCGACGTGACAGCGCAACGCGACTCTTTACGAACAATTTTCATCAAGCTTTTATAGAAATTCTTCTACGAGACTCGCGTAGCGCCTGTCTGAAGAAGCCTTTAATCACAGTTGCGATAAACTTCTTATGCATGATCTTCTCACAAATTGTCATCATTCATTACCATGTACGTCGTTAACGTTCTGTATCTCGAAGTCAAAATTTGCAATGCAAATTCAGTACTATTATTTCTGACACGGGCGTATTTTAAGAAGCCCGTTATGACAGCATGTCACCCATACTTCGACTAGAATTTGAAATGCCGCAAATGTTTAATAGATCTCAAATGACAAGGAATCCAACATTAATCGTTGACATTTCCCAATCGAAATAAACGTGTGAACCGACAATGTTGCCGGTGCTGGCACACGATCGTGTTGCCATCGATCAGACATTAGCATAGCATCGTGAGCGATCGTGCCTCACCGTTACGATCCAGTGATCGTGCGCCGAGCGTCGCGCGTCGTGTCCCGGGTGTGGTTCAACTGCGCGTCAATCGCTTAGTTGGTCAACTCAAGCAGTTACGAGCAAATATAGGTTAGATAACTGACTTTATTGAATCTTGGAGAGTTAACAACTTTTTGGTTCAATACCTACTTCGTTAAGACATAGAAGATATATAAGCTGGTGGTAGTACGAAGGGTTTTCCATGTTCAAATGAAAAAGCTTAGTTCCAACTTAATTTATTGAAAAGTTATGTTGTGTCGTACATTACGTAGGAAAATAAGTACTTCAATGATGATTGTTAGAGAATTAATCTATTATGTGATTCATCATCATCATCATTTTTAACCCAAAAACTTTACACTATTTTCCTTTTTTTCTAAACCACTATGTCTACCTGTGGACAGCGTCGTGAGTTACATCATTACCAAAATTGTTTTTGTTAAATTAGTTGTAAGTTCTCATAATGTAACTGTTTGCTGTTCCTTTCAATAAAAATAAAAAATAAAAAAAACGGGCACTGCTAGACCCCCCTCCCCTAATTTGAGGAGATTGGCCATAATCGCCACGCTTGGCAGGCAGGTTGGTGATCGCAGTATGGTGGTAAAACAAATAGGGAACCCTGCTGCCCATTCTCTAGTAAGTCCCTTAGTCGCAATTTTACGACACCCACGGGAAGAAATGGGATGGTTTTATTCTTATTACTTATGTGATTACAGATGTGAAACTTAAGCAAGGTTTGAAATTAATTCATCTGTCCCAAAAAGATGCTAAATCATTTCTGGTTACAGATTACAACAGGAGAAAAGTTAGGTTACGGATGATAAAATGAGGACTAACAGATCAGCTCGCAATAGCTCTAGATAAGTCAGTCTCAGTTACAGAATCAGCCCCATAAAAACCGTTTCGCTGTAATAATGTACGTTGCAAACTGAGGCTAATTATATTGATCGATATTTGATCAGCGTAGTGAACACTTTTCAATATAGTCCAGCTCCAAGTATCCAGTGCTGGTACAGAAAAGACACCCGCTAATTATCCGAATTGATGCCCAATCCAGACTCACAATCGCTGGATAACTGTTATCAGTCTTAAAACTTGAATTATTTCTTACTTATTGTTAGCCGCTCCAAAACAAATATTTACTTAGTTATAACTTAGTAAATAAAAGAAAAACAATAGTAACTTACAGCAGCCTTCATGTTTTCAATGTGTTGGTTGGACAAGCACTAGTCCTGCGCCTGCGCCTGCGCACCTTATAACTCCTGACCGCCCGCGTACCACGACACTAAGTACGGAGTGCTTACTGTAGTGTAGCCCCTCGTAGACCCTGTACCAAGATAGTGGAAATAATATAGTTTCGTACTAGGTTATGTTACTATGCCTATTACTAACGGTGTGACATGAGTAAATAGACAGTTCAGATAAATGAATTCCATATTTTTTATATAAGTTTTCAAAATCCGCTTAGAAGCATAAGTTAAAATTTTAAAAGAGATTGTGAAAATTCCTTTTGTTCATCCTTCATTGTCACCCTTCATTCCCAACGTGACCAAATCATCTAAGCATACTTTTTTCAAAAAGTATTTACAAGGCAGATGTGAGCGGAGATGCAAGGATGGGACACCGTAGCAGGACATAATAGTGACCTTATTGGTGATGTTCTTCAGACAAGCCATGTGCGTAGTGCTCCCAACCTGTGCTGCTGGGGAGTTTGTTGGCCACTTCTTCTTCCCAGCTAAAGCACTAGGAAGTGCGCGACGGGTGGGCGTTTTGGGGGACTGTCTTTTGTTATTTTGACGTTCGAAAACTGCTGATCCTCAGCCTAATTTGAATAAATGACTTTTGATTTTGATTTTTGAACCGGCGTGCGTGTATGACCAGATGTATGTATGTAACCATGTAACCTAAACGAGGCAAAAGGAGTATGTAAGGATGATGATGATCGTAGCAGACGGCGTTCTGTAGTTTCTACTTACCACAATGGGAAAAAGGCGTGAGTTTATATAAATAAATACGAATGATTGTGTAAATAGAGCAATGGAAGATAATACAATGTGTTAGGGACCTGCAATGTAGTTCATGGCAATAAATAGTTACCTCGCGTCTAGTTGGATGATCTTCAATTTTCGTTGAAGGTCTGTTAGAATCTCGAACTTTGTGGACTTTCCGTAACCATCCCCATGAATTCAACAAAGTTTGTGCAATGTTTGTCGATGCATCACCCAAACGACAGAACACCAAGTCTGCCCAATCAGTAGACTACGATATTGTTCAGCTCAACAATTGCAGAGTTTCAAGGACTGCATGAAGATTGATGGAGGTGTAGATTTCATCAACAATTCTAACACAAAAGAGTTTCAATTAACACCTTACTTATTACATTAACAGAGATTGCATGATAAGGTTGTAGGTGTAAGAATATGCAAGCATATCAAATATTTGCCTATGAGTAGGTCGGCTTTGCGCTTTACATAGGCAGTTCAAATGAGCCTTAATTGGACTGTGATGTGTAGGTACCGTTTATGCTACTGCCTTGTCAATAATCTACATATTTTGGATTTTTCAGGAGCACACATTTAGTATAGACTCCTGCCAACAAAGTTTAGCTTTCAGTCATAAGGTACTTATTACTTCATGATTTGCATCCAAGAAATTGTGCTGCTGGTATGCTATAACTCAAGCTTAAGCGCAAAAACTTAATTAAAACGTACGGCTTTGCTAACTTTTTACGACTGTTTTTCTACGACTGAATTCTAGTTTTGTCCTTATTGCACTGGGATTACTAATACATCTACTTATAAAGTTTTTACAAGTAGACACATACACTTCCGTTACAACGTGGTTGAGTAACTGATAGCCTTACATGCATTGAATGTATTCTACCATTAACTTTAGGATTAAATCATATTAGCAAAAACTTTACTTCGTCTGGCCTTTCAACCGACAACAATTGTAATGCTAAGTTAGGGCGTTGACATACCTAAGTACCATTTTAATAGAATTTATCTTCACCACCCAAGTTACACGTACACCTAGATACATATAAATAAAGTCAATTGTTTATGCCAATTCAAAAGCCAAACAAGCAGTTTTCTCACTCTGGTACTAAATATTTGTAACTTCCCCGATATTTTTGTTGTCTTCTTTTGTTCTTTTAAAACAATGATTGGTGAATTTCCTGAAAATGTTAACTAGTTGAAGTACCGGTTTTCCTCAGGTTATTTCGTTTCTCTTCCTTTCGGTGTTTTAAGGAAATAGAAAGAAAGAGAAAAAATATTTGTATTATAAAAGTAAAGTTAGAAGTGATTTACAAAGGTCCCTTCTGTCCGAGTCCTAAGCCCAAGGCATAGGTTCTGCGGGTCCCACCATAGGGCACAATGAGTCACTCGCGCGACCGGCCCATTGTTCCACGCAGCGTTATATTGATTAGCCAACCTTACTATTGATACGAGAGAATGAATCCAAGCTGTTATTCTATTGTCCATTAATAACACGTAGTACCTAATCTCGCTTTTTATGAAGAGCATTGTAAACCATAAGAATAACTTCGTGTTTGCAAGTTTCAATGTAATAGTTATTTTTTAATATAGTAACGGTATAACTTATAAGTGGTCGGTTGAAGTGTGAGTCACTGCCAAACTAGCCTAGGCGGTAGAGTCTCGGCACTTATTGTAGGATAAAGCGCCTGGGTATTTACTCTAGCAATCAGTTACAACTACTCAACTGACGCATCATTTCGTTACATCTATACACGACTAGCTTTTGCCCGCGGCTTCGCCCGCGTGGATGTCGGAAATTAACGCAGGAGGACAACTACTGCGGTAAGAATGTATTAATCCAGGTTATATAGGTAATGAAAAAAGATTTTCCCGCTTTTCTGTTGAAATTTTTCCTGAATTTTCTTTGCTATAAACCTCACGGAGCCCGAGACCTTTCCAACGAATGCAAAACCGTGGAAATCGGTTCGTGCGTTCTGGAGTTATAGCGTCAGGAAGGAAAACCCGACTTATTTTTATATTAGAGAGATAAGTTTTTATCCAGTACGTAAATTGTAACCATGAATTCATCATATCATTCTAGACCACCTTTTTTTTTGTTTTTGGATAGGGAATCATCAAATGACTTCTCCCGCTCTGGGCGGAGCGGGAGGGCGTGTCAGACTTTTACTGACTAAAACCCACCCGTGTTCCTTCAGTTGCCCATGTGCCAGAGTCACGGTATCTCTTTCGAACAATCTCGCGACCCTGGCAGGCATCGGTCCTAGCAGACCCCTACAGTACTGCTGACATCTCTTTGAGGCGCGCGTGGAACACTACGCGCCGTCGACCCGAGCCTGGTCCTTACCGGGCGGCGAGCTACCCATTGCTCGCCACCCGCAAGCCCGCGCCTACGGTGGCCGGGAGTCTGCTATAGACTCCCGACGCCCGGGGCGTCTCCTCCTGCGGCGGCTAGGGATGTGAGGGCGCAGAGACTGCCACTCTCTCACGCGCCCCGCCTCCTCCTTCGCGAGCATTACTGCTTTGCAGAAGGAGGTGACGGCTTCCCATGCCCTCTCGCTCCGTACCATGGCTCGCACCAGGGCCGGACGCGAGAGGTCGCCGCCGCCGATCGCCTCCACGAGGACATGGCGGTGCTCCGCCCAGGCAGGGCACACCTCCACCGTATGCTCCACCGTGTCCTCCAGACGATCCTCGCGATGGAAACACCCGGGCGTTTCCTCCTCGAATGAATCTTGCGACCCTGGCAAGCATCAGTCTTAGCAGACCCCTTGAGTATTGCTGACATCTCTTTGAGGCGCGCGTGGAACACTACGCGCCGTCAATCCGAGCCTGGTCCTTACCGGATGGCGAGCTACCCATTCACGAGGACACGGTAGTGCTCCGCCCAGGCAGGGCACACCTCCACCGTATGCTGAACTCCACCGTATGAAACACCCGGGCGTTTCCTCCCGCTTTATCCTGAACAGGAACCCACCGAAGCACCCATACCCGGTGAGAACCTGCGTCAGGCGGAAGGTGAGGACGCCGTGGCGCCTCTCTATCCACTCCTCAAAGAGGGGACTTACCGCCGCAATTGTGGCGTGCCCGGCGCTGGGTTGCGACAATCGTACTCGCCATGTCGCCATGAGATCCTGCCGGAGCTCTGTCCGCCGTGCCGCGATTTGTCGCGGCAGCGGAGTTTCGCCCCGGCGTTTCGCCTTCTCTCGTCACTCCAACATGTGGGCGAGGACCTTTGCCTCCAGATCCCATGGCGGCACTCCGGCAAGGAGGCTCGCCGCCTCGCAGGAGACCGTGCGGTATCCCCGGACTAGCCGGATGGCCATGACCCTTTGGGCCGCACTCAAACGGCGCGCTGGGCGCAACCTCAAAGAGGGCGCCCACACCGGTGCCCCATAAAGGGCCATTCTAGACCCCCTTGCGCAGAAATTTTTCGTCGGTATTACAAAAAAAAAAAAATCTGCTGTTTCATAGAAAAATGCAATACCTACGGGGTCACAATGTATGGAACAGATGATTTTTTTTTGTATAACTGACGAAAATTTTCCACGCTGGGGGATCTAGAATGATACGCTGAATTCATGGTTACAGTTTGCGCACTGGATAAAAAATTATCCTGTATAACTGACGCATCATTTTGTTTACGCTACCGAGTAGGTCTGAAATGCACTATGATTAAATATCGCATATTTTCCTACGTATTAGTCAAAACAGGTCTATAAAAGAATGTTCGGTTGTAAACAGTCGTTTATGGTGTGTTTGCGATACGGTTGCCAAATGCAGTCCTCTTAAATGCTTGTATAGTGTGTAGGGCGGCACTGAGCCAGGCAGACATTGAGACAGAGTTATTTGCTAGTGCATATAACGAAGCCTTAATAGGGTTAGGTTAGTCTCTCTCTCTTATTATGTCTTGTGGTACTACACAGTACTATATACATTGTTTATGAAACTACGAATATATTCGCTATCATCATCATCCTCATCAGATTCTAGCAGTCCACTGCAGTAAAAAAGGCCTCTCGAATTGCACGCCATTTGGCTTAATTTCAACTACTCTGATGCAGCTGCTATCAGTCACCTTGTGGAGATCGTTGGTCCATCTAGCCCAAGACTGTGCCATATTTGATTTGATAAATACATCACACGTTGTTTAATCTTTCTTTAGAAAAATAATAGAAATGGCACAACTCCACACCTAAAACTATTACTGTGACCAATCCAGACAATTCATTCTTTGAAAGTTGTTAGGGTTCCGTATGTCTGAATGAAAAAAGGAACTCTTATTGGATCTTGGATTTTTCTCCGAATGTATTGGACCGACTAAGTTAAGGTACATACACCATAGAATTTTAGTAACTCAAACATGGATGTGTATTGTGGTTTATATGGATTTTGAATTTAGTACGAACAGTACCTACTTGCACCTGTGCGGTTCTTGGAACCGCGGCATGCGGTAGGAGTTGACTGGTAGAACTCATCACGTTAGGAAAAAGCGTTATGTCCCCTCCAAGCGACGTTCGCTCTGTTTGTCTCCTTCTATTATGTACGAGTATCTGTGTGCGTCGAGCATCGTGTAATTTAGTTCTTCATGGGAGTCTCCCGCATATGTCTACGTTCTCTATTTTCAGGAACAGTTTTGAACAGTGCTTGTAATCAGGGCGGCTAGTCACGTAATGTTGCAGCAAATTCCATAGATACATAGACTTCTAAATTCATATATAATTCATGCAAAAGCTGCAAAATTCCACAATCATTCAACCCGTGTGGAAACCCTAGTATCAATCTAACCAACTGTCCACCCTTTCCTCTTGACACTATCAGTTGTATGACTAATATGCCCAAACGACTTAATTGCGTTGTCTCAGCCTTGTGTTTAATACCCACGGTTGATATCTCGCCGTGTGTCGTTCCTTTCTAATGTGTATCCTGGCAGGATATTATGTGCCGGTCAGCTCCGCTCACCTGACGGCATTACCTCGCTACTAACCCTAAGGGTAGGACTACATTTGTGTTTCGGTCGTGTTAATGGTGTGCTCACGACTCTAATCGGTAATGTATGCACCTCGTTACTGTTTATGTCCGTAGTAAATTATTTACACTAGGGAAGTAATGATTGTGCTTACTGTGAGGACTTTGACGGCGGTCTGCATATGGGTTTTGTATTTTATTTAGCCCATCCATCAATCAACCCTGTATGGATCAGGTAGGTAGGTACAGAATACAAGTATTTTACTGACACAGTGATCAGCCATGCATAAGTTTAGCTGCAATCACATCATATACTTAGCCTAAGAAGATGCTATTTGTGACAAATTAATTCATTGAGTATGAATTATCATTTAAATGAAACTGATTTGAAGTGCTATTCAGTGTAGTCGTGCAGGTGCTAAGGTCGGCTAGCGTGTGAGAGGCGCGGGCGCAGGACGCGTGGTGGGTGTATGTAGACTGCCTAAAGGACCTAGTGCTTATGAATAGCCTATACCTACAGTACCGAACACACGTGCGGCCCACATTGACAGCTTAGCACCACATGTCCGCTGTCTATTGCCAAATAGTGAGCTCATTCTCCAGCAGTTGCGCCTACCGTCATGAGTTATGCACCGCGTTGGGCTTTAGCGAATTACTTTTAGTTAGTAATACTTGTAGTTCTGGATTTGTTTGAAAATAAATAAAATACAGCGGCTGCCAAATGATGATTAATGGCAGTTGCGTCATTTAGAAACGTAGTGATGAAGTGTCTGTAGGGAAAGTGGTCAGTTAAGCCTGGAATGCACATGCTATTACAAAAGTATACTTGTTTGCTACTAGGTAGTATGCTCCTTTACAGCGTGCTCTCCGGGTGTGTACGTACATATGCTTTTTTTACTGATTGAAACCCAACCGTGTTCCTTCAGTTGCCCGTGTGCCAGGGTCACGGTATCTCTTTCGAACAATCTCGCGACCCTGGCAGGAGGTACATATGCTCATGTACGCACAGATCTTAGTTATCATGAGTTTTTATCATGTCTGAGATACACATGCTCATTATTCGGCATTCAAAATAGGTGTATCTTTGCGGAATTAATTAAATTGTGTTATACTAGCTTCTGCACGCGACTTCGTCCGCATCAAATTTCTCGCCCAAATGACGTTGTGCCTGTCTGAAGAAGCTTTCGGACATTATTTGCGAATGTAAATAAGTAGTACCATTTGATGAACTTTTGAATAAAATTGAACCATTCATACAGAAAAGTGACACTCATATGAGAGATGAGACAAAACTAAATTGATCATTTAGAATCTTTAATTATTTTACGATCGGTATGGTACCTAAATGGCTCCCAATTTCTGTTTTACACTTTTGAAGGTCACGTTAATTATGGTTCTTCCAAGAATAAGAATTTATAAATGTTGGTAAGCATTTTCACTCGATATTTTGTTGTATAGTGGCGAGACTGTATATTCTACAAACATTCATAATTACTATATCTATAGAAATATAAAATTTAACGTTTTTCCATAACCCCATCAAACAATCGTGCGCATGCACTTCAACAAATGAAGTAGCATGCTCGCAAAGAACGTGTCCAGACTTGCTTATAGGCTGCTCCTACCCCACCCCCGCCTGACCCTGTGTGCTAGCACAAACAAAAGAATTCAAAACAATATTCGAAAAATATTTTATTTATAAAATAATAAATAAATCTTTCTTACAACTATGTTAAGAACTTAAACTATTTAATGTTATTAGGCAATACATGAACATTGAGTCTATCTACATAATTTACACAGTGGCCGAGACACGAGCAGTGCAATCTGACGACAGATCACATCTCAGTGTCACGACAGATCTCATCTTAACTACTGACTGTAAGTTGTAACACATATTTTACTTTTTCTATCATTCAGTTACATATCCAATAACTTTTTTATTTAAACACGTGAACTAATTATATATTTTACAAGATAAACTAATTTCCTGTTGGTGAATCTTTACAGTCAGTAGATCACTCACACCTTCCATTCGCTCGTCGAGGTAACTGATAAATGCTGAACATTGTCTAAACGCGGTAGACCGAACTACCGGAAATGTTCGAGCGGCCTCTCCAGAGGTGGCTGCAGCATCAGCGGGATGTGATTATGGTACTGAGGCTCCTCTTCACCCTCCGCGCTGCTTCGACCCTCAGCGCCTTGAGGAACACCGTATTCAGCAGCTGGTTGCTGTTGGCTGAAGTCCTGACCGAAATTCTGACCAGACTGACTAAAATCCTGGCCGAAATTCTGTCCTTGTTGACTAAAATCATGACCTTGGTGACCAAAATTCTGCCCTTGTTGACTAAAATCATGACCTTGCTGACCAAAATTCTGCCCAGGTTGACTGAAATCTTGGCCACCGTTGTGACTAAAACCTTCTTGTCCAAATTGTGGGACTCCATACTCCTGGTCCGGTTGCTGATGTTGTTGTTGATTGTTTACTTGTAGATCGTATTGCGCCTGCTCGAGTTGATGTTGTATGTGATGCTGCAGCTGATTTTGTAAATCGTGGTACTGCTGCTCCCCGGTATGCTGCTCATAACTTTGCGTGCCTTGTGGTTGAGTGAAGTGGTGAAGGCCGTTCTGTCCAAATTGCCCATCTTGGCCAAAGTGAGCACCATGAGCCAATTGGCCATCTTGACCGAATTGGGCGCCCTGAGCAAATTGACCGTCTTGTCCGAAGTGGGCGCCATGAGCCAATTGGCCATCTTGACCAAAGTGGGCGCCCTGAGCAAATTGACCGTCTTGACTGAAATGGCCGCCCTGTGAAAATTGACCATCTTGGCCAAAGTGAACCCCCGGTTGAGCTGCCCCTAGGTCATGGGGTTGCGTTTGTACAGGATGCCAGCCGTCTTGGTCAACCGTCGGCTGAGTAGGCTGCAGATGTACAGTTGCTTGAGTGGGCAGGACACCTGGCTGCGCAACTTGCAGCACACCAGGCTGAGCACCGTGCAAATGAACTTCATGCTGACCCTGTTGGAGGTGGACCTCTTGATGTCCCTGCTGAAGATGAACTTCTTGTTGACCTTGGTGAAGATGAACCTCTTGCTGACCCGGTTGTAGATGGTATTCTGGTTGACCTGGTTGTAGATGATACTCTGTTTGACCTGGTTGCAAATGATATTCTGGTTGACTTGGTTGTAAATGAACCTCTGGCTGAGCAGAGTGCAGGTGGACCTCTTGGTGACCTGGATGAAGGTGTAGGTCAGGTGACAAATGGACGCCTGGTTGCACTGGCTGCAGATGTACGGCGTGTTGTGGAATCCCTCCATGGGCATGCAGAAACGTTGGCTCTCCGTGAACACCGGGTTGCTCGTACCCCACGCCCTCTTGACCTGCCTGTGAAGCTAGATGGAAGTGAGGCGCTTGAGGGCGTTCAAACAGCACCTGACTAACAGCTGGTGGAGCTTGAGCCAACGGGAAAATTGGAGTTTGGTAATTTAGGAATGGATATCTTGGGTAATTCGCAAAGAACGATGTCTGGACTGCATTACCGGGACGTAAAACATACTGAAATTGGTTGGCATATTGCAAAAGTGGAGAATAGGGATGATGAGTGGGAGCTGGGGCAGCATGTACTATAGGCCTAAGGTGGGTATTTTCCTGCGGAAACAGGTGAGTATGTGCTAGGCCTGCAGTTGGGAAGATAGGTGCAGGTGCGGGTATGGGCGCTGGTTGGAGGAGCACCTGAGGAGAAGGTGCTGGTACGGGATGGGCCACAGTCGCGGTAGGCTCTCCTAAAGGTATAACAGCAGAAGCAGGAGCAGCTGCCGGTACCACAGGTATTACTGGCTTGGGAGGGACATGATGATGATGATGATGGAAATGATGGTCGGGTTTGGGTAATAACACTGTTTTTGTGTGATGAGGAAACTTGAGACCATAATGAGGATGTGGCACAGGGACTCTATGTCCAACTGGAACAGGGTAACGTGTGCTCAAAGGATGAGCGAGAGGGACCTTTACGTTGGTAACCGCTGCTGCGGGAGGGTATGACACTACGACAGGTTTCACGACGGAGTGCGTCACCACTGGAATGTCGTATCCTAGCTTGTAGGGTGGCACTGCAGAAAGCACTCCTCGTTTGTGGTGCTTGCCCTTCACAAGCCGTCCGATCAGCTTCACCTTGGCACCCTTGAGATGCGCTACATCTCCCGCCGACAGGCACACGCACGCGCACAACACCAACGCGATCTGAAATACACCACGCACCATTTTAATTAGGATCCACACTTAGACTGATCACGATAATCACGATCACTGTCACTGTCACAAGATTTCACTTTTATTCCAAAGCTTCGATACTTACGATTGTAAGTCTCATGTCGATACTGTCGCCCGGCCGGCGCGACAACCACTTTGAAACCGATTGTCATCGGACTGTTCCACCCATACTTATAACTTAAAACATATCAAATTAGTATGTAGCCAGCGTGCAAGTTTCACTAGGCAGCCGGACGTTGAGCTGCGAACTTCGTCCTTACGCGATTATGCTTTCGACCGTTCCTAAACGAATGCAGCTAAATTCTTCTTCCGATTTAGCGTCACACAATATTGAATTCTATGACATCCACGTAGAGTCCAATTTCGAAATAGCTGAGTATGTTTTAGGCAGCACGTAGGTGGCTGCCGTCACTACTGTGTAACAAGTGTGCGTACACGCATACTAATTGATCAAAAACGTAATCGAGAGAAAATTGTACCAGCCGGTACAGGGACGAACTATTTCGGTTTCGATTAAGAAGTAATTTTATATGGAGCTGTTGAAACAATAAGACGCTCAACCTTCGATGCTGAAATAATGGACTGTAAATATAAACATGCAAACAATAAACAAACTTCCCGTGGTTTGTCGAGGGTGTTCGTTGATATAATAACACAGTTCGACTTGAAAATAAAATTTGTCTAGGAGGTAGGTAGGTAAGTACTTAGTCACTAGCATACTTATCGATCATCGATAATTGATGTATAAATGATCAGACGATCGACACTGATATTCTTACTCCATCCCTGTTCCGCCAGGACATCGATATGCGGGCACACGCCTGGCGGTTACCAAATGTACCGCGATCACTTTCCTTGGCTCTCACCGGCGCTGGCGGCGGGCGGCGGGCGGCGTGCGCGCAGATCACTCGGCGAAGCCGCCTTCCAACAACACATACTCTTGCGTAACTTGATTCTATAGATACATTATG
This sequence comes from Aporophyla nigra, assembly GCA_947507805.1. Classification (NCBI taxonomy): domain Eukaryota; kingdom Metazoa; phylum Arthropoda; class Insecta; order Lepidoptera; family Noctuidae; genus Aporophyla; species Aporophyla nigra. The sequence goes on from OX382304.1 coordinate 995,830, forward strand.
AAGCAGATAGTTGCAGAAGTCCAAATAGGTAGGTAGTTACCCAATTAGAAATAGAGGGCACTTGAGAAAACATGTTACGAATAATTTAGTTACCCACAGTTAAGTACCAGATGATTTTGTTTATGCATCTTTGTTTTTGTAAGTTGGAGCGGTGGAGTTGATCTGTGTATTTACTGTTATCTCCTTTGGGCAATCTGAGACACAATTCCGACTTCTCGCCAATATGTAGAAATGTTAAACACGTAGCTAACGCGGTTTTACCTACTCGCTCGGAATAAAGATCTGACAGTTATTGGGTTTTAAATCAGCGTTAGGTAACTGGTAGGAGTGGTAGGTACCTGCTTTTCATTTCTCGCCCTACATTGTTTGGGTTAGGTTCCAATCTATGGTAGATTGCGAAGTTTCGACATACCTACTTAGTGTTTTGGTTAAAATTAGGTACAAAGTTAGATCTTTTATTACTGTGATTATACTAGGTTTAAATTTTTAATGTACTCATGACCACTTTGTCATAATATAAAAACAATCTTGTTAATTTTCACACTTTAAAAAGTGTTAAATTAAAATTTACTTTCTAAACGAACTTACTAAATCTGACACAATATGATAATGACAGATGACAGTTGTTGTTGACCATTCATTGCGTAAATAAACAGAATTTCTTTTTTCCTATTCCCTGGCTTCTCCGTAATTTCGTAAAAAAAACATGCAGCATTATGGATAAGTTCAGTGACGAGACGATGTGCAGAATATGTTTTAAGAAACAAGATACAGTGTTCTCATTGTTTCGTAAACGAAAAGGCATTTCTCCTTGCGAGAAATTGAATAAAATTGGGGTAAAAGCTGGTTTTAATGATACAGGACCTTCTTGCATCTGTTGTGACTGTCTTGTAGAGTTAGAGACTACAGTTCACTTTTTAGAAAAATGTGAGAAGTCGACTCAACTTCTTGCTGAACACTTGGGTGATATTGTGAGAGACAGTCACGCTCTTCACTTTGAGAATAGACTAGTAGATGGTATTCAAGATGAGTGTGAGAGTAACGTTAGACAAGAGTTAAAGAACAGCGAGGAGTTGGAGGTAGAGGAGGCTCGCTGCGAGGAGTGCGGGTCACGCAGACGCTGCAGACACTGGACACCGCCTGCCACACACACCTGCCCTAAATGCCAAAAAGTATTCAACAGGAAGTTTAACTTTAAGTTACATCTGTGAGTATGATGATTGGTTTTTCCTTCTACAAACATAATAAAATCACACTTTTCCTGTGGGGGCCGGCAGAAACTACAGAATGCCACCTGCTATGAGCCTTACATACCCTTTTTTATCCTTCTGTTCACAATGAAATAGTAAGCTGTTTCCTAAACAACATAAGTGCATTTTTAGCATGCACAAATTACTGTCTCTAGCAATTAGTCATATGGTAAATAATTGCTATAATATAAATCTTACCTTACGATATGCCCGGGGCCGTCTGGACTCATGTATTATTGTATTACTGTTTTGCTTCCTGAGTTAAGTTTACAAGTTATTCATAAGTTCTGAATATTATCAGTCTGCTTATTATTCTGTACAAGTTATAGAAATGTGCTACTCATATAGAATTATTTAATAACTTGCTGCTAGTGGTCTTGACATTGTAACTGTTGGTCAACTGTTCTGGCAGCCTTGAGGAGCAAGGCCAATGTATTGAAGGAATAATTTCCATTTCTCATAACATAATTACTGATTAGGTTTGTTTTGGATTGGGGGTAAATCTAAACAACTTTGTTTGGATTATATTAGTGCAACTAGAAAGTTCATCAGTACGTTATACATGATGTATCAACCCCTAATATTATAACATGTGTTTGTTGGTATGTGCCTTGGGTGGCTTACGCTGATACAGCATTCACAAAAGCATCAATGACTTTGTATTAAGAAAATTGTAATAAAGTTTTAAGCTAGTTAGTCTGCATTAAAACATTTTCATGACTCTTTTGTTGTCTCCCGGAGTTAACTAGCTATTCAATTGATTGGTATTTAATGCAATACTGTATCTATCTGTTAAAAATAATTGGGCATTCGTAAACATTTGACTTTCAGGGTAACAGAGAGTATCACTTTATTAAATACTTGACAGCTGTTTATCATGAATATCATGTGAGATGTAGATATGCAGTGAAAAATCAGCATTAATATTATCTGATCAATCTTACTCCTTCCCTCGTCCCTCCATGAATACTGCACCTAATATATCATGTTTGCCAACAATGCATGCTGTATCAAAGAAATGTATGACTCAATAGTCACCCGTCAATGTGAAAGTGAAATTAATTGTGTACTGTGCATGCTATGCCAGTATCAAGGGGCTGGTGTGTGTTAGCTATGGGATTCGCAGTCATTATAAGGGCCACCCAGTAAATGCAGGAAAATAATGATAATGGGGCTACCTACCCCCTGCCTGTGAGTGTTTTGGAAGGTAACTAACACATCAAACAACTGAACTACAGTTTCGTTCAGTATGATTCTGTATTATATTGTACGATACAGAATTTTTCCAATACAACCTAAGTTCACATAGTACAATGCAAAAATATATATTTATTGTTGATTGCGAGTTTTAAAAGATGAAAGGATTTTCTACCAGTTCTTTTCCCTATGATGTTGGGGTCGGTTTCCAGGCTTACTAGATGCAGCTCTTTCACATGGAGCGAAAGCCTATCTGACCTCTACTACCTAGTTTCTAGGTAACGTGATACCCCGTGGCTATGATATAAAGGGTTGCAAAAGGAATTACAGGAATTGTGCTCACAATCAGTGCAACCATCAATCTACATAATCGATTATCGGTGTTCCGCGTTGCAGGAAACGACACAGTCTCGAGCGCTCGTGGTCGTGTGCTAGATGTGGCGCGAGCGTGGTTTCGCGCTGGTTAGCGGCGAGGCACTGCGTCCCGCGCCCGCGCCGCCCCTGTCCCGTGCCGGGATGTGGGAAGACCTACACTACTAATACTAACCTTAGTGTGCATCTCAGGGGTCATAACGGTTAGTATTATTTACTAATATCTGCTTTATTATTCGTATGAATACAGTGGTCCACTCTAAGGGTTGCTACATACTTGTTTGGGTCGACAAGATTCGTCACAGCCGGGCGGCAAATTCGAATAAATATTTTGTAGAGCTATACGCTACTGAACTAAGTCTAGAGAAACTAGACCCCACCCTTTCAGTTTATCAATTCCTGCTGTTTTTTCTCAATTTCTGCTTGAGTTTCATCAGCTGTGGGCAGGAGAGATCCGGATCGATAGTTTCGCCCCGCGGTAAAAGCTGATAATGAACAATGAACCTTCCAGTCCCACCATACACACAGCATTACCTTATTGCGTGTTAATCCGGATCTCATTAGTCTGTGGGGCTGGACTAGCCTTTGACCATGATCCTTTTCGCACATTCCTGTTGTATCGTAGGTGATCCACTTCCATCACCAGTGATCAATCTTTTTCAATAGATCCCCTATTGAAAAAGATTGATCACATATAGCAAATCCCCAAATTAGGAAAGGCCTATGTCCAGTTGTGGACGTATTTCGGCAGAACTGATGAAGGAGTGTTTAATATTGTTTCAGGTGAGAGACCATTTGAGTGCAATGATTGTGGAAAGAAGTTTTCTAGCAAAAATACTCTACAGAACCACATCAGGATACACACAGGTAATTGGCAACGATAGAAAGTTTCTCACAGGATTCAACAGCTGCCAGCAAGAACTCTAAAATTACTGACTTGCTTATCCTTGTGTCTAAAGTTTTCTGCTAAATATACCAAAAATTCCTCAGGTGCGTTACCCTACATCTGTCCCATATGCGGCAAGCAGTTCCGTACGAACAAGCTGTCAGCTCACATGGCCATGCACACGGACGCGCGCTACGGCTGTCTGAAGCAGGGCTGCAGCAAGCGCTTCGTGTCTCGTACAGCGCTGCAGCGCCACGGGCGCGAGCATGCGGGCGGTGGGTCGGTTCGCGCGCCTCCCGCGCACTCCTGCGCGCTGTGCTCCTCGAGGTACCATCACAAGCAGTCCTTGAACAAGCATGTGAAGAAGCAACACCCTCAGGTTGGTATGTTACGACTAACGTAGATATGGGAGGCCGCTTCGCAAACATCCTCTTACACCACTTCTGTGTGAACTATCGCAGACTACAGGTGGGCCGCATTGTGCTTTTTGTAATGAAATGGGATGCGCTGCGGCCCGATGCGGATGTATTGTGTGCTTAGCTTAACTGGTAACGTAGGACTGGGCCTATACAGTTCGGTGGTAGTTTGAGATGAGGCAGTTAAGTCAACTACCCTTAACTTTTTAAGAACTTGCCAATCGCAATCACGGATTACGGAAAAATGGTACAGTCAGCAAATCGTCAGTTCTTTCAGAACATTCGCCACTCGATACCATTTTGCGTAGGTTTTAAAAAACGTTACAAGTGAGATTGAACTATTCGAAAGTTAAAAATCCAAAACAAAAAACACTTGTAACATTTCTAGCTAAGCCTTACCTCCACACTACAACATACTATCACGAATGCGAGTGATCTTTGTATTAAAGTAGGTATGTTGATGTGTACATCATACGCCATCCACATACGAATATGATTGAGTCCAGTAAACTCTCTCTCTACTGACATCAGCTAAGTACTTGATATTCATCGCGCACCAATTTGTTAACAGCGCTATTTTATTTGTAGACGAGGTACTTCTCTATTAGAGCCTAGGACACAAAAAATTATAATTCGGGCTACACATGCGCATATTCTTAGCTAAACCTAGGATTGCGACAGGAGCATCAATAGTGGTTTATACCTGCGTACAACGAGCGGGGATCGAAATTACGATGTTCCGGTTGCCAGTCAGACGCCTGGGGCTATTGCCACCGTGCAGTGGACATTGTAGTTTGTTATTGTAACCACAGCCGGAGTGTTCTGCTGCTCAATAGTGGCAACCTCATAGTGTCATCAGGTGGCCGACAGGTCACTTCTTCAAATTCTTATACTTAGAATAGTCTGGCTGCTTTTGATTTTTTTGCAAAGCTTTTCAATGTTTCAAAATCGAAATACCTTAGACAATTTTCGCCTCATTCACAGTATCCACTTGTGTCTTGTTACAGCACGCTGTATTGGCAGCAGAAGTGGACACCAACGACGTCGCGAAAGATATTGAATGTCATCTAGAATAGTTGTCTATGAAAACGAAAGTTCGTACTTACCATTTAATTAAGTTTATCGATACTTCAGATGAATCTATTTGTCAAGTATCAATTGATTATCGACCTTCATTCAGGCGAATAGAGCCTAATTTTATATTTCAGCAAAAAAACTACTGATACATACCAAAAGAGTTGCTCAGGGTGGATACTAGGAACAGAATAAACCAAAGACTAGATTAAGTTTCATTTAATTTGTTACCAAAGATTTATGTTGTGACCTTTTATGTATTAAGTAAAAATCAGGTGATAATTTGTGGTTTTTACCAATAAGTGAATGTTTTTGTGGTAGATGTGGTTTAGTGAAAACTGTGCCGGTCAAGGCCGCCACAGGCCGACTGTACGTGATAATATCATTATTGGTCACTGATCATAGTTACACCTTTTTTTTTGTAATTCTATTTATTGAGCTCTGATGAAAATACTCCTATTGTATGCAGTCATTAGGTAAGATTAATTGGACATAAGAAATAGATAGTACGAGAGCAAGAGGATATTGCGTTTTAATATGTTTCTATTTCACCTGCCCAATGTATTATGCGTTTATTAAATGAGTGATTTATGAATAATGACGTAAATGTTACGATGTTACTGATTCGGTAGCCGCCGCGCAGTCGCCCGCGCGGTCGGTGCAATGTCGGTTGCAACGTTCAACAAAGGCTTGCAGCTTTGCGAAAATCAATTAGGTCATTGCACCTCTCTTGAAACGGCCTTTGCGCCTCGTTTTCTACTCGGCGAGGCACCGGGACCTTCACCCACTTGCCGACGGTCCCCGACCCGGCAATTTCACGCCCCAGCAATGATTCGACTCGGTATCTCAGTAATGAAATCGATTATTTAGAAACAGTTTATTTAGAAACTTATTACAATTCGCTAAAGCTAAGTATAAAAATAACAAGACTATCGACATCAACATGTAGGTACATTACAACTAGAACATCACAGGCAGGCGCTCCTCTGTCACACATAGGAACTGAACGTTCGCAGATACACATGCTTCAAATCATCGCACCTCGAAAACCACACACATACGACAATTTGCATGCATTTCATGAGGAATACCACACGACTACCAAAAAAGGAGTGTTATGTTTTCCTTGTTACTTCGAGATAAGTTAACAAGTGTGCGTGCGTTATCAAATATGTAATCCGCTTCGATTATATCATAATATTTTGTTTACAATCGTTACGAGTCACCAACTCTTCCCAATAAATAATAATTACAATTATGGCGTGTGTAGTGTGGCGGGTCAGGCCTGGCCGGTGCTGGTCTGTTTGCGCTTCACGCTGGCGACGGCTGGGCGCGGGTCGTCCACCTGCACGTTGGTGGCACGCACGTAGTTGTTCTGGTAGCCAGTCTCCCGCACGCGTGCGTTGGGGCTCAACTTGTCTGTCCTTTCAAGTTCATCTGCCCGGTCTTCTTCGCCAGCTCTCTCTTTGTCCTCCACTGATCTCTCCTTATCCTCTGCCGAGTGTTCCTTATCTTCCACAGACCGCTCCTTATCATCCGCTCGCTCCGAATCATCCTCGCGTTCAGAATCATCACTCCTGTCGTCGTCGCGGATGCGGTGGCTCGGATCTTCTCGTAACCGTTCATGATCTTCCAAAAAGTATCCACTATTGACTGGCTTCTGGTGTCTCGCGACGTCTGCGTCCAGGGTCGGAGGCGGGACTGTTAATTCCATATAAAACTGCTCTTCTTTAGAGACGGGGATCTTTTTGCCGTAGTAGTCATAATCCCCAGCGGTATAGTACTCTTTGTCGGCGGCTCGCGTCTTGCGACTCTGCTTGCGGCGCCGCTTGCGCTTGGCGGGGCGCTCGGTCTGCGGCGCCAGCGAACTGTCGTCGCCGTCCGCGTCCTGCTCGTACTCCCGCTCTCGCTCTCGGCTGCTGAACTCTCTTTCCCTAGATTCTTCGTGCTCCTCCTCATCTCTGTCTGGTTGTTCTGGACGCTCGCGATGCAACTTCCTCGGTCGTTTTTCGCGGTATATTGGTGGCACACGCACCGTTACTGTGTCGATTTGGTTCGGATTGTGCTCGGTCGGAGGCAACACACGCGGCTTCAGAGGTCTTCTTGGATCTTCTGTTGTGGTCGTAACCTCGGTGTCATCATCACCTTCAGGCAGAGGCAACGGAATTCTGTTAGGACGACCACGCTCGCGTTGCAGACTTTGGTGGGACTCGTCGCGGCGACGGACATCATCAGCTAGATCTCGATCTCCGAAATGCACATTTTGATAATGATTTGCGGGAAGTCTCTGCGGTTTCTGCTGAGCCGGCTTTATCTGTGCTTTCTTATGTTGCCAGAACTGGTCGATAGCGTTACCGACCTGTCGCACGGCTGCCTCGCGGTCACGGGACTCCTGCACATCTTCGTAGTCATCATCGTCCAGCTGTTGTTGCGTAGTGTCGTCGTCATATGCCAGGTAATCGTCCTCGGCGTTATTAGCTCGCTGTGCGTCGAACTGTTTCGCGTCGACAGTATCCACTCGACGCGCCACTCCGTTTCTGACAACGAATGCGTCGACGTACACGCGCGGCTTCCGCGGCTCGGTTTGCGGCAATTTCGCCGCTCGAGGCTCGATAGCAATCGGTACAAACTGCTCCTGATAATCGAGTTCAGCTTGCTCGTACTCCGCGACCGCTTCGGCGGCTGGCGCTTGCGTCGCCGGCGTAAGTGGGGCACGGTTAAAGTCGAAGTTAAGTCTGAGGTTGGAGGTGATCCTCTCGAGGTTGTCGGCTTTTGGCGGTGGAGGTGGTGGTGGAGGAGGAGTACAAGGCGCGGGGGTGGTCGGGTTCGCCCGCGGCTGAGCACATGGAGGCGGTGGTGGCGGCGGTGGAGGTCGGGTCGGCTTGGGCTTGGGTCGCGGCGCAGCTCTCGGTCTCGGGCACGGTGGAACTGCTTTCGGTTGCGGTGGTGGTGGTGGAGGAGGGGGTGGTTTCACTGCTCTGCAGGGCGGCGGACCGGCTGCACGGGGCTGTCCGCACGGTGGTGGTGCGGGCGCTGGGGCTGGCGCCGGAGCGGGGGCGGCGCCAGCCAGCGGTGCGTCTATCCCGGGCACCGGCGCTAGCGGCGGCGGGAAGTCAGCCTGTGGGGGCTTCCTCGCTACATTGTACCCGAGCACGTCGGCTAGTCCTCTGAACACTATGTCTCCGAACGTCCGTTTCTTTCTCACAACTTCCTCGGGGTCACCGTCCAGTTCGATGACGGTGCCGTTAACATCGCGCAGCACGAGCGTGCCGTTCTCGTTGTCGACGACGATGGTGTCATTGCTGATGAGTGTGTCGATGGACTCGTCTGCGATGACTTGCGGTGGCTCGTTGGCTGTGACTGTTGCCAGCAGCAGCAACAGCAGCGGAGGCGCTCGGCGCATGGCGGGTGTGAGAGTGTCGCGCGGGAGGGCGGCGCGCGCTGTTTTGTCGCGCCGGGACTTGCTCAAGCGTCGCCACGGTCCACCGCACACTACTCTTTGTGTCAGACATCGGACTGATATATTTATGAATAGCTGGAACAGAGGCGGGTCGCCGTTCACACTCATTCAATTAACACAAACTTATTGTAGCTTTGTATCTTTTTAACTTTTATAAAATTTTGTAACAAGTTATTATTTTTGTTTCCCAAAATCAATTAGTATCAGTCAGTAAAGCATCTTCTATCTTGTTTCCGCTTGAAATTCGTTATATTTAGTAGATGCTGTTTTATCGTTGACACTTTTTTGAACTTTTACTTTACTCGTTTTGTTTCTAAAAAAGCCTGAAAATTAACTGCTCCGAAAATATATACTTCGAAGCGTTCGTAGTAAGTAGTTAGTGCTCGGTATATAAATCTAACCAGGGTTCCGAATACTCCTGCATCTTTATTATTAGGTAAAAAAAAAAAACATCTTTATAGAAGAAACATATTTGGGAACCCCCTAGATTTCTTGTGAAATTCTGGAAATATCTCTGAAGCCAGCCTTGGGGCAAGTTAGGCAAATTCGTCGCGAAAATTATTTACGGAATTGACCTAGGTGACAAAGTCAAGTTTTATTTCAATGTGAAAAATTACTAACCATGGCGGTCTTGAAAACAATATATTTTTAAGTAGGCACAACGTTGGGTTAGAGAGAAAAAGTAAGGAAAGAATAATTCTTTCCTGGCACAGTTAATGCAAGAAAAATATTTGAGTAAATTAAAAAGGGGCAAAAAAATAATAGTTTAGTAAATAGCTCATTGCAGAAACCATAAAAAATCAATGCATACTGCATTAGGTGCCTGAGACTCGGAAGATAATTTGTAGTGATTTAACTGCCTTTGGCTAGTGCAATGGTCACAAGCGTGACTGCTGAATAGGACCTGGACTCAGAGATCGGGCCATTTGTGAGAAACACACAGTTCAACCCGGAACCAGGAATTTGGGACAAAAAAACATCAGTGACCTTCATGCTAAAGAAAATACAGAAAGCCCGTATCAAACATGTAGGTAGTACTTACGTGGAGGAGTGATTGGCGCCCGGCTTATGGTAATAGGTTCGACCACCTTACTGCCTACATCATACATGGGACTTAAACATAACCGGCATGAACATGGCTCACTTTTATCTACTCCACCTGTATTTTAATGTAACTTACATTCGTTGCAAATAAATGATTTGATTGATTGATTGATAGGTCTGCTGTCCCTTTGAAGAATGCGAGATGTTAAGTGTTTTATAATTCCAGAAACAACACATAAATAGTGTCAATAGGGCTTAACATGGCCTTTCGTCTATCTACGTAATTACAGAATCGAGTACATTTCGCCACAGCTCAGCTTTACGGCTTGCTACTGCACCAGTAAAAGTAACTTACAGCATATTGTTGTATTACGAAAGCCATGGTAAACAGAAACTCAATTAATATAACAAAAACCACATGAAAAAGTGAATGTCAATATAATGGCGATTGCGGTCAGCTCCGTTAATTACTGAACCTACCTACCTACCTGCTTACTATTGGGTCAATGATACGGTGTGATATGATTATGATCTGTTCGCTATGCTAATGTTTATTATCTACGCCAGTGCGCTAGATGTGTTCCAGTAACATATTTGTAATCATAGGCGAGTGATATGACTCCTTAACTCAGCCAGTGGTTAAAAGTCTGTGTTTTGGTTTACCTGGTGATTTATTACAGACTAACTGTGACCGCAGCTTCGCCGGCGTGGTGTTCGGAAATTACCTATGTTATTCCTTAAAACATCAGCTATGCCCCAGTGAAAGTCCCGTCAAAATCGGTCCAGCCGTTTCAGAGATTAACCGGAACTAACAGACAGACAGATAAAAAAAAAAAAAAAATTTTTTTGATGTAAGTACTATACAGGGTTATTTGTAAAACACCGGCAACCTCTCAGGTCTATGTTACTAACATCATAATCAACAAATTTTGTTCTATGACTTTTAAAAATTCATCATATTTTAGTGCATCAGATTTTCATACAAAAATCGGCTGCCTGTAAATAGGTCAAGTTCAAGCGCCCCCGCCGCCCTAACCCCGCTCCCCTTGCTAATATACTATCGCTTTCTTTTGCTTCGCATAGACTCCGTAACATTTAGAGCGTTTAATGTAAATATTTTTATTTTTGTTTGTAAATCTGATGAACTAAAATATGATGAATTTTTAAAAGTCACAGAACAAAAGTTGTTGATTATGATGTTAGTAACATAGACCTGAGAGGTTGCCGGTGTTTTACAAATAACCCTGTATACATACTGTGATATGCATTTAGTGAAAAGTTGCTAATTGGAAATTACAAACAGACACGTCAATTTTATGTATTTGTAAGTATGCAGTTAATGTAATTAGAACTCTAGAAATCAAAATATTTTTATTTCACATACACCTACATGGGTACTTATGAAACGTCAGAAGGTAGGTGCACGGTTCCAATTGATTGATTCCTATGGAGAAGAGCCGGCAAGAAACTCCATGGTTACTTTTTTAAATAATTGGCTTTCAAAATTGTTTCAAATTAAATCACGTTTAAAAAGTAGATAAGTTCAATACCTGACTGACTACCTACTCTTAAATGAAAGACTGAAACAGACTTTGAGGTCACAGCCTCTTTTAAAGTCCAAACATACCTAATCTTGGTCATGCCATGCAGATTAGGTATCTATGAGATGTGTTTTGAGGAGGAAACCTCACAGATTTGAGTGGATCTGTGCAGTCAGTGCAAGCCAAGTCCAGGCAAGTCAGTAATCCTATAGCTCCACTCAGAACTTTAGCAAGCCGGACAGACAACCGGAAATTTGGGGAGGCGACATAAGATAATCAATTTAACTAACGGAGAAAAAAAAATGACACAAAGTTCTGAGATCTGTTCATTTTAATATTGTCACTCACATTTGAGTCTCTTGGATCTCCAAGACCATTAAGGAAGAGTATGATATTTTCTACACCACCGGCCGTGGCAGTTTTGTAGTGCCTACGCAGTCCCAATTCTACTTCGAAATAGGCTACTGTGGCAAGAGAATACAATGTGATCCAGTTATCTACGGAAATACTTAAAAGCTTTACTGAATGTAAAGCTTACATCAATCTTATGAAAGATTTCAAAGTAAAGAAGTTCACCGAATAGAATCTTACTGTAAAATCGGGTGTTGTCATTGTCTCAGTCATTTACAGCATTTTATGCAACTCGTTTGCCGATGGATAGGCAGCCTTTCAGGTTGATTAAATAATGAATTAAACCTTGCCGCTTAGTTAAGTAGGTAGGTGTGTATCTACTACTTACTATGAAATATTTTGAGACAGTGAGATACCTTCCCATCTTAAATTGCGAAGCAAATTTGCCTATGAAATTTTGTTGAATTACCAACAGATCATTTTTTCATTGTAGGTGTTAGGTTAGGTACCTGCTTCCATTTTTGAGAACCGGAAAAATGCATCTTAACACTTTGAGATAATGACAACCTTGTTTTAATAAGAGCAGGTGCTATAGATACTCAACTATGTGATCGATGCAAGACGCCGCGTTTTGGCAAGTAGGTCAAGGTATACGGTCGCAAAATCGCCACTAAGTAAATTAGTAAAAAACTTTTTTACAAAAAAAAAACAACCGACTTCCTTAAAAACACTACAAAGTGAAAAATAACTTTAATTTCGGTAGTCGGTGTCTTAGGATCTGTATTTATGGTTTTTTTGCCACCGACTTCCGAAATTAAAGTTATTTTTCACTTTGTAGTGTTTTTAAGGAAGTCGGTTGTTTTTTTTTTGTAAAAAAGTTTTTATTTTTAAATTTTTAGTTGTGGTATTCACCCTGCACTAATTCCAAACAAACAATGCATATTTATGCGATAGCAGAAATCGTGGTTGATTTCCTGTCATTTTTTAAAGAGTTCCGGTGTCTGTCTCCCGAACTCATCATCAGTAGTCCATCTCTAGTGTCTGCTGAGGAATCAATTCTCGATGTCAACGAGTATGTCTATCTAGGACAAGATATCTTCTAACTCCTGATCGATAAGGAGTTGTACCTTCCATCATCAGCTCAACGGAATATAAGAATACAAGTAACGGTCTAAACGTGCCTATAATATTCAAAGAATTATCCCCTAACCTTCTAACCTTTCACTGTAAGTTCCTATATGTACTGTTCACCGATGAGGAGTTCCATGCGGTATCTTCGAAGACTATAATTAGTTCAACACGGATGGATAGATAGAACCAGCAATTATTTTTGATCTTTAGTACAATATCCAAATCACATTACGTGTACTGTTTGTTTTTGAGGAGTTCCTTCGTTTATCTCCCAAAGTATACATCAAATCTTCACAAAATTAATATGGGACCACCTCAGGAGTATACCCTTACGAATAAAAAAAGAATTTTCAAAATCGGTTGACAATTGGCGGAGAAATCGGTGAACATACATAAAAAAAAAAAAAAAAAAAAAAAATACATACAGTCGAACATATAACCTCCTCCTTTTTTTGAAGTCGGTTAAAAAGAATGTAAACCGTTTAATTTTGGTAAAAATATGAAATAATATTGTGATTGCGATCACTGCATTATGAAACTCGTGTTCATCTGTGGATTTCCAGTCGTCCACGCGGCTGATTATAATATATTACCTACAAAAAATATATTTCTGATGAATACATGGAATCTAAAAGCCTATAGTATAGATGGATGTTAAAAATAAAAGTATCGTGTAAGCGCCTGTTGTAATTTTGACAGCGTTTAGAGTTGAATAACTTTACTAATAGAAACGCGTCAGGCGTTGGTTTAGAAATTAAAAAGCAAGGAGCAGATATAACTATTGCTATGAGATTGTTGGTAGGCGTTATTTATTTTTCTATTGTTTCGTGTGATAAAAAGTCTGCCTCGTGATCGTGCCACTCAATGTCAGACGAAAACTGTATCAACAGAAATCCTATTAGAAGCGGCATGGACGAGAATTGGATCATTCACCCCTCGATGATTGACTTTAATTGGGTTAGTGTGAAACCTATAGATGTGATGTTGACAGTTTGATAGAGATTAGGGTGACGATACTTAAATATGAAACCCACTTCCAACTCAAACCAATAGCTTTACTTTTTACGGATTAAGCCTAGTCGTGTTGATACCATAGAAGAAAACGTTTCGTATCAGGTGATGGAGGAGGAGAGGAGGAGCTACTAACTGAATATACTTACCTATGTGCCAAATGATTATTTGGCGCATTATTGAATCAGTGAAATGTTCTGCAATAGGTGCCTATTTTACTCATAGCCGTTCTGTGGGTATTACCTAAGCCGATCTAAGGCACTGAAGCACCTCCTATGGGTATGTTGTTGGACCAAGGTTCACCCCCGACGTTGTTTTTAAAATAACACTCTCGTGACAGAAATAAGCAGTACATTGGAGCTCTCCCATCTCTTTTCTTAGGTGCTTTGTGTGAACATCAATAAATAAATAAAGGCAATACAAAGTCCTGGTGAAATGTCAAACACTATGCTGGCTAAAATCTCCATATCATAACAGTTGTCTCGTCTCATAAATGTTAACCGTGCTGCGAAGCTCGCAGTAATTGAATGTGATCGCAACAGTCGCGCACTCGCGTGTGCTCGTCACGCGCTCGTAATTGGATTTTGGCATGTACCGTCAGCATACTCAGCAGTAAACGGCGGGTACCGTTGGCAGATTAACGAGCAACTGTTCATACTTGGTGCGATCGAAATGAGAACATATCAATAGATAAATATTGCTGTTTATCCAAAAATTCAGTCCTTTCATACATAACTAATGGTTTATGTGTGAGAGCAGTTCAGAGTCTGCCATTAATTTGGCTTTTCCCCTAGCAGTTAGGTACCTGGGAGTGACTAAGAAGCGTATTAAAGGAAGTCATCATTACCTCCACGACTACACCAAGCAAAAACTAAACTTAAGTTAGTGCTTGGTTTAAATTGGTCAAAAACCAAACAAAGATGAATTTCTGATTCAAAATGATAACAAACTACGAGTATCATGTTATCTTTGTGTTGTTACAATTCCGTCGTGAAGTCTACACGGTACACCTCTAATGCAATATTCACTTTCAGTCACAATCCAAGAGTGTTGTAGGAAGCTAATCCATTGCTTCATTAGCTTCAAAATTCCGTTTACTACAATAACTTAAACATCGCAATGAACTTGGTTGTACAATCAAAATGAAACCCATTGCGATCAATTGTCATCGTATGTGTGTTACGCAATCACCCCGCAGTTCTTCGCTTCCGAATAACTGTTACTATAAAATATAGTTAACAGCTATGAAAGAGCCTGTACAGTGCAATCATAGTGATTACGATAAACGGACACACTACGACAGTTGTTTCCGTAGGAGGTACGTGCGCACGTTCATATTTGACTTTGACAACCCCTTTATTTCGTACTAGCTTCTGGCCGTGACTTCGTACGCGTGAAGTTTTGCCCCTCGATCCTTCGCGTCGTATCCCATTTACAACAGAGTAGATTATGAATAGATAGTGAAAGGGCATTTACGTAGTTGAGTGGTCGTAGTTATATACTATGCACATTTCTTATAGCTGGATGCGTCACCTTCGTCCGCGCCTGCTGGTCCACCGTCACCGTCATGTTTATCTGTCCGTCAACCGTTGCACGTGGACTATAGTGCCCCCTGGCTTGCTTCCTATATCTTTTGAAACAAATTTCTTGTTAACTGATAATGTCTTTTAGGTAGGTACCAAATCAACAAGCATGCATACCAATGCAGAGCAGTGGTGGCTCAGTGGTATCGACCCCGAATTACAAGTTGTAGGTCGTGGGTTTGAACCCAGGCAGGCGTTTTACTTTGTATAAATAATTTCATCACCAACGCTCTCAAACGGTGAAGGCAAACATAGTGAGGAAACCGGTACGTCCTAGAACTAAAAATTCGAAGACTTGTGACATCTACCAACCCGCATCGCATGGTAGATTACAGCCGACTTCCTTGTACCGACAGGAGGCCTGCAGTGGGAACTGTTGAAGCTGATTATGCTACCAAATCGACATCCATACATAGACTCTAATTCGTTTAGATATTTATAAGAATCTAACAGAGTATGCGATGGTTTGGAAATCATGATATCCAAGTCCCAAAGTCTCTAATATTCTGTTCAAACGATTTTCTTTGCAAATGGACGACGAAATGTTGAAACTTGAGTTGTACTGCAATCTACAATTCTCTTCAGAGATGCTGTTATTCAGTTTGATAATTCACCTCTAAGGTTGGATAGACGCCTAATCTAGCGTTCAATAAGATTGGTACACAGAGATTGAAAATATGTTTGCTATTCTTGTAAACCTAGCTAACATTGCGGATGTAAGTTTCACAGTTAAACTTAAAAGCAGTAAAAGTTCGTTTTATGTTTAGTAAAAATGTAGATTCCTTTTACACAAGATTGGCATGTGACATTGTTTACCTTTTGGCAGATTATGATGACACTAACCTGACTCAAAATCGTCTAGAACTTGGCTGTGAAGCTGTAGGTATTATTTTCTTAGCTGCAAAGTCAAAGCATTTATTTCAATTAGGCCCAAAAAGGCACTTTTGAACGTCAAAAACAGTTACATGAAAATAGAATTGGTTCTAGTTGCCCCTTCCTAAACGTAGTATGGAGAAGAATGAGCAAGAAACTCCACCGTTACTCTTTTAAAATGTTTACAATGTTTAAAATTTAAGAGGCAGGGTTATAATACTTGAGTGCAGATTTTAACATAGAACCTGATAATCATGTATACAATGTACAGTGTTTCATAACGAACCACCTAGGTTCCCATCTGTATGCTTTTTATGGCAAATAAATTATTAAATTATTATTATTATAAATGCTGTTTTGTTTTTTTACTGCTAAAACAACAATTAATTTAGCCTGTCCCCCACAGGCTCCATGTAGTAGTAGTCTTGTGTAGTTCACGAACGAACTAGGTCGTAAGAGCGCTCCCATAGATGAACTACGCGAACTAGTTCCCTCATTCCCCGATCCGTAGTTCCTTAGTTCGTCAGTTCATGACCGAATGAGCGAGGATGGCATCAACCGAAACTCGGAACAAAATACAAAAAGGTTTATGCAATCACTAAATTATATTTACAATCATGATCATTTTATGAATTATCATTCAAAGGTTTTTGCCGTTTTTAGAGTCCAAAAATTGTAGGTAAAAGTAGAACATTCCATAATCTTGTCGCATGCAATAGGAGCAAAACTAAAACGAGCGAACGATCTCCCTCTCTTTGATTCGAGCTGGGAGCTGACGAACTAGAAGAGCGAACTAGTTCGTTAAGGAGCGGTGAACTAAACTGAGCGATCTTAGTCGCGAACTACTATGCCCAAGACTAGGTAGTAGCTCCAGTGGCGGACTAACAGGGGGGCGGAAGGGGCGGCCCGCCCCGGGCCTCCGGTCTTAGGGGGCCCCCAAATGCTTCCACGTTCCCCTGATCAAATCCTAAACAAGACTTTAAAAATGTGCTTAGTATCTACATATTTTCATCAAGATCAAAACACTACAGCGATCTAGACTATTTACGCGGTACTAATATTCTTTTAACTTTGCTGAACGCATCCAATAAGCTAGGGGAATTCCCGTCTTTGTAGCGGGTACTAACCCAGGAATTCCTGAATGAATGAATTGCAAATAATTCACTCTTGTACGCCTACATTTCACACATTCACTACATTCTATTTACGCCACCTATCATGTGCAAACTTACTTCTCTCTCTCTCAGGAAAATACCGTCCATCTTTGGCCAAACTCCATCAAAAGAAACAATTTTGCTTTTCGTCAGGATCGCAGGCAATAAACACTAAATAGCTTGTACTTTGGTTTGTGAGCGTATGGGCATAATTGCAGCTAAGACAGGACACCGGTGGGCACGCCACAATTGCGGCGGTAAGTCCCCTCTATGAGGAGTGGATAGAGAGGTGCCACGGCGTCCTCACCTTCCGCCTAACACGGGTCCTCACCGGGCATGGGTGCTTTGGTGGTCCTGTTCAGGATAAAGCGGGAGGAAACGCCCGGGTGTTTCCATTGCGTGAATCGTCTGGAGGATACGGTGGAGCATTCGGTGGAGGTGTGCCCTGCCTGGGCGGAGCACCGCCGTGTCCTCGTGGAGGCGATCGGCGGCGGCGAGCTCTCGCGTCCGGCCCTGGTGCGAGCCATGGTACGGAGCAATAGGGCATGGGAAGCCGTCACCTCCTTCTGCGAAGCAGTAATGCTAGCGAAGGAGGTGGGGCGCGTGAGGGAGTGGCAGTCTCTGCGCCCTCACGTCCCTAGCCGCCGCAGGAGGAGACGCCCCGGGCGTTGGGAGTCGATTGCGGATTCCCGGCCACCGGAGGCGCGGGCTTGCGGGCGGCGAGTAATTGGTAGCTCGCCGCCCGGTAAGGACCAGGACCGTTTCAAGGCGCGTAGTGATCCACGCGCGCCTCAAAGAGATGTAAGCAAACTGAAGGGGTCTGCTAGGACCGATGCCTGCCAGGGTCACGAGATTAGTTCGAAAGAGGTACAGTGGCCCTATATGGGCAACTGGAGGAACACGGGTGGGTTTTAGTCAGTAAAAGTCTGATACGCCCTTCCGCTCCACCCAGAGCGGGAGACGTTATTTGATGATGTCCCATCCGAAAAAAAAATACGACACCGGAACAGGCAAATAATGATCAATCTACAATGGGTCAAGAGGATTGGTTAATCTAGCCGTGCTTTCAAAAGAAAGACAAATTTCCAAAAAGATCGATTTCACAGAAGTTATTGAGGAGTTCAGTAAAATGAAGGCACAAAAACACGTAAGTATAACACGCTACGAAAAATAAAAAAAACTATCTTTGATTTATTTTATCAATTTTTTTTTTGTCGATCGTTTCGTATTTTATTTTCCTCAGCCATTTCCATTCCAAATTGTAGGTATGTATGTTTATTTTTTTTTGGATGGGAAATCATCAAATGACTTCTCCCGCTCGGCGGAGCGGGAGGGCGTGTCAGACTTTTACTGACTAAAACCCACCCGTGTTCCTTCAGTTGCCCATGTGCCAGGGTCACGGTATCTCTTTCGAACAATCTCGCGACCCCGGCAGGCGTCGGTCCTAGCAGACGCCTTCAGTGCTGCTGACATCTCTCTGGTCCTTACCGGGCGGCGAGCTACCCATTGCTCGCCGCCCGCGAGCTCGGGCCTACGGTGGCCGGGAGTCAGCTATCGACTCCCGACGCCCGGGGCGTCTCCTTCTGCGGCGGCTAGGGACATGAGGGCGCAGAGACTGCCACTCCCTCACGCGCCCCGCCTCCTCCTTCGCGAGCATTACTGCTTCGCAGAAGGAGGTGACGGCTTCCCATGCCCTCTCGCTCCGTACCATGGCTCGCACCAGGGCCGGACGCGAGAGGTCGCCGGCGCCGATCGCCACCGTGTCCTCCAGATGATCCTCGCAATGGAAACACCCGGGCATTTCCTCCCGCTTTATCCTGAATAGGAACCCACCGAAGCACCCATGCCCCGTGAGAACCTGCGTCAGGCGGAAGATGAGGACGCCGTGGCGCCTCTCTTTCCACTCCTCAAAGAGGGGACTTACCGCCGCAATTGTGGCTTGCCTAGCGCTGGGTTGCGACAATCGTACCCGCCATCTCGCCATGAGATCCTGCCGGAGCTCTGTCCGCCGTGCCGCGATTTGACGCGGCAGCGGAGTTTCGCCCCGGCGTTTCGCCTCCACGCGCCACTCCCACATGTGAGCGAGGACCTTTGCCTCCAGATCACATGGCGGCACTCCGGCATGGAGGCTAGCGGCCACACAGGAGACCGTGCGGTATCCCCGGACTAGCCGGATGGCCATGACCCTCTGGGCATGTATGTTTATTAGCCTAAATAATTTAATTCGAATTTAAATTTCACTTGCCAGATTTTAACGAAATAAACATATGCACTTATTTATACATACAAATGTGAACTAAATAAAAAGCTTGCAAAACTAAATTTTTTTAAAGCTGCGGGCCTCATTCAGTTTTGCCGCCCCGGGCCTCTGATGGGCTTAGTCCGCCACTGAGTAGCTCCATGTTAAATATTGATATTCAGTTATTCCAATGACTGGTCATCGGCCTACATAATCCTAATCTGCCCATTACTGAAAACCAAACTTGTAAGACTGAAGCAACAACAACATGAGCTGGGAAATATTGTCTAGAACATAGTGTTATTAGTTTGCTGCAAAATTAAATACAGCTGAAGCAAAATAGCACGTGAGTGTCGCAATCCGTCAACAGTGACATGATGATGGTCGCCGCGCGATGATGTTACATCGCGGACGTCTTCCGTGTGAACCGGGCACACTCCGCGCGTTAATCGTACCTAATTAATTTATTATGTTTATGTAACTTGACGTTGATTGTTATTGTCTTTTTTTGTGACGAAATATTGCTTGATTGTTTAACTACCTGTTTTCTGTAGACTCATACACTGTATTCACAATGGTTTATTAAGACTTTTCGTCAAGTTTTGCTCAACATAAGATGAGAAATAAGTCACTTCATCATCATCATTTCAGCCGAAAGACGTCCACTGCTGGACATAGGCGTAGGCCTATGTCGATTATAATCAAACCCTTCCCAAATTGGGGTAGCCCAATTTGGGAACGGTTTGATTATAATCGCCACGCTTGGCAAGCGCGTTGGCGATCGCAGTATGGTGGAATAATGCATAGAGAGAGAATGCTCTGCCTATTCTCTAGTAGCCTCTTACATCCCGTACTCGGCTCTTACGACACCCACGGTAAGAAATGGGATGAGCTATTCTTTACGTCCGATGCCACATGGAATGAGTCAGTTATCTCGCCTGAAAGAACCAAAGACGCTCCCGCAGTATCTGTAGCGTGTACGCTACAGATACTGCGGGAGCGAAACGAGTAGTACTTATAGGCCTTCCAGTTCTAAAATAATTATTGGTGAAAATACCAAATTAGGAATCGGTACAACAGAGAGACAGATGAAGTACCTTTACCTGTACCGTTATTTGTATTGGCATTTTCATGAGTACCTAATTCTTTTAGAACTATGAACCCTATAAGTACTACCCTTTTGCCTTACAACCTTCAAGTGACAATTACCGAGTTATTGTGCAAAGTTAATTAATAGACTTTTGTTCTAGGATGTAATTACAAAAATATTCAGACAACGGACTAACAATAAAAAGTTAATGAATAGGTAACAAGTTCCTGTATGAAGCAACCCGCTTACAGTAACATGTGCACATTAACTCGATGAAGTTAATCGTTGAAGCAACTTATTTACCGGACGGTTAGACAATTACTATCAATATGGCCGACGACCCTAACTTTAAATTAGAGTTCCTTTGTCGGCGCGTTTGTGTAATTGCGGAGGTACCAGGCTGGCCATAACTAAGCAGAAGGTATTGCACTGCTCTTTTAAGTATGGAAGCGTTGACTTATGCTTTAAAGATTTGCTTTATTAAATGTGAAGATAAATCAGAAAGAGAACGCAGGGAATGGCACACAGATTGGCATCAACCAACGGCGACAAATTGACTTCTATGAGACAGTCGAACAGATTTAGTCCTACGGAGAGTAGCTAACGATGAGAAACCATCAGTTAAACTAAAAAATAACCAAAGCCATAGGTTAACAGATAATCCTATCAACAATCTCATTGATTGATTTGCTTCTCAGTCGGATGATCATTAATTTAACTACGCCAGAGAAAGTAAGATAGATGGTCATTAGTCGTCAGTGAGTACAATGAGCGCTGGATGATCAGCGTCGTTTGGATGAGCCACGTATGTCTGTTGATGATCACTGTTGATCGTGGATGATTGCTTCCTGACGTGCGTGTGATAGACGGAAGTTTGTAATTGATGGATGTTGAGCTAACTCGATCACTGTCCATTTGTGTGGCACTGTTCGATGTTGTAATGTTAGGAAAAGTCGTTTTCTTGTCGTCATTAGCTTGAGCAGGTACTCAAAGGTTTAGTGTCAGATCTCAAAGTTCTTAGATACAAATTACTTTCGGAATCTTTAATGGGGAAGTTTATATAGAGCATGTATAGGTACTTCTAGAAAAGTTATGCGATCCTTTTCAAAAATTGCTAGGTAGGTATAGGCATCAAGTTTCTTAATAAGTATTTAAAGTAGGTTGGGGATCTTCAAGTTAACATTTTAATTATTCATACCCAATATGTAAATGTGTTTGCGTCACACCAATAAAATATATTGAGGATTATAAGAAGTGAAAGATCACGATAAAGCGGCGCCACATACCATATATGTACAGTTTATTATATGTAATATAATCCTGACGGCGACTGCATAACATTTAACTTTTTATTTTTAATCCACAATCGGCGAGAGAGTGTTCGATTTTATAAACACCAAACTGTTTTATCTTACCGTTGCATCGGACTAACCGACCAAGTGCGATAGTCCAGATATCGTTGACTGTTTTTCAAAAACAAGGTGCATTTTCATTTAGTAGAATATCCTGGCCGAATTCTCTGGCTGCAAATTCCTCTGCCTCCGTTTTACATAACTGTATCGACAAGATGCCGTGATCAGCATTACTTTAGCATTATTCCGTAAGTTGCTGACGTTCCTACATTGTCGGTCAACATCTCTCTATTATTTTATATTTATATGCGTCTACATTGCATGTCTTACAGCTAACAGTTTCCAAATCGGTCCATTGTGTTTCCAAATACTTGCAAAATGTTCTGTTCGCAATCTTTGGGTTAATTTCAAGCGTTTTACACTTTTATTGTTAGTGATGTGTCCTGTGCATGCTTTAATTGATCGTTTATATTGCAGCGCCTTTCTAGAAACTTTATATTTATTGGAACATTCGACGAATAGAGGAGGTCGAAATGTTGAAGGTCCACGGTAGGTGTTGAATCACTCGATCAATACGCATTTTCCACAAAGGTACGTCGGCTGAAATGAACCTCGTGGTATATAATATATATAATATAATATATATCTTAGGGCAGCCAACACAACGTTATCTGATCCCAAACTAGACAGAGCCTGTACTAATGGCAACCAGACAACTGATAAACCTACTTATATATTTCTAAATACATACATATTATAGATAAATTACACCCAGGCACAGAACAAATGATTGTGCTCATCACACAAAGATTTGTCCTGGGTGGGAATCGAACCCGATCGATCCCCCGATCTATATTGATCGATCGATCTATATTGTACCTTAATTTTGAGTAGATAGATCTGGAATTTCGAGAGCGTTTGTCTTGCAAGTAGGTACCTATTTACTTTCGTGTTCTATGTAGCGATTTCTACTTTATGGCTTAAGATCATGATATTGGAATTTGACCACAGCAATTATCCCCATCTATGAGATTCCTATACCAAGTACTTAAACAAAATATCGTTATTATCAAAATGAAGACGTTGAAATGAGATTGAGTCTCATTTAAGAGTCTTTGACAACTTAGTTACTTGAACATGGTAAAGTTCAGTATTGAGAGCTGTAACTGCGGAGACTGAGTTATTTAGATATTATCTTCTTTCTGTTGTTGTTGTCTACTAATAAATAACCATATTTGCTAGATCAAGATCAAAGAAAGTGTTTACTGAAGCCACGGCGGTGGTATCAGCGCCGCACGTCTTCAGGTCACTTTCACGACCAACTCAATCAATTTACATCAAGTTCGCGGAATCGATCGGATGCCGAAATCTCTTGAATTCGCGGAATGAACAGTTTTTCAATCTTTGACTGAACTGAATTTGACTAAATATTGTCGTGATACCAATTTATGTTTATTTTAGAAGTGTGCTGTGTTAATGCGAGTATAATGTTGGATAGTCGTAAATTATCTCGCTATTTGAGGGTACCTACATTTTCAATTCTCAAAATTATGTACCAGTCAGATATGTAACTATTACTAGGAAGACTATTACGAATAGATGTATATATCTTCCATACTTCTAATCGTAATAGTATTCTTATTATTCGTCATCTCGTTTTTGATCTCCCTTTTTAACCATATCATTTCACATCGTCCATCCATCGGCATTACAGGCAAATACATAGAGACAGATGTACACATAAACAGCTATTAATAAACCCACTGTTGGGACAAAGGCCTCCTCTCTTTTCGGCCTCTTCCTTGAGGGAGTGGGCCGTGAACCACCACGCGGGTCCAGCATGCGGGTTGGTAGATCACGTTTTCACAGCAGTGCTTGTAATTTGTAGTATACGAGCAGATCGATCAAAAACTGACAGATTTTATTCTTCCCGAATAACTGTATCGAGCGAGAAAGAATCTTAGTTTACTTTTAAATTCAAGACAAAGCTAAAAAGAATCAATAAGTTAATGAAGAGTAATGAAAGCGATTAACGAATCAGTTGCATCGAATCCAGCTGAACAGCCGTGACGCTGCTCTTGACAACTCGCAGGCGCTGGTTGATAGAAGGAATGTGTTAGCCAATCACTCTGATTGGAGGATTGCGTGCCAGTTATGTAAATCGTTTTGAAAATGCATAATTGAGTCTTTCATCTTTGGACAAAAAAAAAATGTTGCTACCGGTACGGTTTATGTGTGAGTACCGAGATGGCGACTAGTAGAGAAGTGTGGAAGAAAAAAACATTTTGCGCCGACCCGTAATAAATTGGGATAAGGGCAGGAGAATAATGATGATGATGTACAGTTTATTTCTTGTGGACCTTATGCTGCCGCTTCTGAAACTTCTGATGTCCAAATATAAGCCTGGGCAGCTGTTTGGATAACAGCAGGTCATGTCGG
Organism: Aporophyla nigra; assembly: GCA_947507805.1. Taxonomy (NCBI): domain Eukaryota; kingdom Metazoa; phylum Arthropoda; class Insecta; order Lepidoptera; family Noctuidae; genus Aporophyla; species Aporophyla nigra. Next base: position 1,020,293 of record OX382304.1, read on the forward strand.
TATTATGCAATTATTATTTTACCAAATTGAAGCAAATTCAATGGTTCTCGCATCGAAATCCAAAGACTTGACCGCCTAACGAACCGATGCCACCTAACGATAAGACAAGTGGTTTTGATGTCGGAAGTCATCCTATGAGGATAGCTGAGTCGGTAGAAGTAATACCAAACGAGCGTCGTATACTCCAGACTCGTCGTCTAAGAGTTTACACTTCCACAGCCACGTGGTGTAACGGTAACATACATTACAATTGAATAAGGCCAGCGTGCGCCTGCGCCGGACGTTGAGCTCTCGTGCCGGCTTCCATTGCCGACAGTCACGAGCACAGAACAGATAATACAGCGTTTATAAAGCTCACTCAATCGCTTTACACTTACAGGAAAAAAAGTACGGCTTCATAATACAGTGGCACATGCCACGGTTGCTTTGGTGTTCATTACTGCTTTTGTATAGAAAACGTTATCAACAAGTTTGTGATAAACCGTCAATGTACGTCATACAAGTGTCGTTATTGTCGCCTTTCTATAGACGGTTTTGCTGGTTATTTTGAGCTTATATACATTATATTCGAGAATGGTCAAATAAGACATGGTTTTGATTGCTATTGTTACCGGTGAAGGCTTTTTGTATATCATTGGGGACAAGTAAAAGGTACGTTAGTGAAAAAATAAATCAACCGAGGAACAAAACAAGTCGGGCATTCCGACACCCACGTGACTGTGGCTATTAGCATTATAGAAGGTGTAATCCTTGTAAATCAAATAAGCCCAAATCCAATTAAATACCGCCGCCGGCAGCCTATTTGCAACTAACAATTTTTAAGAATTAAATCTCGTAGGTCAACCTAGGAGGTTTTGTCTGGTTAACCGGACTTGCCTACAGCTGCCTCAATACATTAAGGCCTCCAGCTTGCCTCAAGCCATAGTTTAAAAACTTATAACTAAGCGACTACATGCAAAGCGGCCTTGTCACAGTCTAAAAATCATACAGTCGTCCGACGAAGACGTCTAGACAGGGCAATCGTGCGGGGTGTGAGGGGCGAGACGGGGGAAGGGCGCTCCCGAACTGCATACGCTACCGTGTTAGTAGTTCGGGATAAAACTTTCAGGGCTATCGTGTGTCACTTTATTTTTGTTTTAATTAATTAAAAATAATTTTATTAAAATGGTGCATACGACGTGTGCTGTGAAGGATTGCAAGTCGTCATCTTACATTAATAAAGAATTGCGATTTCATCAATTGCCGCGCATGGATGAAAGGTAAACAAATAAATAAAATATTGTTTATTTAATAGAAAGCCAACATGGCGGCGGGACGTGTAGCCGATATTTATTTATTGTGCGGCGGCCAAGATGGCGCCGACGAAAACTTGCAAATTTTTCGTCATGGGTATCATTTTCATGGGTTTAGAGGTCGCTAAAACCGACTATGGGGTCAAAATTAAAATCCAAGATGGCGCAACGAAAATTTGCAAATTTTTCGTCATGGGTGTCATTTTCAAGATTTACGAAATCCCTACAAATAAAAATGAGGTCAAGTGTCTTTCGCGGAAATGTCTATCGTGCAAGTGTACCTGACCCAGGATGGAGGACATTTTTTGAAAAAAAAAAAATAGTTATTCGTGTCAATTTTGTGATTTCTTGGGGTGAAGATTATGAAAATAACATCAATTTTCAAATCCAAGATGGCAGATATTTCTCTAAATGAAATTTAATTTAGAGAAATATCCGCCATCTTGGATTGTGACATGTGTTTTTTCTCAACCTCAATCTAGAATTGTATATTTTTGCGTGTCAGACCATAGACGAAGCACATTAATATAATAGTTCCTGTATTATAAATTTCAGATGCAAATTATGGTTAGGCAATAATGTTGATCTAAAATAAATTTAAAAAAGTTTACTTGAGACAACCCTAGCTCTTGCGACAATGCCTACACGTTGTCGGCATTTACAAGGAGATCAAAGGCGTCGTCCTACTGTAAGTTTTTATACTGTGGCCTTGTACACGAAACGGCCTGGTATACGAACCTCGGGTTAGGGCGTCGCTGAAAGAAGGCAGCCAGGGACGCGTCGAATCAGAGTGTCAGTCTAACATTGCCAGGGTCGCGAGATTTGTTCGAAATAGTTACCGTGGCCCTGGCATAAAGGCAACTGAAGGAACACGGGTCAGTTTTAGTCAGTAAAAGTTTGACACGCCCTCCCGTTCCGCCCAGAGCTGGAGACGTCATTTGATGACTTCCCACCCATAAAAAAAAAATCGTATATTGTAAATATTGGCCTATTTATAGTAGTCACCATCAGAGCACATTGCATATATTTCTTACCTGCAAAACTTAAGGCGACGCTATCGTGGTATAAACCATTAAGGTCCTACTGCGTATGTGGATGACGTCAGCCACTAGGAGAAGAAAATCCCGTTCTATACATAGATAAGAAAACTCGTGGTCAACTACAATGATAGCTGTGGGTGGTGCTCTGGCACGTGCAGGTAATCCGAGCAGTCACTTTTTGCACGACATTTTCCAATAGGCATGACTCTTTCACAAACGTTCGTAATTATATTACAGTTAACTTTTACAATACAAGATGAATTCGAAGAATTTTAAGCTCTTTAGGGGAAGTTAGAGGTAAGAAGCTGCTGAACTCTGGCAACTCTCAGAGGACCAGCATGTGAATCGAGGAGTTATCGCTCGTGAGCACCTGGCTAAAAGTGTCAACATAGCTCCGAACAACGTATAATTTGCAATTTGATTTGAAAAGTTACTGATTATTTATTTATGTTATGAGCTAGTCGGTAGGATAACTGCTTGAATTTTTGGTTTGATACTGCATTACTGTACTGCGCATAAATTGAGAGGAACCAACAAGAATTACCTCAATATCGGACACTTCCTACTATTGCGATTAAACAAGTGCAGCTCAAGGAAATAGCAGCCATTCCTCTGAAGAAAGCTCTGTGACTAAATAGTTTAAATACAGTACAATATTAATATTGAGAATACCTCACCAGGTAAACAGTGTGTAATGTCTGTTTGTTTGCTCGCTGACTCACCAAACAGCCAGACATGAAGAATGTACACGTGGTTCACGTAGTAGATAAGGACAGAAGGTTTACTATTCCCATAATATTCCGCCTGAATAGGTACTGCCATTGGGAGAACTATAAAAGGCTTCAGGATATTGGTCCAGCGCAGGGTTGCCCCTTCACTCGTCCAAGCTTGTAAACTGATATCGTCGCTTCAACTACAAAGTAGATTGTTCCAAAGAAGGCGGACCGGCTCTTCTTGTAATTGTTCGTTACTAGAGGACGAGGCAACTAAGGCTTCTACACTTTCCTGTATTGTGTTCTATAAACAATTATAATATTACCATGTGTAATGATAATAATAGTCATTATCATAAAACTATATAAAATTGAACGTGACTCACCATCAGAGAAAAGCCTTAATAACAATTCGTTAATGTTTAACAACGATCCGAAGTACGTAAGTATATGCATGTAACATAGGTATAGCTGATACAAAGTATGCACTTTCGATTATTTAGCACTGACTTCTGGAGAAAGTAGACGTTTCGATGTGGACCACCTACGTTACCAAGATGTGTAACAAAAAACGATGATGTTTGGAGAAGTAGACAGACGGATTAATTACGTTTTATTTTGATTTCTCCGATAGACGATTAGTTCCAAGCTGTACCTACAAGTTTGGTTTCAAGTGCTACAACTCCTTCATAATAATCTATTCATACTAACCCAAATCGGTAAAAATGTGACTAGCAAAAATGTGTTATTCTTATTAGAGATTATGAGTAAGATTATTTGCACAGGTGTTTCATAAACATACGTACAAGTAAAGCTTAGAAACGTTAGCGTAGTATTTATGTCGGGGGCCATGTCGATTCAGCATGGCTGCTACTGTTTCTTTAGCCATTCAATCCATTCAAATTCTCTTCTCTACCCAACTGAACTGTGACTGGACAACCTCAATTCAACTGGTAATAGCCGTTTTGGTTAGAATTTTTGTATTTGTTTGACGTGGCTTACCATAATTCGTCGTTCTTTGGAGCCTCGTTGTTTAGTTGAAATAGTGAAGGTGAGAACAGTGACTATCCTTCAATCAGCTTACTATTACTACATGCTTGGTGCACTATTGTTAAAACTGATGGGCTATAACTTATCAATATTGAACATGTATCTAATTAGTACCTGCTTAATTTAAACTTGTTTTACCACTTTGTACAGACACGGAATCGGGAATCGTGTTTATGAATATGTACAAGTATCCACAAGTAAGTTTCTTTCCTTCTCAGAACAAAATAAATAAACAATAGCGTTGACATCTTTAACATAATGAGCGGCAGTTGTGAAGTGTTCAAAGAGAAGAACCGGTGCATGCGCGGGCGCCTCCACGCGACGCTTACACGTCGTTAGCGGGAACATCCGATAATTTGGACTCTCTCTAATATTTATAATCTTTATTAGTTCCTGATAAGTCGGCCTTCGCGAATGAGGGTACTTACGCACGTCCGGTGCACAAAACACCGTTACTAGATTTAGTCGTTTTCAATTTTTACTGCACCATGGTGTCTCTATTATGAAGTTCTTAGGTACCGTATGTCTCGAGGTTGTGGGCTTGTGGGCTCATGGCCGATACAAAATAAACTTGGGATTTGTATAGCTGGTATAATTCAGGCTTCCTAATTTTCTTGCGAGATAGATAGCAGTACACAGAACTGTGCCTTGTAGAAATATAGCGTCATTAAACGTGTTAACGTTAAACAGGAAGATCAAAAGTAAGTAACATCCCGGAACTGTTTATTATAATTTCGAGACTCAGAAACACGATAGATTGCAGAAAAAGATTATTGTTTTGGGGAAATATTAATTAAGGTAAGTAGGTTCAGTACTTCCGCACGTACAATGTTCACTTCATAAAATTGCTTATAGTTAGTTGGTAGCGAAACTACAAAGTTAAGCTTACTTGCAAAAAACAATTTGGACATTTTTAGCGTTTAAATTGTTTCAGCCTGCTTTTAAAGTAGACAAACACAACTAGTGTCTCGTTCCTAAACTGCCAGTTAAATCTAGTTACGTGATAGTAAATGAGTCCGTTTATTACAACCGTCTAGTCAAGTGCACGTTATAACTATTATTGTGATAGTTCCGTTAGAATAGAATGGATAATTACTACATGAACCATGTCTGTCTGTTCCATCATAATTGTAAACGTTTCTATATCATCTACCTACTTGTTGAATACTTATTGTGTCAATTATAATTCGCTCATAATAACCCCACATCAATTTCAATTACAAATTTGTTGTTCACGAAGATTATCTAATAATCACATTAAAATAATTAAAATACAATGTATTTTCTGACCTGTGTGACATGGTTCTAATTCTACACGGAACGCTCAGAAGATTAGTCAATACAAAATAACGATCCAAAACTCAAAACTACTGTAGCTATTTGTCAGTTGCCAATTCTTAGCCTATCCAGAACAATCTACATCGTACACAACATAACATAACAACATACTGAGTGTAACATCGTTGCCTATGGAGAGATGGTTGCTAGAGTACGCAGTAATCATTCATATTCATCGTATGGCTAACGTGTGGGCGAGTCCATTGACTGGTCAACAAGGGAGCTTTACCTATAAGCAATCCCTTGCAAAAAATCTGTGTTAAGAAATGTTGCTATTCATTTCACGTATATGATAGACACAATGATATACGAACAGAAAATACAAAAAATCCTGTACATGGATATGTCCACGATCAGGGTCGATCTTTTTAAAACCCTTTTTCTAACCTCAAATCCGCCCATGGACCATGACAGTCCCTACAGGGTTCTCAATATATTCACCATCACTTCCTTCTTCCTCCACACAGCCGATATCCCCCAGTCAAGCGGCTAGTACATACAAAAGCACAGTCGGTCGATGGTATCGCAGTAGGTACATGATGCGTCGACAGCGCGTGCGACGCGTCACGGAGCGTTTTTGCATGTCGACTACATTGCGGTACTTGATAGTAGTTGATAGGGTTGTCAGATGCATGGTTAGTGTCTTAGACTTAGATCAGATTTGTGTCTTACTGGATCTGATATTTTTCTTAGAAGTATATTGTCTCACCGATGAAATACGTTTTAAAGACTTGTTTCGATACATTGGTACTTTTAGAATTATTATCTGATTCGTCATTTTGTTTTCTTATTTTTCGAGAATTTTCAAAATCTTATGATTCTAAGTTATTATAAACACGACACAGCCCGTGGTTCTCCAGTTACGGAACTAACGTGAGGCGCACGCGGCCCATTACACGCTCGCGCGCGCTATCAGCATGCTCGAGTTCAGAACATGCTGCGAATCACTGTCGCATGAACTTGACTGCTTTTTAAGTGACGACTTCGAGAGACAACAGAACTAAACGTGGGCTGGTCTTCCAACAGCCAAGCATGATTGTTTTGCTACCATTCCAATTAGTTCAACGATTTTGATTGGCTGTTATAAATATTCAGTTCTAAAGGGGTTTCATGGTACTTTACTGCATAGGTAACCATGGTGTAAGGAGATAGGGGAAGGGGATTTCAGTAACTTTATAATTATGTGGTTTCTGATATGAATCAAATTTCAAGAGCAGTTCCAACAGTGCCACAACGGCATCTGGAATTGCATCGTGACTCGTTGGGATCATTTTCAATGGATCATTCTATTCTGCTAGTTTTTATTGGAATATCTTGATCAAATTACTAGCTGTACTTATATCGAGAGTATTTGAAAAGCCAATCATTCGCCACGAGAATTTTAATTGTCGGTATCTTCGTTAACTTTTCTCGGAATAATTATTTAGTTTGCAGTTACTGTTGGTTCCGGTTATAGTTCTCGCTTCAATAGGTTCAGTCAGTAAATTCTTACCATTTTAACTGTCTGCTGTGCTGTGTTTAGGCTCTTACAAACCTGAGTACACACCTGCATGATTGTTTAGTTTCCACAGTTCACAACAGGACTCAGTAAGAGATAATGACCAAAACACGAGCACTTCCAAAAATATGGGTTTAACGCCAATATTAAATATGGTATCACATAGGCATATTATCTAAATACGCTGTTATCATTATCAGCTTGTATATTCCGAGAAGCGAAATTGACGAATTATATTACTTAACAATCGTCAATTTTTTTACCACTTTGTTTAAAAATAGAATCCCTCAAAGCTTGAAACAAAAAAGCCATAGTATAATTACTTTCCATCCTAAAGTAGTAGTAGTAGTACTAAAGTATTAAAGACTAGCATTTGCCAGCGGGTTCGCCTGCGTGGAGGTCGGAAATTATCCCGCGGGAACATACTACCGGGATAAAAAGTAGCCTATGTGTTAATCCAGGTTATAAACTAGCTGTGTGCCAAATTTCATCTTAATCTGATCAGTATGCCAGGGTCGCGAGATTGTTCGAAAGAGACACCGTGACCCTGGCACATGGCGAACTGAAGGAACACTTATGGGTTTTAGTCAGTAAAAGTCTGACAGGTCCTCCCGCTCCGCCCAAGAGCGGGAGACGTCATTTGATGATATCCCATCCAAAAAAAAAAAAAATCTGATCAGTAGTTTTTGCGTGAAAGAGTAACAAACATACATCCATACTCACAAACTTTCACATTTAAAATATTATAGTAGGATGTTTGTTTTTCTCCTATAATGTGCCCGCACCAGCCCTATACGCCGGCTAAGTTTTAAATTGTAAGGTGATCCGGTGATCGTTTGGTACAGCAGAGTGAGCCGATCCCGCGCTATCTCGAGCTAGATCAGATGGTATTGTAACAGATTGCTCGGCTATCCTCCACTTAGCTAAATTGTATTTTAATGATAAAGGGGCTGTTTCGAAACTTCAGGATAATCTTACCAAGGTATTTTTCTTAACTGCGATACGGCCCTAAATTCATTACAGTTGTTACAATGAGCTTACAGTTGTTAAAAAAATTAAATTAAAAATTTAAAAAACCCCCGACACAAAAACCTAAAATCCGTTTAAAAAGTAAAAAATAATTAAAAAAACTCAATCTTGAAGTACCTAAGTATGTATTAATAATTCAAAAAAAAAATACGTCGCGTTGGAGGACCGCTCCAAACCTAACAATTTACTTACAAATAGTCTATTACCTAACTGAAGAAAACTTTTATAAAATGACTTCTAAATATTGCATTTAGGATACGACCGTCAACGACGTCTGCCCTCGCAGAGCGGTCCCCCAACGCGACGTATTTTTTTTTTGAATTATTAATACATACTTAGGTACTTCAAGATTGAGTTTTTTTAATTATTTTTTACTTTTTAAACGGATTTTAGGTTTTTGTGTCGGGGGTTTTTTAAATTTTTAATTTAATTTTTTATTTTATGCTTTTTATAGGTATACTTATTATAATGTAGATTTTGTTAAGTTGTAAATACATAGAACTTCGCCGTGGCCAACAGGAAGATGGGAAGCTTCCAAAAACAATATCAATTCAATTTGATGATGCCACTATCGGCCGGAGTTGTGTTGACGATAATGGATGGATTCTGATAAGGCCACATAATGTAACTTTTCAAGGTCTTAGAGGATATGGAAATATTGAAAGAACAATGTTTCCTATAATTTTATGTTGGGCGATTACGGCATATAAGTTGCAAGGCACGACAGTTGAAAAAGCTGTGGTTTACTTAGGTAAAAGTACTTTCGCAAAAGGCCAAGCCTATGTAGCCTTAAGTAGAGTATTTTTACTCTGCTTCAGGCTACATAGGCTTGGCCTTTTCCTTGGATGGTGTAGCAGTTTGAGCTCGACCAAAGAAAACTATTTAATAACCCACATGACAAATCATCTTTAGCAGAATTGCAAAGACTGAGATGTAGTCATTGATACTCTCACGTGACAATCGGACTTCCATGTCCCAATTTTCCCACCACCAATTTTCTCATCAAGCGAAGCTTGAACATTCTCGATTAAGTCATCAATATTCTCTTTCAGTGCGCTTTCATTTGAGACCCCACTCGAGTATATTTGTATTCTTCCCCACTTTCACCCCCCACAACTTTTGAACGGCTCAACCGATTTTCATCAAACATGTCTAAGAACACTCGCACATAAGTCACCTTTTATACAAAAAAAACAATAATTGAAATCGCTTCATCCGTTCGGGAGCTATGATGCCACAGACAGACAGACACACAGACAGACCGACACACAGACAGACAGACAGACAGACAGACAGACACGTCAAACTTATAACACCCCTCTTTTTCCGTCGGGGGTTAAAAATGCCTCTGAACAGTTGCCGTTGCAGATTATGCAGTAGACTATGCTCAATGAATAATGCTTTGTTCATCTGACATCCATCTTTTAAAAGTAATTTTTCAACTGTAGTGATAAAGTGTTTTTAAGTTCTTTCTATATCCTCTCATCGAGTGGCAGTCTATCAAGACGATCGAGAATTCGTGATAGTGGAACAGTCCCTGAGCTTACTGTTGTCGCCGCTATGAAGAGATTTTCAATTTAATATTTATATTTACGTGATACTGTAACGTAGTTGACGACTAGTCAGTAATACGGTGATTGTCGTCGTAGTTTATGTGCCAGTCAATTAGAGTCTTTATGCTCTAGTCAACTTATCTCTACATCGCTCTCCCGGCACTTTCCCGGTTAGTCGCTTCTCGTCTCCGTAGATGACGCTTACGGAGATATCTTTGCAAATAGAATAAGTGGTAATTAGACTTATGGGGATACTGCTAAAGGAAGTCTGAGCTAATTACTGCCTTACTTTCGTATTGTTCAGTCCTCAATAGTCTACCTATAAATCTTAATGATGGACTTGCTATTAGCTCGTTCATTGGACGAGCGCAGTGGACTATGAGCAGCGATGCGGCCGGTCGCTCATTAAGTGACAGATACCTCGTGAGAACTAGGTGAGTTGTCATTATGACGTCACTTCACACCTTGTCTTCTACTGACTGTTAAGTAGACTATGATTAATTTGTCTGTTATACTTTTTATTCGATTTGAAGACCACAAATTGGCTGTATTCCTACTGTAGGAGACAGATAGATGTGAAGCTTATTATAAACGTTCTTTAATACTTAGGTACTAATGGGTAGGCGTGGGAGCAGTGGTAGCCCAGTGGTATCGGCCCCGACTTACAATTTGTAGGTCATGGGTTCGAATCAAAGCAGGCGCTTTACTTTATGTAAAATAATTTCATCACCAAGGCTCTCAAAACGGTGAAGGAAAACATCTTGAGGAAACCGGTATGTCCTAGAACCAGAAATTCGAAGACATGTGACATCTACCAACCCGCACTGGGCTTGCGTGGTAGATTACGGCCCACTCCCTCTCACTGAGAGGAGTCCTGTGTCCCAGCAGTGGGAACAATATACGCTGATTATGTAATGGGCAGGCAGGTATAACGGGGGTTGTGGCTAAATAATAACAGCCGCACGGATGTATCAATCAGATTAAGTTACGCTTGCCGCGGTCGGTCCGTGGATGGGTGACCATTTTACATACCAAGACCCCTCCGAGCTTTGGAAAGCACGTTACGCCTTTGGTCCCGGCTGCTATTTATGTATGACAGTTTTTACGGGTTGTCAGAAGCCCAAAATTCTGACAACCAGTCTTATGAAGGGGTATCGCGCGTATTACCCAATAACTGGGTTGTGGAGGGCAGATAGGCAATCGCTCCATGCAAAATACTAGTATTCAGTTGCATCCGGTAAGACTGGAAGCCAACCCCAACATAGCTGGGAAAAAGCTAGACAGATAATGATGTGGTAGGCAGGTAAAATGTTCATGAACCTAAATTGTCTCATAATTATGATCCTCCTGCCTGGGTTTGTCGGTTGATTTCGGACAATACATAACTCTCATCTCATTATGACAACTCATTAACAAAAGTTTCTATACTAATAGGTAAAAATCTTAATTCCGATCTTTTACATAACAATACGTATACAGCGGACACAGGTCGTCACCATCAGTGGAAAAGTGAAACCAAATCACTTCTCAGCGATCAACTTACTGAATACACAACTCACACACGTAACAACCGAACCAAATTGAATAGCGTACTGATAACATTCAGCCTGATACACAAGAATGGCTTCTGAAACTAGTCTTCTAACCAAATGTTTACGTTTAGGTTACAGAATCGCGTGCATGACCTTTGCATTTTCCTTAATGCGTGTATGTAATCTTCGTGATGGGCAGAAAGGTGGCTCCGCAGATTAGACTGTTTTTATAATAATTACATATTGAGGTGCCGTTAAAGGTAAAATGATGATGATGAATGATAGTGAGTGTCATGTAAGTTGTTACCTAACATGATCATTACGTCTTGCGTGTAATTCTGTGCGTGTATTCTATAAAAGTATTTGGAGATGACGAGATATGCAGAAAATTTCGCTGATAGCACACTTTTGTTTTGTTGGGAAATCATCAAATTACATTCGGGACGTTCCGCTCTGGGTAGACCGGAGGGCGTATCTGACTTTTGCTGACTAAAATCCACCGGTGTTCCTTCAGTTGCCTGTGCCAGGGTCACAGTAACTCATTCCAACAATTCCGCGACCTTGGCAGGGCTGCTAGCACACCTACTTATATGATTACTGTGTAAGGAAATTATTATGACGCAGATTCTTGACCAGATAAGTGGGCCAAATTTTTTTTTTTATTGCAGCCGTGTCATTGGATTCCCACGGATATCTATGTTGGATTCCTATGTTTAGCGTAGCAATATGCCTACTCTTCTTATATCTATCTCGAATGAAGAGGTGTCCAGTTGACCTAGAAAGGTCAAACTCAACGCATTTATTTCAATTAAACCAATTACAAGCACTATGACTTGTCAAGGTCTTGGGCAAGTGACACAGAGCCATCAAACTGACCTGTCCAGAATGTTATATACAGCTCACGTGAATATGAACGAGACGTCGCTACTTCCATCATTCCAAATATAAGCTGTACTCAGTATTCATCGTCGAAGCTTGGTTTTTTATCAAACTTAACTGTAAGTATGACCTCACAGACATACACGCATGATCTGAAAGCAAAATATTGTCTGTAGTATAGTCTGTAGTTTCAGTTCTTTTAACATGCCTGCTGTGACTTCTTATGTGCCATAGGCATATTCTCTTTATGTTTATGTGACAGCTCGAAAGTTAAGCTCGATAGGCCTGACATATAATGAAACCCCATAGCTATATTTCTCACTTCTTTCGCCTATTGTTCGCTCTTTGTATTTATACAGGTCGTACCTACGCACGTAGTTATATCTGTATATACAGATATAACTACGTGCGTAGGTACGACCGTATGGTCACGCTTTTCACTATATCTATCATAATTCGTTGGAACATGTCCATAACTGAACATTGACCTTCGTCATGGATCCTGAACTGTCGCATCGCATGCTTCAATCTTTAAGCACAAATTAAGCTCTACTCTTACAAAACTCCTCAAAACTCTACGCTCAGAAATTCTTGCGATTTTGGTGATTTTCCCTTAAAAAAAATCATTTACAGTCATTCGGAGAGATATTTTCAGCATTAAACCAACAGATTGACGATATCATACATCGATTTAAGGACCGATGGCCGATGGAGCAGACGAGTCCTGGAGTGGAGACCGCGTATTGGCAAGCGTAGTGTGGGACGCCCCCCAGCTAGATGGACCGACGACCTCAAAAAGGTGGCTGGGACAGACTGGATGCGGAAGGCGGAGGATAGGGTGTTGTGGCGCAGCATGGGAGAGGCATATGTCCAGCAGTGGACTGCGATAGGCTGAGTTGATTTTTAATTGATTGACGATATTCTTAACCAAAGAAAGTAACAACACTACAGTGTAATTTGACAAGACGTAATGTTCTGCAGCAATACCAATCTGTTCAATATAAATACGGTACTTAATTATACAGATTTTGAGCACACAGTCAAAAGTTACAGCTTACATATATTTTTATCGTTCAGTATTTTATTACAAAATCTTTCCGAAAAGGATTGTGAGGTGAAAGTGTTATGAAAGCTCCAAACGTTGACTTACATGCGTTCACTTGAGGTTCGGCAATATTCGATATCACATGCATTCTTGTATATTATGCAATATCGAGAAAGTAGAATACCATCTCCTTGTAAGGAAATAGGAAGTAAATTATTCACGTGATAAAGAAACTCTTGGCTTCCGTTACCTATCGATGAATAGACTCAATCTTTTTTACCGTTAGGAACTCAAGACTTTAAATATCATTTTGCAGCATTTGACTCCACAAAAGAATCGAACCCGGAAACATATCTTCTAGCATTCATAAGTTGTCAAGAGACATACGGTGTAACTGAGAGAGAACGCTCGTTAAACAGTTAGCAATCCATCTTAACGCGGTAATTAGCTGCGCTGACGCATCTGTGTGTATAAGGTAATTACCACGACCACCGAGGGTAAGGTACGCATCTTACTAATAGCGGCACGAGAAGAGGGCTCCGCACACATGGAACATGAAGCTATGAGACGCAGAAAAGTTACTTAGTATGAGAATAAATGCGATTTTGTTACTGAAAACATCACAACTTCTAGTGAAGAAAACTATTAAAAAACATTCCATGTAACTGATGGGATTCCCCATTAGTAAAATGAAAATTTCATACAAACTTTCATTCGCTAATTAACCCCTTCTGAATTTTTAAAATCTTTCCCTAATCCCTACTTTTCGTTATACGAATCTTTCGTGTAAAGTTTCCTGCTTAATAGGTGCACGAAGCGGCTTACGCTGTCCGTTGTCGAATGAATTTAAGATTTTTCAATCAATCAGTACCTAGTCTTTATTCGTAAACATAGGTTAGAACAGTGTGCAAGAAATTACAATTGTTACATTATAGCTTTTATGTAAATTATTATTATATCTTAAACTAAATTTAATCAAAATGCAATAAATATAAACATAATACAGGTTATAGCTATCTATTCAGGTTACATCATACAGATGATGCTCTGCTCTTCTGATTGATAGCCGCTGATTGATTCTGCGAGCTGAAGGCTGCAGGTTGTTAGTTAGAACCTAACTAACTTTTTTTTAACAAAAACAACAACTCAATAGGTACATATTATCGTGAATTGTATGGAGTGGAACTTCTCGCCTTGTCAACTGTCTTCTTGAAGGTTTCCCTACATTATCATAATTCCTATTAAATTGTTTATTTAGAAATCATACAGAATGAATGCGTGACAAGTGAAATTATGTACGAAATGACAATATGTTACATGTAGTCACATTGTTAAACTTACAAGATTCTATTGTGTTGGATGGAATTATGTGTTTATGTTTATAAGTTGTTTATGTTTATAAAATGTTTATGTTGACACGCAACTTGCGGATGTTGGTTATGGGAAAGAGCAACCACGAAAATAATAGGTATCGTATTCGTAGGCGTCGTCGCAATCATTGAAAAACTTTTTCTGCCCTATGTTTCTCGGCAAGTATTCTTGCAAAATACAGCAATATCATGTTCTGTTGACGGCTGTATCACTTTCAATTTGATTGTGTAATCTGGTAAAGAAATCATGTTTTCTACCGAAAAAGGAATATTATGCTAAACTCAAAAGGCGAATACCTATGTAATGTATTACCACAATCTGTAGTACATAAACCCTGCGACGCTGCCTGTATTACCATTGAAGTAAGATTGCTATGCGGACACTCCGCATGATCAGACACTTCTTTTGGTGAGATTTGTAATTCTTATGTTACATAACGCGCTTTTAGTGATGCATTTAGCAAACATAAATTAACATTAATTTAAATTATCTAACAGCTCCATAATACTTAATTAATGAATAATGATTTCTAGGTTGTGCCAATTACTTAATACCTAATGCGACCAATAAAATTGAACGACTTATATCGCATGTTTTTATGATAAAATGATGATAAGCTTATGCAACATTATTACAGTCCAGTCTAAACCTGCAAGTAGTGTTCTTCAGACGCCAAACGTTTTAAATCAATTATTGTGTAATTCCGGATGGCTCAAATGATCTAGATGACCTTTCCAGCTCATTATTTTACCGAAAACTACCTTTTACGTAACAGTCGTATCTCTTCCCACAGCCACTAGCACTACACAACGAAATGAACACAAACAGAAAGTTTACTTCGGACAACGGGGCATTATGCATCATGACAACTTTCAGCAGAAACATATGCAATCGCAAGCACTGAAATTAATCGCAACTGCAACAACATTAACATCAACATCGCATCAACGCAGTATATTCGTGCAGTCTGTTTGATTAGTGGGGATAATTGGCTTTTTTATGCTCATTTCAATGTTCTTTTCAGTGTGAATTTCTGGAAAGAACGTAGGTCAAATGGTCACTATAAAATAATAATTGGACTTTCTGTGCATATCTACTACATGTCCACATTACACGCACGTCGGCGTCGGAATGCATTATAGAGCGTCCGCGTGCTTCCGGCTTCGCACTGCACTTTACGTAATGCGCTCCTAACTGGAGGTCACTGCACCGGATCATCTCATAACAACCAAGATAACAATCGTTATAAACAGTGTCGCGTGGTCTTGAGAAACCTCTCGTTTTTCACTAAGAGGTTGAAAGGAATGTTTTATCATTTCTATAGCGACACTAGCGTTATGTTAAATTAAGTCACATGTATTAGGCAGCGAGTCTATTGTTAGACGAGATGGCATTGTTGAATCTAAGCGGGAACACATCTAGAGTTCGAGCTGCTACTGAGAAATTCGTGATGGACAACCCTGTATCGAATTGCGACCACTCACTAGCTAGAGTAATAATTAAGCCTTTTATTGTACAGACGCCAGCACATCAAGGTACCCGAAAATCAAATTTCCCCAATCAATCTAGAACCTAATACTTTAGCGATAAAGTTGAAAACCTATTAAAGAAATTTGACAGATTTTAGTAGCTTCAAGTGCCGGCGCCTGTATATGATTAAAAAAATAACACTTTCTTTTGCCCAAAGATTGAACCCGGGAGTTCACCCCGGAAGCGCTGTTAAGTGCTAATGAGGCCACGGAGCCTGTTTGAGAGAACAACAATTATACAAATAGTAATAGGTATAGCGGTTTAATAGACAATTAGATGCGGTAGTCCATAATTCCCACCTGTGTATTAAATAGCGACAGATTATCTTTTTAAACTTTATAGCAAGAGTAACTTTGTAGTTCACCGGCGTAGCTACGCCGGTGAACTTCTCTGTACCTTTATGCAGCTACCATTATAGGGCGGATCTACCGTGGCACCGTCTACCAGGGCAAATCGCTTTCATTTTGACAGATCAACAACATTCATTGCGCTATTTACTTAGTTGAGCAAGCAATTTTTTTGAACATATGACGCAATGTATTAGAATAAATCTTCAAAATGATTCAAATTCTGATTGATTACGTAATGAGTCCGTTACGCAATTAGGGTGCAGTTTTCGGAGTTCAAATGAACTAAGGTTGGATGCGGAGCTACTTCGCGTCCCTTTCAAACTTAAAAAGAATGGCCCATAGTTGGATGTCGAAAAATGTTGCATTGACATTACACATCTGATGAAAGGTTAATTCCAACTGATTCTAAATCAATCAGCTGTAAAGGTTAATAGATTAATCAATGCAGATGTTAATGTCAAGAAGTAATTATTGAAAATGACGCTTTTGCATATGCATGAGGGTGTTGAACCTTCAGAATACAGAGACGTAGTCACACAGCCCACATATTTGGCAATTCAGACTCTAAAAGGCCAAATAGGCCCATGTAGAGATCTGAGTAACTAGTCTCAGCATCCAGTTCTGATTTCCTGAAAATAGAGTTTTCAGAAAGATATGTTATTTGTTGTAAATTTAAACATATCTTGCTTTAAGGACTAATTGCAATAAGTGTTATTCACGATACTAACCGTTTGTATGTATGAAGCCAAACTTTTAAGTCTGATCAACATCACCGACCTTCAGTTCAACAACGTCGTTAAAAATAGAATCTTCAAATATTAACCAGCAGGGGGTATAAAGTGAAAGTGTATCAAAGTAATATGTTTATTTGTTAGTTCGTCTGACTCCTAGACCATACATAATCGATAAAAGCGGCGCGCGCGCATCCATTTGTTATAAAGCAAGAGATATCGAATTGTCGTGAAAGTTACAATAATAGGTAACTAGGAAAGGATACTTACATTCAAAATTGTTATTGACCAAAGCGACCCCAAAAGTAAAGAAACATTAATTGCTTCTTCCGTCTCAATTTTTCTGAGTGTTTGTCAAATGTATGCGGCAATAGACATCGGTCTTTACATGTTGTTGCATTGTTGCCAATGTTTGGGGCGTTAGTAGCGTGTCCGATTGAAGGAAAATCTAAGCATTTGCAAAGCGATTCAGATTATGTTCTGTAGAATTGGATTTCCTTATCAAATGCAGAGGTACTTTATTGTGTGCTGTAATCGATCAACTTTGGTAACGGTGCATGGAGCGTGTAGTTTATAGTTTTCTAATTTGAATTTTGAAGCTTTAGGAATCTTGCCTTGTAGGTAGATTCAATATACGATTACAAAAGAGATGAGAACAAATAGTTACTTTTTTTTGGCGGACAAATGTTCTTATTTAAGTTGAAATTAACGCATGTTTTATGCATTTATCTAGATAGTCAATTAACTTACTAACTTACTAACGAAACCGCAAGCAGAAGAGGTGTGCAAAAAGTTAAGCACTGCAGCTTATGTTCTTCTTAACCTGACAAAAAAGGTTGACATAAAGACTGCTTTAGTAGCTTACCATGGTTTGTTCGCATCGGTCTTGAGATTTGGAATAATTTTTTGGGGAAACTGCAGTTTAAAAGATAAAATATTTAAAGCCCAAAAACGTTGTGTGAAAGCAATGTGTCATATTAAACCTAGAGATAGTTCTAAACCACTGTTCAAGTCATTGAAAGTTCTAACTTGTCCGTCTTTATATATTTTGGAAATGGCAGTTTTTGTAAAAAACAATAAAAACCTGTTTCCTAAGGTTTCGGACACCAAGAAAGGTCCCGTCAGAAGTCAGTACAAAAACCTATTAACTGTCGGTAGCTATAAAACAGCACTTCTCCAAAAAAGTGTTTTTTGCATGGCTCCAGTCATATTTAATAAACTCCCAGATAGCATAAAAAATGTCACACTGCAACAATTTAAAAGTAAACTAAAGGCTTTCTTGGTACAGAGGTGTTATTACTCGTTAAGTGACTTTTTTAATGACACTATGTGTGACATATCAACTGTATAATTTTATTGATATTACTTAATTCTATTGACATTATTTAATTTTATTGACACTATTTAATTTTATTGATTTTATATAATTTTATTGACATTCTTTAATACTTGTGCATGACCTAATCTTGTAATAATAATTTATTCATTGATTAACTTTTTCATAATTATTTTGTTCAAGATTTGTTTAATTATTTGTAAAAAAAAATTGCATGCTGAAACTCAGGCAGAATGTACCTGGCTCATTATATTTTTGTAACAGCTATATTGTAAAATACCTGCATTCTATGCGAATAAACGATTTGATTTGATTTGTTGCTTTCTCAATAATACTTAATTAGTCACCAGTTCTATGCGTGTTTAAGAACATTGTTGACTAATTAATTACTTACGTTAGAATGCTTGTGATTTTTGCTGTCTTTTATTACGTAAATGCTGATTCTCAGGTGAAATAGGTACTTACCTTGGTATGAATGACTAGTACGTAAAATATACTTCATAGTAGCGGTCTTTAATTTTTCAATAATGTATATCATCATCATTCTCCAGCCCTTATCCCATTTTGACTGGCCTGTTAGTCTAGTGGTTAGTGACCCTGACTGCAAAGACTGAGGTCGTGGGTTCGATTCCCACCCAGGACAAATCTTTGTGTGATGAGCACAATCATTTGTTCTGTGTCTGGGTGTAATTTATCTATAATATGTATGTATTTAGAAATATATAAGTATGTTTATCAGTTGTCTGGTTACCATAGCACAGGCTCTGCCTAGTTTGGGATCAGATAACGGTGTGTTGGTTGTCCTAAGATATTTATTTATTTATTTGGAGTCGGCGCAATATGTCTTACTTTCCCACACTTCTCTATTAGTCTATTAGTTGTCATCTCGGTAGTCCCTTTATATCATCATTCACACACTCCATTCATAGATTCTTTGCTTTTCATCAGAAGCCTATAATGTTCCCACTGCTGGGACACACGCCTCCTCTCGGTGAGAGAGAGTGGGACATTGTCCACCACGTGGAACTTGCGCAGGTTGGTTGATGTCTCATGTCTTCGAATTTTTGTTTCGAAGACATGCCTGTTTCCTCACGATGTTTTCCTTCACCGTTTTGAGAGCAGTGGTGATACAAGGTAAAGAGCCTGCTTGGGTTCGAATCCATGTCTTACAACTCGTAAGGCACGGCCGTTAACACTGAGCCACTACTGCTCTTAGTTTATATGCCCAAATTCCAACACACGTAGGATTCCGACTCCCTCAGATGCCATAGCCTTTACATTTAAAGTATATTTCTAGCGTTACATGTGTTCCTCGCTCTCCACCTCGCTATGTCCACGCTAGCTGCTCGTTTACGGATAATTTGGGTACATAACGACGTGTGACAGCGACATGGCCGTCGGCTGTGACACGCATTAACATCACAATGAGTTGTCACGCCGCGACTGAGTCGTCACGCCCGCGTGCCCGATCTCAACCAGCCATTGGAATATTTGGAATAGAATAGCTATAATTTTGTGACAGATATTAATTAAAATAAAATATTTTTGGTAGGTATGTGTGTTTGGTGTATGGCCTTATTGTAAATAGGAAAATGGGGATATTAACTAAAAGCAAATGCAATGACAATTAAGTGATTTTAAAATCTTCTTAACAGGGTCAAAATAAGTGAGCTGGCGGAACTTCACGTACTAACGAAGATAAAACGAAGCAAACGAAAGGGATTTTCTAAACTTGTATTTATTAACTAGCTTCTGCCCGCGGCTTCGCCCGCGTGAATGTCGAAAAATATCCCACAGGATCGTACTACCGGGACTAAAAGTACCCTATGTGTTAATCCAAGTAAACAATGGTACCGATTCCCTTGTTCACAAACTAAACTAAATTTAAGTTCAGTGCATCTTTTTCTTTGTATTTCATTAAGAAGAGGACAAAAGAATTTTTTTAGTTTAGTCTTGTCACACACTTGTTCACTTGTTCACAGGCAGGGTACAGGTTACTATATATTTTTGAGTTTATTCTTAAAGTACCTCTTTATATACTACCTACTCAAGAAGTTCTGCCCTCAGGTGTTGATACAACCAGGCTGCTAGATGAGCTTACTCTCGAGCATGCCACGGAAAACTGGCCGTACGAATAGTAGTCCACTCTAAGATCATATCCCGCTGTTTTCACGCAACCTGTTCCCATAGCACCACTTGGCCGGAATATATGCATGTAATATAAACAATTAATGTTGTTTACAACGAAATAATATACCTACCGCAGTTTTCTTTGTAAGCATTTTTTATTGTTTTTCCTTCAGGTGTTAGAATCACCAGGCTGCTCCGGGAGCTTACTCTGGAGTAGGCCACGTATAACTTACCGTGTGAAAACAGTTCCCCCTTAAGTATATAGTTCTATGGTCATGGCAAGCAGACTTTGAAGGGAAACTGCACGCTTCTGAACTCGAAAGGGTAGTTCGATGGTGTTTGAGGAATCCTCGGAATAAATACAGACTCCTCTCGGGAACAACCTGTCAGTTTAGTTGCCTCGATAACGTTGCAATGTTTTTACTCACAACCTGGTGTCATTGCATAATATTGGCGGTTTTAAATTACGCAGCAACATAACTGGGCGCCAATTCTCAATTTTAATATGTGAGTTGGGTGACCCGGAGGCTTCAATGTGTTAAGAAATTCAACCGGGTAAAGTATGGCACTCCTGTGTCCCAGCAATGGAATCATTATCGGCTGATTATGAAAGTATGGCGTCATCGTTGTATATCACTGAGTCCACTTATTTATAATGATTTTCAACTCCTTCGAACGATCTCAAAATAATTTAATTGATGATTGTGACCTAGTCGTTTTATGATGTCATGATGGCAGGAGGTCTGCAGGTTTATCTATACTAATATTATAAAGCTGAAGAGTTTGTTTGGTTGAACGCGCTAATATCTAAAACTACTTGAATTGAAAATTTCTTTAAGTGTTTGGTAGCCTATTCATCGAGGAAGGCTATAAGCTATATAACATCATGCTACGACTAATAGGAGCGGAGCATCAATGAAAATGTTGGAAAACGGGGAATACTTATCCTTTTGAAAGCTACAGTTGCATGCGCTGCGTAAACGGTTAAAGTAACAAAGAATCATATGTGACAAAATTGTTTCTCTTAAAAGTTCTAAAAAAATCCGTGATAGTATATGTCTATCTTTTAAGGTTGGCTCACTATAAAGTTTTTAATTGTAATCAAATCTAAATATTATAACGCTGAAGAGTTTGTTTGTTTGAATGTTCTAATCTCAGAAACTACGTTTAGTGTTGAATAGCCTATTTATCGAAGAAGGCTATATACTATATAACATCAAGATAGGACCCTACGGAGCCGAGCAAAAAGAAAAAGTCACGAATACGAAGACCTCGCCCAGGCAGGCGATTTGATGCGACGGGGAGGGTCGGGGAGCAAGAATTGTATGCGGACAAAGTCGCGGGCAGAAGCTAGTCGTGAATATTACTAATATCTGGGTAGATTTTAACTATTAGCTGTAGGGAGAATTAGTTTATTATCCACATCTTCGAAGCCCTATTTGACTCTGTAAGGGGATGATTTTGGAAAAACTGTGATACACATATCTCATAACTATAACCGAAGAGTATGTGTACCAATTTTAGTGTCAATCGACCCACATAATAAAAAGTTTCACAGAAAATTCAACCCCCCATTTCACCCTCTTAGGGGTGGAATTTCAAAAAAACCTTTCTTAGTGGATACCTAATCTTTACAAAGAACACACCCTCCAAATTTCACGTCTCTAGGACCAGTGGTTTAGGCTATGCGTTGATATATCAGTCAGTCAGTCAGTCAGTCAGTCAGTCACTCAGGACTTTGAATTTTATATATTTAGATACCACTTTAGAACAGGTACAACTGATGTCTGGGTCAATGGGCGCTGGTAGTGTACCTAGTTACTTAAAAACGATGAATTTAGAAAATCTTCTTGTTAGTTTTATCGTCATTCTCATTAGATATGTATAGTCTATACGTCTATGTATCACGTCACGCTCGAAGTTACGCCACATTATTTAATTTGACCCTCTATTGACGGCTCTAAAATCACTATCTCATAGCATTGTCTCTAATTTTCTTATGACCCTGTAGAAGGTGAATTTGTACGAAAATGAAAATGAAGCATTACTTATGAATTTCACTTTTTATTCAATCCGAAAAATCCTCCCTGTTTTCAAAATCTTGGCTACTGTCACCCTTCTAGTAACCGGAGACTTGACAAATTGTAGGAGTATTGTAGATACAAGTGTTGACGGTTACTATCCCGATTGTGTAGAGAGAGGTTCTGTGTTAGCGGCGCATGTGGAACAATGGGGATGAATCACATGAATTATTCAAATTGGTTCATGCTGTCAGGAATGCAGAGATGGATGGCGTTTTTTGTTTCTACACATTCTTTAAGACGAAGACATGAATAAACATGTGAGTTGATGATGCAGAAGGAAGCGGCTGAAGTACTTTATGTTCATCAAGTGTAAATATTCAAGAATGCATGATATTTTCAGCTAAATTCGTGAATTTTAAATAACAAATCATTTGACGATCGAGTTACTTTTGCTTTCTATTATTTTATGTAAGTGCTGATTCACAGGTTGAGTAGGGTAGGGCGGGGCTAGTTGAAATTTTTTTCTCTTGAGTAGATATAGCTCCTCAACAATAAGTCACAATAGGTTGTTATGCTACCTGATGGAATAGTAATTTATCCCTTTACAAAAGTGTAAATTTATTGCTAATAAGTCACATTTAAAAGCTACAGCTGTATAAAAGCACAAAGTCGATTATGCTCAACGTACCCCATAGGTGAGTAAACTTTCAAAATAGCCTTCACAACAAGTCAGGCAGAAATAATCATCAGTTTTTCAAAAATCTAGGGTAAGTCATCCGTTTTATGACGAATTCCTTGGCGGCGGCATTCACACTTTTTCCCTCATCGTTGACAGCCTTTTTTTTTTTTTTGATGGGAAATCATCAAATGACTTCTCCCGCTCTGGGCGGAACGGGAGGGCGTGTCAGACTTTTACTGACTAAAACCCACCCGTGTTCCCTCAGTTGCCCATGTGCCCGGGTCACGGTATCTCTTTCGAACAATCACGCGACCCCGGCAGGCGTTGACAGCCTTTGCAGCATTATTTTAGTCTTCAATGATGTAAGAACATTTTGTAATGGCATATTTTAAAAGTCCGCATCCTAAACTGAAATAAAAAACATATATTACTTTTGTTCTAAGTCGTGGTGTTAAAAGAGCAACTTTAGCTCAACTAACTGGGGTTAGTTGAGCTAAAGTAATCAAAATTTTCAAACAAAATTGATGTTAGTAAAAAACGGCAAGAATCATACCCAAAATCTCTATACTGGTTGAAAACAAATAACATTTGACGAATACGTGGACGAAAATTTGCGATAAAGGATTTTTAAAATTTTAGTCACTAAATAAACAATGCGCTCGCGTGCTTCACTCGCTAGTCGTGCCACTTCTTAAGGTCGCGTGATGAGTTCCTCTCCCGCGGCTCCTTCTTTTCGCTATTATGATGCCCACGCATGCGGTGAATAGTTTTCGAGATATTACGATTGCCCAACTTGCCCCTATGCTCAACTAGCCCCGCCCTACCCTACCCACCTTGATATGAATAACTATTATAGGTAGCTCTTAAAAGAACTTCATAATAGCAGCCTTTCTTTAGGTCGTAATGGGTACACTTATGTGTACCTATACTTACCAAAAGACATCGGCGACATTTGAAAACCAGCCTGACTGAGCCTGAATTTCATTGTACCTACTACCAACATAATGAAGGGTACACAGGTAGAAATTCGCTGCTATTTAGTTTTCCTTTTAAAATTATCATACACCATTTCACAAATACTTGAAAACATTCTCAAAAATCCAAAAGGTACCTACATCAAGCACTTAAACATAACTCCATAACACATACCGAGCTAATCCTATCGATTAGTTCCAGGTACACTTGTTATTTACTTCGGTACTTCACATTCTACAGATTTTATACACATATCGACGTAATTGCTCCATGAATTGCCGGTATACGAAGTATGAAATAAAAATCATCATTTCAGCCGCCAAACGTCTACCGCTGTACATTCTGCTGATCGTCCAAGCACCGCCACTTCGACTGGTTCTGTGCGTCTCGCATCAAGCGGTATCACACAGCCTTCATCAGGTCGATGAACTGGTGAAGGCCGCAGAAATACGCTAAAGTGTTTGATGCAGAAAGTCCGACCCTATGTTCAATGACCGTTGGTGTTCTGAATAGAGTTTTCGCATTTTCAAAGTCCTCGAACATTAGAATAGCATCCCTTTAGTTTCATCTGGTTGTCACAATAAGTGAGAGGCTTTTGGCTACTTTTATACCTACCCATTAGTCTGGGTTTTTTATTACAGAACAATACGTGCCGTGGACGTGGAACTGCGGAAACCAAACGGATATACAATACAATCGTCATCATCATGATTTCAGCCGACAGACGTCCACAGCTGGGCATAGGTCTATCCCAAGCACCTCCACTTTGACCGGTCCTGTGCTTGTCGCATCCAGCGGATTCCTGCGGCCTACACCAGGTCATCGGCCCATCTTGTGGGACGCTTTCCAACGCTCAAACGTCTTCCAGTACGCATTTGCCACTCCAGAAGCTACCGGCCTCATCGGCCCTGTGTTCTGCGAGCAATATACAATACAATGTTAACTGAATATCCCGGATACGTCAAGATGATCGGGTAATCATCACACACACCCTTTCGGCGTAAAAACGGACGCTTCGTGTCGAATCGGAGCCGAACATCAGCACAATGCAGATTCGATTAAGGGCGTGTCATACTCGGTCGCGGCGCGTCGGATCGTTTCGCTACAGATTCGCTACTGTTTGTTTTTCCCGCTGCTCCTCCCGCTAGGAATTATCAACAGTTTTCTAATTGTGTGAATTTCGCAGTGACGTCTCGCTGTTTTGTTGCAAAATTTTATTGTGGATCGACTTTTAATTTTACGTTGAGCATTGTTTGTCTCTCGTATTTTTCTCAATAACATTTTTTTGTTGCATTGGATTCGGGGGCATTGACAGTCGCTGTAATTTTTATGGAGTTCCTATTGAAACATGGACACATCAAATTGGCCCTGTAGAAGGCGCATAGTTAATTGTCAGTTAATGCCTGTCAATTATATTAACCACCCCAGACGTCACTTCAGTACGTATATAGACGGCATAACACCGTAATGTCTTGTCGGCAACCCTCTATAAAATAAGTCAACAGAATTAAGCCTTCGCATATACCGGCTATAGAAGACGTGAGGGTCGAAGTGGGTCAGGGATGGGCCCACCCGCTCCGTCCGTCCTCGGTCGTCGGCATTATGACAATCTATGTATCTGTCTATGTTGTTTAGTACCTAATCTGTGGTTCTACAGACTTGAAATATAACTGTTTGGAAGGTGGCAGGAAAGAGCAACATATTTTTAATACCGAACGCTATTTCATATGTTTTCGGACAGTATTTTATTATATTATGAAACCTCATAAAAAACATGGGACGTATTCTAAGGTTTATTAAGTTCGAACAACTGAAATTTTCTAAATATCCCCATATGTAGGTATTTGGAAACCTTAGGAGGCTGAGATACTGCTACAAGTGCTACAACATCGTTAAGAACTAATTTTCAAGGTTTCTTTCTTGCAGTAATTTTAACAGTATCTAGGCTTAGCCCCTGAAACATGAAGCAGCCTCCATCGCTATACAATTCTTGTGTCATCATTAAATTTCGATTTAACCAGAGAACACATGAGCACAAAGTAAACATAACTGCTAAGGTGATTAAAACAATATTGTACCTCGTTAAGAGTGCACTAACAGGTTTTAAATACGATATCGATCGGATATGGACGATGTGGTCGGGGATTTACATTGTGAGTCGAACCTACTTACGATTCGATAATACCGGTGAGTTGAACCCAATTCATTGTACCAGGCATACTTATCATTAATTTAGATAGTGCATATCTATTGAATTCCATATCAGAGATAATAATCATAAGTTCATAAGTAGTACGATTTATAATTTAATTATTTTAGTGGTCAGGTGGGCACCAAAATGAGACATATGTACTGATATAAAGTGTTTACTTTGATCTTTTCCTTAACTTTTTGGCAGTAGAAAAAATAAGTTAAACTAAAAATAACAACACATAGACAAGCAATCTGACACCAAGACTAGCCTGCACCCTAATTGCGTAATGCACTTACAATCAGAATCTGAATCATTTTGAACATTATTTCTAATCCATTGCTTCATTTATGGACATATTTTAATATGTACAATAAACTTGTCTGCGCGACAACATAGATAACGCAATGAATGTTGTCGAACTGTCAAAATAACAGCTATTCCTAATGATTGTGTGTTACCAGATTACACCCTGTTTTACGTAGCTTAATGTTGAACCTTTTGGCAGTAGTGTGCAACTCGACCAGTCGACCTACGATCATATAGTCACTGCAACTGTAGTAAAAAGTACTCCATACATTTACAGAGCTCATACAGTACTGTGGCCATTGAAGGGGTCCACTAGGACCGATGCCTGCCAGGGTCACAAAATTTGTTCGAAAGAGTTATCGTGACCCTGGCATATGGGCAACTAAGGGAACACGGATAGGTTTTAGTCAGTTAAAGTCTGACACGCCCTTCCGCTCCACCCAGAGTGGGAGACGTCATTCGATGATTTCCCAGTAAAAAAAAACTGTAGCCGTCACCGCAGAGGACAATATTATTGTGTACTGAATGCGAACAAAACGAAATGTATTAGGTTCTCATTGCCAAATGTTCCCCAAGTAGATTTAAATTTAAAACTTGATGGCAAGAAACTAGATGCTATTTCGGAAACTGTATTTTTAGGAATTACTCTAGATTCGAAACTGCAGTGGGGTCCCCACATTAGAGCTATGTCAGGTAGATTAAGTTCAGCTGCATATGCAGTAAGAAAAATTAGGCAGTTGACCGATATAGGTACAGCTCGATTAGTATACTTTGCTTATTTCCACAGTATTATGTCTTATGGCGTTCTACTGTGGGGTTCTGCAGCTGACGTAGATTCAGTTTTCATTTTGCAAAAGAGGGCAATCCGCGCAATCTATAAAATGGGGCCTCGCGAGTCTCTTAGAAACAAATTTACAGAAATTGATATACTGACTCTTCCCTCTCTTTATATCTTTGAATGTATTTTGTATGTTCGCAAAAATGTAGGCCTTTTCAAAATAAGAAGCGATTTCCATAACATAAATACGCGTAGTAAAAATGAAATTGTAATACCAAAATTTAGATTAACTAAAACTAGTAAATCATTTCTTATAAACAGTATCCGCTTCTATAACAAGTTGCCAAAGTCTGTTACTGAACTTAGCTATGGAAAGTTCAAATCACACATCAAACGTGTCCTTATCAAAAAAGCATATTATAAGATAAAAGACTACGTTGAAGACAAGGAAGTTTGGCAATAATTCCTTCTGCACATGTGGCTTCCCTGGTAGCTCATTACAGGATGACCTGTGTCTATTAACTGCTCCCGAATGACGATGTACATTTTGTATTCAAGTTTTTCAGTTTTTACATTCTTTCACATTTACTCATTTTTGAAATTATACACCTACAATTGTACATTGTACTCTTTAATATTAGTTGTCATGGCAATAATGACATTTGGTTTAAATAATGTAATATGTCTTATTTAAGAAATAATATTATTTATGTAGATTATTTTATAGATTATTTTATACTTTGTGAATGTGAGAACGTTGTAGGCCTTGTAGACTGTAGACAATTTTCTATCTTATTCAGTACCTGGTACTTGTTGACAGGCCTACACTGTCCTCCCATACTATTAACACTGTAATTTGAAACAATTGTAAAAACGAATTATTTTTAAAAGAGTAACCGTGGAGTTTCTTGCCGGCTCTTCTCCATAGGAACCAACTATTTGGAACCGTGCACCTAGCTTCTGACGTTTCATAAGTGCCCATGTAGGTTTATATGAAATAAAAATATTTTGATTTGATTTGATTTGATTGATCTCTGAGGAGGATAAAAGAAGTTATTGTCAATAATGCGGCAATCAAAAGAATTACACTTTTACCAGAGACCTACTTTGTACCACATCTGTTGAGGATGAGATTAAGAAACATCAGTAAAACACGACATTCCTAGGAACAGAGCAGTACACAAACAAACATGGCGGTCGCGGGGGCGATGAACTAATTCAATAATCTCGGGCCAGCAGATAAACGTCTATGTAAATCCGAAGCGCACGCGCAGCCAAATGTGTATGTTCTTTGTACAGACATGAAAACAAGGCGAAATTATGCCTTCCTCGTTTATAGCTAAAATAGTACCGCGTGAGCAATAGTAGGGCTATAAACTGAAGAAAGTTTTGCATCTTCATATCGAACTTGGACACTCTTAACGTATCGTCTCCTCATCAACGCCGTAGCAGAGACATGTCCACCGCGGGACATAGGGTCTCTCCTAAGCAGCGCAACAACGGCGAGGCAGGGATAGCATTACCAGATCAGATGATCGAATTCTAATTTAATTTATCACAATTTTGATGGGTAGTTTTATGCTAAAGTGTACTTAAGCTGTACTGCTAGAGTCACAAACAGAATCATCATCAGCAGCCATATAATGTTCCCACTGCTGGGACACTGGCCTCCTCTCGGTGAGAGGGAGTGAGCCGTAATCCATCCACCACGCGCGCCCAATGCGGGTTGGTAGATGTCACATGTCTTCGAATTTTTGGTTCTAAGACAAGCCGGATTCCTCACGATGTTTTTCTTTACAAACAGAAGAATCCTATCAATTACGTTTTGAACTTCATGTTTTGTGAAGTCCTATATCGTCATGTTTGGTTCAGTCCGTACGAACTGTTGTTGCTGTCTGTATTTCGAGGTGTGAGCAAATAATATGTTATGTAAATACGTGATTATTTACTTTTAGCATCAGAAGATGGAACACGTTTGAATGTAAACTGTTCGCTGTGACGTCACGCGCCGCCTGCGCATTATCGAATGCTATCGATTAATGATAGGAAAGCTTTCCACATTGTTATCAGATGAGTGTGGAATGTGGTGATTAGATTAATTAATTTATTGCAATCGGAAGTCATTTGACAAATTTGTACGAGTATAATAGGTTCCTAGCTGGTCTTAAAATAAAAATGGTCTCGTGACATAATACAGACTACAAAGAGTATAGTTATAGGTATAGTTGGAGACACATAAGACTAACAGTAATATGCTTATAAAATCTTTCACCCAAACAAAAACCAATAGCATTTAGTCGTAGAATATTACGTGAGCAAATGAAAACTGCATGATGGTGCAGTTTTGACTGGTCAACAATTATAAAATAACGAAATGGCTACGTTTTCCATGTCATCGTTTATTTCTGCATAATCATGAACTAACGGTACAATCTGTTGATTAATGATTAAAAAAAACTGTAGACGATAGAAATTACAATGATATACAAGAGGTAATGAGAAAAATTAATATAAGGCCTCATAAGAAGCCTGAAAGTCACCCAAAGGGCAATGGAGAGGGCTAATGCTTGGATAAGCCCTACGCGATCGAATCAAAAATAAAGAGAGCTAAGTGGCGACACTTGGGGGAGGCCTTTGTCTAGCAGTGGACTTGTTGGGTCCGTGGCTTACGCCCCCAGTGGTGGACGCACCCGTGGCCGACGCACCCGATTCGATTATTTTAATTTAAAGCAATTTTTGACCAAATGTACTGTCAGGCGCAAAAATGTTTTACTAACACAATAAATTATTGATTGTGAGTATATGTATAATATTAAATCATAGTTATATTTATAAAATTAAAATGCTTACCTATATATTGGATGTATGTTTTGAAAAGTCAGTCTCAGTTATTTTTCATTATTTATTTATGTAGGTATTTCAGTAAGTTCGTAGCAGGTGGCGTTCCGTGGTTTCTGCCTACCCCCATGGGAAAAAGGCGTGATTCTATGTATGTATGTATGTATGTATGTTCAGTAAGAAATCTAGTAAAAAAATATATATATGAATTACAGTTTTCATCACATTTAATCAAGAGAATCATTTAACCTCATTATAATAATCAGTCTCCAACGTAATAAATTATGACACTGATTTTAAATAATCAGTCTTAAAAATTACTGCAGAGTAACTAACTTTTTATATAGAGAAATGTTCTTTTTATCTTTGTAACAATAATAATTAAACATAATCAACTGGACACTCAAGTTTATGTCCTTTTATAATTTGAACGTTGTCACTTTCATTATTCAATTTAACTGCACCACCATACTGGTCGTGTCTTTTATTCACACACAGACATACACTAGAGTTTTGATATTTTTTTTAAGAATATTATTCGCAAATTCAGCGTGAAACAATGTTTTTCCGCCAAGTCTATTTTAACCATATTATAATTATTTCCTTCGACCTTCGCTCGTCATTGTGAGATGACACACTAAACTTTCTCATCAGTTGCATATTGCAATATTCAATAACTTGACTGTTGTGTGAAAGAGACGGACATAATATCTATTTATACTTTCTTTTTTTTTCGTTAGTCTGCACTATCCCACTCACTATATCACTTCTTCCAAATATCGCGAAGTCGCGCGTCCTCCTGCCAGTTTTGACAGAACCTATCCAGCTCGTCCCGCCATGTCCTACGTGGTCTGCCGCGACCACACCTCACTGTCTCAGGAAACCAGTTCTGTGCTACTTGCACCCACAGTTTGGCAAACATGTCCTGCCTAGTCCCATTTAAGTTTGGCAGCCTTTTGAGCTTATTGTTTTCAATTTTGTGGACAAAAAGACGGACTTTTTAGGGTTCCGTTGCCAAATGGCAAAAAACGGAACCCTTATAGATTCGTCATGTCTGTCTGTCTGTCTGTCTATCCGAGTATGTCACAGCCACTTTTTTCCGAAACAATAAGATCTATGCTGTTGAAACTTGGTAAGTAGATGTATTCTGTAAACCGCATTAAGATTTTCACACAAAAATAGAAAAAAAAAACAATAATATTTGGAGTTCCCCATACATAGAACTAAAACTCAAAAAAAAAAATTCATCAAACACATACGTGTGGGGTATCTATGGATCGGTCTTCAAAAATGATATTGAGGTTTCTAACATCATTTTTTTCTAAACTGAATAGTTTGCACGAGAGACACTTCCAAAGTGGTAAAATGTGTCCCCCTCCCCCCCCCGTAACTTCTTAAATAAGGGAATGATAAAACTAAAAAAAATATATGATGTACATTACCATGTAGACTTCCACCGAAAATTAGTTTGAACGAGATCTAGTAAGTAGTTTTTTTTTAATACGTCATAAATCGTAAATCACAATTTACCTTTCATTCAGTCAAGTCAAATATAAAAATTAAAAAAAAAAAAACATTGAATTCCATAAACATAAACCTTATGCATAAACCGTGAATATCTGCAGGTTTGTACGGAACCCTCGGTGCACGAGTCCGACTCGCACTTGGCCAGTTTTTTATTGTTACCAATAACCAGTTTGGCTTAGTTAGTTGACGAGTTGGTTGAAGTTGAAAGATAAAATTTCCATATGGTAAGAATAAGGGGCAAAATGTCCCTACACTTATAACACTCCCATATATGTATCAAATGAAAGTACTTGAGAAGTGTATAATTTCTCTCTCATCATTCTCAAACCTATAAAAGATGGGGGAAAAGTTATTAGGACTTAAAAATCTTAATCCTAAGAAAAGATACTCATTACTGTGGTGAAACACTTTTCTCATTTACTGTACTAAGTGAAAAAGCACAAATTTTTATTTTTATTAAATGAATTGAATCGGGTGCGTCCGCCACGGGTGCGTCCACCACTGGGGGCGTAAGCCACGGACCCGACTTGTTACAGCTAAAATGAATGTAAGTAATTAATAAAACATTCCACGCATTGCTTAATTCTCTTTTGAACATAGCCCCAAGTAACAAATTAGGTAAGGACAGGTTATGTAGAGTCTAAGGTATTAATATAGATATGTACTATTGTACTAGAGAAGGGTTTCAATAGTCTACAGGAATGATTTCCCACTTTATGTAATTACACTAAGTCATATCGTGTGGTGTGAACAGTAGTGACGTGCCTATAGAGTTGTCTTTCATTGACAGTCTTATTCCCACTGTTGTATTCAAATTGATAAACTAAGACTTGTAGTGTGAACACGTGAACAGTTAGTAGTGTTGTAGTAAATATTGTTGTCTACCGTTCTGTTGAGAATTCTCTCTGCTGTCAATAAATTAAGATGTAGTGTGAACTGTTAGTGTCTCGCAGTCAATTAAACTGCTGTCTCCACTTCCACAGTTGATATTTCTCAGTGCTGTGAATAAATGAAGACGTTATAGGTGTCGACAGTAAAGCAGTCAATAGCGCTGTCTACAGTTTGATAACGTCGCCCGCTAATTGATTGCTATGTTCCGCTACAGTTGAGAACCGTGCAAGCCACGAGAGGACTGCGAGTGGACCGGTATTGGACACCGGCACTGATTTAGTTTTACCATAGGTACCCTGCTGGGATTAACATAAAGGTGTTGCCATTAACCGATCTCGGTGCTTACTCTTGATTTTAATTCCGATCGATTGACATTGGAATTTTGACGTTTCGTATTCTTGGGTTCGACGCTAGCGCCAAAATGTGTTTAAATTGGGTGTCAATTTTGGAGAACTAAGTGGAATCCAGATCAGGCGTTGTTGTTATTCCAATGTTGACACTATAGTTTTCAAGAGTACCGAATCACGTGTATGCAAAATTAACATTGGAATCGTATTGGCTTTAGATTGGAATAAAAATTAGGTTGAAGAGTAAGCCCCCTGGTCGATCTCTTATTTCATGGCAATGTTGAGAGGTGGTCTTGGTAACTGTTTGTATCTTCGTAACTGTACTTGAACGTCTCAATATGTTTAAAAACGGAATGTAAATATATCCTGCTTTATACGAGTATTTCGTCTGCGATTAGACAAACGATTGATAAGGAAACGAAGTCATAAATTTCATAAGGAGATGATGAGAACAAGTCAGTAGCCCGCTGACCGCTCATCACTCGTCCACGATCAGTCAATCAGCATCAGCTATGCATAGAGAATGTTGTGTACGATTCCCTGCCCGTAGCGCACGCGCACCTTGCGTATACCAGCACGTATGCATGTGTGTGTGTGTGCGTTTGATCTGTATCGTGTTACGGTACAACGCGCCGCAGACGGAGTATGTGGGAATTGGGTGTGTAAACAGTGTCGGACACGTTATATTTAGATGTTTTAGTTACAATAACGCAAGACCCAGCAGCCTATAAGGTACGGAGAAAGCACCGGCAAATACCAGCCTGTGGAAACCGATACGAGCAGATAAACAGTTTTCTACAGACTGCGGATGTTGGGGTGCGGTCCCTTCGTTCGTGCATAAAAGGTCTCTCTCCCTGAAGCCAATTTAAATACAGTTGCGAAAAAACACTTCAAAGTGAAAAATAACTTTAATTTCGCAAGTCGGTGTCTTAGGATTTGTATTTAAGGTTTTTGCCACCGCCTTCCGAAATTAAAGTTATTTTTCACTTTGTAGGGTTTTTTTTAAAGAAGACGGTTTTTATGTATGTATTTAGAAATATATAAGTATGTTTATCAGTTGTCTGGTTACCATAGTACAGGCTCTGCCTAGTTTGGGATCAGATAACGTTGTGTTGGTTGTCCTAAGATATTATTATTATGATCCATTTACTTGTTCCTGTCATACTTCGTTCCATAGACCTTTGGCAGTATTGAAATTTATTTCTGTAATATTTAATAAGTGTGCATGTTTGGCATCCATATTATAATGTTAGTGCTAGATGCACAATCATGTGTTGACTCCATGGCATGCATGCATGTCCCTGCCATCTTGCACACTGTTTTGTTGTATTTCTGCATTATTTGTTTCATTGTGTGGATGTGGTCCATTGTTGAGAAGTTTGTCCTGAAGCCAGCTTGTTCCATTAACCTTGGGTTTCTTCTAATGTTTGATAAATATCAACACAACAACAACAAACATACATATACAAACATATCCAACATAAGTTGGAAAGCAAATGCTTTTCAAGATATGTTGGACTTATCTACCAATAGCTTTCAATATTGACTGGCCTGTTAGTCTAGTGGTTAGTGACCCTGACTGCAAAGACTGAGGTCGTGGGTTCGATTCCCACCCAGGACAAATCTTTGTGTGATGAGCACAATCATTTGTTCTGTGTCTGGGTGTAAATTATCTATAATATGTATGTATTTAGAAATATAGAAGTATGTTTATCAGTTGTCTGGTTACCATAGTACAGGCTCTGCCTAGTTTGGGATCAGATAACGTTGTGTTGGTTGTCCTAAGATATTTATTTATTTATTTAATATCCTTCTTTGGACCTTTCTCGTATAAAAGGATGATATGTGATGTTTCCCATTGCTTTGGTATTCATTGATTAGTCATAATTTTGTTGAACAGTTTAATAAGTAGACTAGCTCTTTCATGGACTAGCTTCGTACCTTATATAAGCTAGAATGACGCCTAGGGCGTCATCATGAGGATATAACAAAACAGCGAAATTACGTACCTATACCTCTCCTCTACCTCTTCGCAACTAGGTACGATTGTGAAGAGACATAATGTAGGCACATACGTTTTCGAGATGATCCATAACTGAGATCACCATTTAGCGTCTGACGAGATCTGATATATCAAACAACAACAACAACAAATTACATTCCCAATAGACAAAGACAACTGTTCGGTAAATCAATGAGCACATAACAATGTGTATGAAACAACACACATAATGTGTCGATGTATATCATTGTGTTCGATTTTATTTGTTTTGTCCTGAGTCACCGAGTATGTACCGTCAGCGCTGCAAGGTGCTCGCTATCGACTGTAGTGATAACTGATAACAGATATTGATAACGCATCGCTGTGATCGCGCCAACTGGCCGGCTAATTATTTCTTAATAACGTCATAGCTCGAATATTTTTTGAAATGACATCACTTTTGGTTGGTAATGCGTATGTGGTACGGATGTTTTGCTGACGTAGTGTAAATCAAA